>ML681966.1:78543474-78566299 GCA_007922195.1 Podocnemis expansa
TCATGACTGTTCATGAGCCACTCCAGAGCTCTTGGAGTATTTTTTTTAAACAAAAAAAAAGAAAAAAAATCACGGATAGTTTTCACAGGGATTTGGGAATATTCATGAGCCAATCCAGAGCTCTTGGAGTGGTTTTTCAAACAAAAAAAATTCCCATTTAGTTTCCTCATGAATTCAGGAATATTCATAAGCCAATCCAGAGCTCTTGGAGTAGTTTAAAACAAACACACAAACAAAAAACCCAGTAGTTTCTGCACAAACTCGTGACTATTCGTGAGCCAATGCAGAGCTCTTGGAGTATATTTTTTTAAAAAAAAATGGATAGTTTTCACAGGAATGCAGGAATATTCATGAGCCAATCCAGAGCTCTTGGAGTAGTTAAAAAAAGTTTCTACACGACCTCGTGAATATGCATGAGCCAATCCAGAGCTCTTGGAGTAGTTAAAAAAAGTTTCTACATGACCTCGTGAATATGCATGAGCCAATCCAGAGCTCTTGGAGTAGTTTTTCAAAAAAAAAAAAAAAAAATCCAAGATAGTTTCTACACGACCAAGTGAATATGCATGAGCCAATCCAGAGCTTTTGGAGTGCTTTTTCAAAAATAAATTCCCAGATAGTTACCACATGAACTCATGAATATGCATGAGCCAATCCAGAGATCTTGGAATAGTTTTTCAAAAAAAAATAATTACCATTTCCTCATGAACTCGGGAATATTCATAAGCCAATCCAGAGCTCTTGGAGTAGTTTTGAAAAAAAAAATTCCCATTTAGTTTCCTCATGAACTCAGGAATATTCATGAGCCAATCGAGAGCTCTTGGAGTAGTTAAAAAAAACCCAACAGGTAGTATTTACACTATCTCATGAATATCATGAGCCAATCCAGAGTTGTTAGAGTATTTTTTTCCAAAAAAAAAAAAAAAAAAAAAAAATCATGGCTAGTTTCCACCGGAACTCGGGAATATTCATGAGCCATTCCGGAGCTCTTGGGGTAGTTTTTCAAAAAAATTTCCCAGATAGTTTCCAAATGAACTCATAAATATTCATGAACCAATCCAAAGCTCTTGGAGTAGTTCTTCAAAAAAACAAACAAACCAAGAGTTTCTGCATGATCTCACGAATATGCATGAGCCAATCCAGAGCTTTTGGAGTAGTTTTTCAAAAATAAATTCCCAGATAGTGTCCACATGAACTCATGAATACGCATGAGCCAATCCAGAGCTCTTGGAGTAGCTTTCCAAAAAAAAAATAAATAAAAAGTCCCTGGCACACCTGTGTGCCATGCCTAGGGTCACCAGATAGCCTGGAAAGGAGGATAGGGACGTAGGGAAAGGAGCACAGATGGAGAAAATCTAGTCTGAATGTAAACGGTTTTTAGGGGGCCCTGGAAGGCTTCCTGCTAAAAATAAGGTGTTCCAGGATACTTTAACAGGGGGTCTCAAACTCAAATTACCTGGCGGGCCATATGAGGACTAGAACAGTGGCTCCCAACATTTTCTGTGCCCTGGCATGCCTTGCTACCTTGAATTAATTTGAGGCACACCACCATATAGTTTCCAAATAAACTTATGAATATTTATGAGCCAGTGACCCAGTCTAGAGCTCTTTGTGTGGTTTTTCAAAAACTTTTGTGGCCTACTTGCTCACACCTGACGGCACACCTGTGTGCCCTGGCACACTGGTTGGGAAACACTGGACTAGTAGGGGGCCTCATGAGGGCTAGTAGGTTAGCCCCAGGGCTGCACCACTGAAAGCTTTTCATACAATGATATTGCAAATATTGGTAACAATAGAGTTGTTGCCTGCCAGGGGAAATAGCTATAGGGGCCGCATGGGGCCCCTGGGCTGAGTGTTTGAGACAAAACCCCGTCTTTTTAAAATGGACGGATGTGAAGGCAGAAAGGAGGACACCTCCTCTTCCTGCCTGACATCTGGCAACCCTCGCCATGCCAGGCGGGTTGGGAAACGCTGCCCTGATCTCACCTCGGCTGCCCTATATTGGGGTGCCCTGGCCGCCCTCATTAACATCGGTGGAGCCGAGGTAATGTGCCCCGCTCCCTCCGGTTTGCAGCCCCACGCCTCCGGGCGGGTGAACAAGGTTTGAAAGTGATTCAAAGCCAAGGGGCCACCCGACGGCTGCCCCAAATCCGCACCTACCGTTCATCTTGCTGTGCAGCCGGGCGGGGGCGAGGAGCAGTAGCTCCGTCAGGTCCTTGCCGTACCACACGAGTAACTCCTCGTCTTTGGCGATCCTGCGGAGCGAGCGGTAAAACAATTGTCCATTTTTGATGTAGGCTTCCAGGTTTTGCTCTTCCTTGTCCCTGGCCGACTGGACCAGACGGAGCCACATGAGCCCTTCCGAGGAGCCGTTTGCTGCCGAAGTGTCCACCTGGATCGGGAAAGCGAGGCGAGAAATGAGAGGAGAGCAAATCTTCCCTGCGCCTCACCCCACAAACCCTGCACCGGGCTCCTCTCTGGAGTGGGCAAGCCCCAAAAAGCAGCGGGCCATTGAATGGGGCCGGCTCCGAGCTAAACATTTGGAGGGATCTGCGCTGCTGAGGACAGCTCGCATGGGGCTTCTTCGCCCCCAAACTTGAGCTAAAGGCACAGTCGACACGCCGTCGAGTGGCCCCGTCCGCCGACGGGCTGCGGGAATAATGCAAAGAAACCTCCAAGGAGTCAAAGGGTCATTTCTCTAGCGGCGGTGGTGGGGAAATGGGGCGGCAAGATTTGCTAAAAGAGGGAGTGTCGATAAAACCCGCCGCAACATCTTTCAACCGTTTGGTCAGGCTAAAACCTAAGCTGCAACTCTGGAAGGGAAAGCAAGGCATAAAGAAAGGTTTGTGGGGCCATGGAAATGGCAGCTGATGGCTCTTGAGTGCCGCAGGCTTCCCCACAGGAGCAGCCCCACCGAAGAGGGCAGGGTTGCAGCCGGGAGGGGAAGGCGAGCAGAAGTTGGCTCGGGCTGTGTTCAGCGGCGATGAAAAGCGATTGCTGGCTCGGGACGGAAAAGCTGCTGGGAAGTGGAAAGGGGTGACTGAAGTCCCCACCCTCCAAAAGCGCATCCTAGCCGGGGCTGCAGCAAGGGTCCTTACCCGGAATATGTAAGGGACAGTTCTCTTGTCGGTGGATTTAAGCGCGATGAAAGCGATGCTGTCGTACAAAGACGTGTGGCTCAGCACACACGGGCCGAAGATGGCGTTTTCCGGGATGTCGCAGGTGGTGTAGACGCTGGTGAAGATATCCGTCAAACATTGCTGGACCGCTTTGGCGTCTCCGTCCCAAATCCCCCGGGGGACGCCGATGTCCTCCATGGCTACAGGCGGACAGAGCAGCGCAAGGAGACGCGTTACAGGCCTGGCCCGGGGCACATTTGAAAAGCAAAGTGAGAGGAGCGGCAGGGCAAATGGGGAGGAAACACGTGTTACTGCACCGTGCGTCCACACTGAAGTGTGTGGAAACGTTTAGCGGCGCTCACCGCGCCAGCAGGTGCCAAAGACAAACAGCGGGTGTTTCAATGAATGCAGGGGTTGTGGGGCCGCTTGATTTATTAGGAAACCCTCCTAACAGGAATGCCAAAAGATAGGGCTCTGTGTCTTAGCCAGGCACGAGGAGGGGAGGAAAACACCATCTGCATGTGGAGCCTTGAAAGCTCAAACAACTTGCAGGAGTTGCACAAAAAACCCGAGACCCAGCTCGGGAGTTTCAATGCAAGCAGGAGTCTCTAGAGGTGAAATGCTGGGTTTTTTGTCCTGCTCCCCTGCCCGCTGAGACAGAAGAGCATGGCGAATGGATTTCAAGTGGACTGTCAATGTCACTGATTTCATGTCAGCTAACCTTTAGCTCCAGCCTACAAGAGGGAACGTATGTCTGCTCATTAGCATAATCCGGCACTTTCCCTCCGAGACTTTAATTAAAAGCAGCAAGGAGAGGTAATTATTTTTACCTCGCCACGCTTATTTATGGACGAGAGTGAATCCCAGCTCCCTTGTTATACAAGGGGGTAGATTCACTCCAATGTGACTTGTCCGAGGCGAGCTTAAAAGTCTCCGGCCCCAAGACAATTTGGGGGACGCCTTGTGGACACTGACCCCCTCCCCAAAATGCTTCCTGTCAAACGCGCCTGGTATATGTGGGGCTTTCGGGTCCAAATCCTCCTGGGGCCGCCTTCTCCAAGAAAGTCCCGATCGCCTGGCTCCTGTTTGTGGAGGTGACTAGCCACGCTAGCCGTGGAGAATTTCTCCTCCATTTAAAACAGCCTAGTTTGTTGCTGGTTTTTCGTTTCTCTAGTGGCATCGATCTATCTCATTTGTTTTTTTATTTTGTAAAAAAAATATATATATGTTCCACCGGCAGACTGTGCAAAATCCCTTATAAAGGGCTCCCCCTTGTATTAATGCATAACTCTGCCACCCTGGCTCCTTAGTAACTTATTTCTTTACGAGCCAGCGATGGAAAGAGCACAAACCAGCAGACCTTGCTCATTGCTTGAAAGCAAGTGATAGCGGACTACCATCGTTACTGTCGCTTATTTGTCCTCCTGCGATTTATCGGCCAATTAGGCGTTTCGAGTCTGCAAACTGATTTCAGACAAACCAAGCAGCCAGGCTACGGCCCCGCGACTGGCATTTGGAAATCAGCGGCGTGGTTTGCCCTCCTGCGAGTCGCATTTGTCTCGCCCAGCGAGCGAAATGAAACCCTCAAACGGGCAACTTCATTGATTTATTCCGGAGCGGCTAAGGACCCCTTTCAAACCAGTGTGAAAGAGCATCAAATAATCCCCCGCTTCGAGATTGCTTTTAAAGGGGCCTTTTTCTCCCTTTTCATTGCCAGCTTTACAGCCTCCCCCAGCCCCCGTTTCATGCATTTCATTTTGTTTCTCTTTCCTGCAGGCTTCCCATTGTGGTGCAGGTGGCACCGGTGGCGAAATGCGGTGCCGTGTAACCATCCCGGGGAGCGGCGGGACCAGCAAAGCAGCACCGAGGGGAAGAGCCGGCTGGCTGCCCCCCTTCCTCCTCCTTGCCCCGCTGCTCAACAAAACCCACCCGCTGCCGGCTCCCCTGCTCCAAAGCCTGGCCAAAAGCAAAGCCCCGCCAGTCGTTGTGCGGCTCTCTGCTCCCATTTCTTTGCAAAACTCCTGGTCTTTGTATCAAGCTGGCTGGCTTTGCCTCTCCCCCGGCTTGGTGCTTTTTTTGCACGGCGAGGCTCTGAAGATGGGAAAGGGGGGCACCGCCGGCTTGCAGCTCCCCGCCCGCCTATTTACTCACCAGGAACGAGGGCCGGCTGTAATCCCAAGGACGAGGAGAGCAGAAAGTGGCTGAGCGGCTCGCCGGGTCCCCTGGCAGGCTATTGTATCAGCGCCTTTCCATGTCGGTGGGGCTGGGGCGGCTCTGTGCGGAGAAAGAGGAGAGGCAGCAGGAGCCGGAGCGGTCCAGATGGACCCGATGCAGTGGCTGGCTGGCACACAGACGCACACTTTTTGTTTGCTGCACATAATCTGCCCAATGACGCGTGACAGACCACGTCCCCTCCCTTTAACTCTTTCCTGGGCTCGGCGGCCTCCCTGCCTGTCTCCCCCTCTAGCCTCTCCCCCGGGATCTCCCGCCTCCTCCTGCAGCGCCTGGCCTGGCCTAGTGATCAGCTGGGAGCCCCTTCTTTGCAAAGGCCAGCCTTAGAAGCTCGCCAGGCTTTAGTGCAAACGTCGGGGCTTTCTTTGCAAGTGTGGACAACAAGGGTGTCTAGCCGTTTTGCTGCATGGGGCTCGAGGGAAGGACGAGGTTTCCATTGCAAAGCTTGCACCAGCAGCCCGCGCTCCCTTACGGCTGTGCTGGTGGGGGGCAGAGAAATCCTAGTCCTTTGCCTTCATGAAAGGGAAGATTTTTGCCGTCTCCTCCAGCCAACTTTGCAGCTGTTCACTAGCTTAGGACGCGATTCAGCGGCAAATGAGGGCAGTGTGGCCAAGCCGCTCACCTTTACCTCTTTCCTCTGTCAGTCTTAGGCTGATTTCATGGCTAAAACGGGAGCCTGTTCGACACCAACCTGGCCCAAGAGCCAGCCGCATAGATGCTCACCCCGTCTTTGCTCCCAGCCTCTTCACCTGTTTGCAAGCATCTCAGTGCTTTTAGCACCCGCTTGGGAGCCCTCCTCGCCTTTGTGCCGCAGACAGCTCTTTTTGGAGGGTGTTTTTCTGAAGCCCACTGTGGCGTTGCCCAACCGGGATGTAAAAGGGGCGAGAGTCCAAAATGATCCTGTTCAGCCAGCCGGCTTGGGCTTACCACGAAAGGAGGAGCCGCGGAGCTGAGCTGACGGTCACTAGGGCTTGCAAGTGTCTTTCCAGGTCACCGCCACCTCCACCGACTCTTCCTTTGCCTCTGCCTTTGGCTCCAGGACCCCCCAAAACGTCCTTGTCCCACCTCAGACCGGCCAGCGTGAATTTCGCCAGGCTCCCTCTCTTCTGCTGGAAAGAGACGTGAGCTCCCTGTAATTTTTCCCCTAAAGTTAAGCTCCAGGACGTCCCCACCCCCGTGCCACTTTAATGCTCCATCGCTTCCCTGAGTCTTTCTTGCACTAACCAGTGGCCACATTTTAGCAGCAAGCTACAGCAAGGCACAGCGGCACCGGCTGGCTTTTTTTCGGGGCCTGATACCCCGGTGGGAAGTGGACACCCCAACTTTTGGGCTGTCTTGCTGAGAAAGGGGTGCGGGGAGAGAGAAAGGCGCCGCCTAAATCCACTGACCTTCCTCTCTCTGCAGCCCTGGTCCTGACGGGACAGCGCCCTGCATCCCGGCGGCGCTGGGGGTCCCGCGGAGGGGCAGAGCAGAGGCCCCCTTGCTGCAGGGCAGCCGCAGGTCAAAGCCCCTAGGGAAGAAGAGAGAAAGAGAGCGAGAACATGAAAATGAATTGCTCACAAGCCTTGTCTCCGCAGCCTCTAGGAAACATCTTCCACCCCAGCCCCCTTTGGGTCCCTTTTGGTGATAAGGGAAACGGCGAGTCCGTAGCCTAGATGTGCTGCAATCCACGCACCTCCGCATTTGGGTCCGCAATTGCGTTTACACTGGCCAAATCCACATGGGCTTCGACTGCTCTTTCTCTGCCCGGTGACACTTAATTCGCCTGTTATTGGGTTAACTTATTTCTCCCCTTAAGCCAAAAGCGCCCTCGAGAAGGGGATCCGAAAAGGCTCCCAGAGCCCCGTGAAGTACACCACTTTACAACCAGGAGGCAAAAGCCACCCAAAGGACCGCGCCGATCAAAAGCAAAGTGGAGGAGCCACCGCAGACCTTTCTCCCGGCCTCAGAATGAGCTGGAGAAGGGGGAAATTGAGCCATGGCTGGCAATAGCAAGAGTCATGGCCAGGGGTGTGAGCTCCTGGAGGACAGGCGAGGGTCAGGGGAGAACCGCAGTCCCCAAAAAGGCACCACTGCTTTCAAACTCCACCAAGCTACCTGAGCAGGCTGGGGCCTCCTGGCAGCTTCAAAACAGAAACTTCACACTATCTCCATCCTTCCCAGCACAAGCAAGCAAGACATTTCACGCCGGCGAATAGAAAGAGGGAGCTGGATAATGTTTGGCTTTCAAATTCACTTCATCCTGCCCATAATTACCATTTCCCTTGCACTAGGATTAAAGACTGCACGTACTATGCTGTCAACATTTATCTTATTAATTCGACCAAAAAACCTCTGTTTCCTGAACGGGGAGATTGACATCGTCTGAAAATTATGGGGATAAATAAAATGTAGGCATTAATGCCTGCCTCAAAGATTTGTCCTGTGCTTTAAATAATGCTGTTCTTTCTTTGTGATATAAATTGTCTAAACTGCCGTCATTAATGGGGAAAGAGAAAAGCTACACCTTATTTGTATTCGCAAGAATTTCAAGGGTCTCCACCCAGGCACATAAACTAGTTTGAAAGTGCTTGGACATTATTAGTTAGGGAAATTCCCTGAGACTAAAAAGGATTGATATCTATGTGCATTTGTCCAGCTTGGAGTGCTGCTATAGGAGTGCACTCCAGTCAACAGCTTCATCTAAGTCCCACAGAATAACAGTTTTAGATTCATAGCCTATCCCTTTCTAAGGCTGCGTTTCCAATTAAAACATTAAAGGAATGACAATACTAAAAATAACCCCACCCAACTCCACCAACCCCCTTCCGGTAAATAAACCCTCCAGTGCCTTTAGTTTTGTATATTCCAGGGAAAAAATTACACAATTTAAGAAAGATACATGTTTTTAAATGGAAGAGATGAGCACTTTTCTAGACTAAATGGAGAGAAGCTCCAAGGTGCCTGAGGTGGGCAGGTGGCTTCTGTTTGCTCCAGTTGAAGTCAGGAGCAAAACTCCCTAATGACTTCGGTGGAAGCAGGATTGGGCCCAACTGCATAAATGGGAGAAATTTGATCAACCAAAATCACATTAGAGATTCAATTCCCTCCGCACATCCTGTCCAAAGGACGTTGTTTAAGTGGTACCAAAGAGCAGAGCAGGTGAATTTCCAGTCCTATTCAGTCACACACACTTTGGGAAAGGATCTATACTGTTTACTGTAGTAAGTCCCTCATAAAATCTAAATAGGGACTGCATAAATTGGGCTGAGAAATTACAGACAGACTCATTAACATAAATTAAATAGGCCTTTACAGTAACACGTCAGAAAGCTCTCTTTTAAAAGAAATGTTGAGTCCAGTCTCTCAAATTAAACACCACACAGGGGAAAAAAATATGGAAGTGCCTCATTTGAAGAAACGTTTAGCAGATCCCACCTTGTTCATAGAGCTCAATTTATTTCAAACGTTCAAATTAGCCCCAAACTAGCATTTATGGCAGAAGAAAGGAGCTGCACAAAAGTAGAAACTCTTGTTTAGTCTACAGAAACAACTTGCTTTCTTCTAGACGAGAGAGAAAATCAAGTGTTAGCACACTGAAAGCTTCTTTTAAAGGAGTAGGGTAAAAGCAAACGAGATCACTTGGCTCTAGAAGGACAAAACTTTTTCACTTTACCCAAAGGAACATTCCCTGAGGATGAAGGTAGCGGGATTTGGTCTGATCTTTGATATAAATTAGTGACAGAAGGAGAATATTCTCAAAAGACCTTTGCAAATACATGCTGCGACTCAGGTGAGAGCATTTAGAAAAAAAAAGCTGTAATGGCAGTGAAGGCTGATAATCTCAATTACAAGAAAAGTTAGGTACGGAAGCCCACCGTTTATAGCCCCAAAACAGGGTTTAGAGTTTTGCAATGCAAATGTGATTTTGGGGATGAATTGTCTTCAGATGCTCTCTAACTGTGGCAAGATTCAAAGCAATTCAGCTGGGTATTTGGTTAGGTAGTTGGTGTTGAGGCTGTGGCTGGCTCTGCCACTAAAAGCTGCGTTCAGAACAGCCTGTCTTCCCTTGCCACAGAAGCAGAGCCAGGTCCCATACATTTACTTTTCCCAGGCCCGTGAGGGAGTGAAAGCTCTCCAAGGCCCTCTGAGTAAAACCTGGACAACTAGTCTAAAACAGGTCACACCGAAAATAGTTGTAATATAGTTCAGTTGTAATTCGTGAGTGCAGATGCATGCCATATATACTGTGGACATGCCTGTGTGCAGAGAGAGCACATATGCATGTATATGGCTATGGCAGGGCCACAGTGATCATTTATATTCAGGGAATTTGGTGCATTTAAATTGCAGCTATCAAGGAAATACTCTCCAATGTTCAGTTTCTCCTGCATAATAGCTGATTAACTTTGTTTTTTTCCGGTTAGGTGCTCATGAGAAAATCGCCCGAGGAAGGTAATCAATTCAGATCCCTGAAAAGCAATCCTGTTACGACTAATAGGGATGCAACCCCAAGGCAACTCCCTTGGTTTTCAGTGCTGCACAGAAGTACCCGTGCAAACGCCAGGACAGAATCAGTCTGGATGAAAACAGCAGCAGTTCCAGCTCCTATTTTAGGATGTGTTAGTGGAAACAACCATCGTTTTGATTTTCCACAAAAGAAAACAAGTGCCTTCCCAAGGAGACACGTGTATGGGTAGAGAGCCAGAGGTACTGAAACAATTTTTATAGTGGGGGCGCTGAGAGCCTAACCAATCTGTAAACCCTGCATATGATGGAAACCACATCAAGCCAGGGGCTGCTGCACTGCAGCAAGAGAGAGAGAATTAGAGGGCCCGATGCTGAAACTCTTACTTCCCGGGGTCAGCATTACTTGTGCTATTAGAAATTGTTGGCGCTACTGTGAGTAAATCTTACTAACAGTAGCAGTAGCTGAAGTTGTAGGTCTGAGTGACTTTGGGCTCCAGTATGAACTGCTCACGCAGCCCACAAGTCGTGCACACAGAAAGTAAGAGCAGGCCTGTGTCTCAGGAGCAAACCTAATCCTTCACAGAATCCTCCTTGCAAAAGAGGCTGTTATGGGTCAGCAGAAGCACTGACACTATTTACCGTATGAAGGGTGAAATGTTTGAGCAAGAAAACATATCCATCCATTTTAAAAGTACCCCACGCTTTTTGTATTCAGATATAAACGACAGAAGGTTTTGCTATTTAAACTGCTGGTTTAGGTGAAATGATGCAGAGCCAGTGTTTTTTCTTAGTGGGGATGCAGTCAACTCCCCCCTCCCACCACAAATAAAACTACCACGCCAAGATTAACTACAGCACGGTTCATTACATGATCTTGTTTCAGGGCCTTAGAGGGGTGGTGGTGGTGCTGCTGCTATCGCCATTGTTCAAAGGGGGAAACTGAGTCACGGAGACAAGTGATTTGACCAAGCTCATGCAGTAAGGTGTTAATAATGACAGAGCAGGAGAAGAACCCAGGCCTACCGATTCTCAGTTTCCTGCTTTACCCATCCAACCACATTGCTCAGAAAAAAAATTCTCTTCCCCGGTGTTTTTTCTTTGCTCCCCCATGGATCTGGAGACATGATACAAAAGGTGACCTTTGGTGTCTGTCTACTAAAAGCACCCAGCGAGCATTTAGAATGGAAATCAATTTTGGTTAGTTGTAAAGGTGACTTTGGGCTCTTCAAGGTGCTCTTCTGGGTCCAGTCCGTGGGCAGGACAGACTTCCACAGATGACCAGGAATTAGTTAAAAACAGGCTGACAAGATTCGCCAAAAAAAGGAACAAGATCTGAACCACCCCCTCAAATAACACAACCTTTGCTGAAGCTAAGTGGAGACAAAGAGGTGTATTTGACCTCTGATGTTCTAAAGAGAGTCAAGAAACCACATTTTCAGTTTCTAAATCCTAATAATGCCGACTGAGCAGAAATTACAGTTCCCAGCTAGAATGGCTGCGGGATGGGGAATGGCCAAGAGTGTTTATTCGCTTGGTAGTTATTTTGAGGGCCTGTTTAAAGTCGAGTGAATTGGGTGCAAACTCGAACTAACACCCAAACGTCTAATGGTGGTGGGTCAGGGAAGGGGAAGTGGCAAAAGAGGGCATCACTAGGCACTTTCATGGATTTACACTAGTTAAAAGACCAGTCTGTATTAGAATCAGCCCTTCTTCAGTGAGACTGCCAGAATTGCTCTACTTCGATTCTAATCAACCTACCGAAACACCTGAGTGTCTAAAAGATGTACACACAGAGACAGACAGACAGACACAGTGTATTATTCAGATTCATCCATAGGTGGATTAGAATGAAGATGCAGTGATCTTGAAAGAAATGTGTGTTATACATATAAACTCTTGCCCTCCTATTGATTTCAGGCTTTTGCTGTTCTACTCTCAAGACAGGCACACGCCTGTTTGATCAGCAAAATTAGTTGATAACCTGTGGGCGAGCAAAGTGCAGGCACAGGTATAGGGCTCTTTCATCGTCTCTCTCTGTCTCCACAAATAGGGGATGTAAAGAGCCTTTTCTGAAGCGTTTACACGGAGCATGCCAAGGAGAATTCAACCCAGTCCATCCACCGGTGAGATTTGGGTGTTACCCGCAGGGAAAGGATTATAGTTCGTGTGTGAGGTCTGCAAATATTTGCATTTAAACCCAGTGTGAAGGACACCCCTGGTCCAATCGTATTCTCAGCTCCAGTAAAGAAATCAAAGCATTGTTGTTGCTCTTATTGGAAGCCTCAAGCCTGCATTCACGTTTGCCTTTTTCAGCTCTGTGATCAGTCATGAGACTATTGTTCACACCATGTGAAAAACGTGTCATTCATAAGAAAGAGGAATGATTTTTTTTTAAAAACAGCAGTCCGTGTCAAATAGCCAGCCCCCATTCTGATTCACTGAAATTCAGGGGTTTGGGTAATGTCAGTTCCTAATCAATTAGCTAGTGTCAGTGTCCTTAGTTCATCTCCCCGCTGATTTTCTGCCATTTGTCCCCTTGAAGTACGGACCGATAGTCCGGAGCTTTAAGGAAACGGGGAAAAGACCACAACACATATTGCTTGAGTTATTCCTGTAATTATCACACAAACCACTTCTCCCCTCCTTCAGTGGGCAAGCTGTCTCTTCCCTTTAGTCAGATCACATGTTGTTCCCTATGTGTGCGATTCCCTAGCCCTGGCGCCTCAGCGCTGTCTGGCAGCCTGAAGCAAAGCTAAATCCGATTGGAAAGGTAGCCCGGCTTTTCAAGACTGGAGAAGTTCTCTTTGACACATCTACAGAGTGAAACTCCAGCCTAGGAAACCCCCTTCAAAGCTCCCTCATAGCTTCCAAGAAGTGAAGAATTACCTTCAACTTTCAGTTCCAAGTCAGTGAATCTCCTGATCCTGCTTGTTTGACTCATAACCGACATTACATCTATTTTGGGGGGGAGTCCTGAATCATGGGGCACTGGGAAGGAAATATAATAATAAATTCAAGCGACAACTGGGCAATAAAGTGGAACTAAATGGGACTGATTTGTTAAATAATATAGCTGGGAGCAAAAGAGCAGCGACAGGGCACTGGATTGCTGAAATGAGCACATTATTATTCTCAGCTAATTGTCACATGTATTATACTGTATTCAATATTATACTAGGCACCGGGATGGGAACTGGACAGCCTGTGTTTATAGGGAATAAATGCACACAAATATCATACGCATTCATAGAAACACGAGGTAACATACTCTAATTAATAGATAATGAAAACATGATACAAGGATGTGATCTTACTTACAGGAGGTAAAAGGAAGTTGAAAAAGGTAAAAGAGGGAATAATAAGACATTTCTCTGACTTGCTTTTCCATAGTAGTGGCAAAAGAGAAAACTGTCTGTATAAAGTGAAATGGATTCCTTTCTATAGTGTAGTTTGTCCACCTAAAAACTGCCTAGTCTTAAAAAAGTTAAACTAAATTAATGAGTTTTCTTACATGTAAAGTTATGAGGATGAGTATGACAAGCAAACTTAGGCAGGTTAATCCATCCCTATCCATGTAAATAATGCTTTTTTTTCAGATTCATTAGTATCTGATCAGATTACTGCATATATTATGGTCACCTATTCTGACTCCTGCATAACATAGATTGTAGAATTTCACATATTTATTCCTACATTCCTGGTTGAGCGAGGGCAGGGGTCTGCAACCTGCAGCTCTGGAGCCACATATGGCTCTTTGGCTGCCCCTTTGCAGCTCTGCACTCCAAGTCTCCCCCCCTACCATCTCCAAAAAACCCTGTGGGCTGTCCATGCCAGGCTCCAGGCTCCCCACCATCACAGGTAGACCTCACAATGGGACTGCTCCCAGTTCCGGGCTCACCACTACCACTACCACCACCACCACCAGGGGTCTCTGTGGCAGGAGCCCTGGCCCAGCTCCCTCCACCAGGAGGCTACACCCATTGTGGATCTCAAAACACTTGGTTATTGAAGGAAATTTTTTAAAATGGCTCTTATTATCTTTTGGGTTGCCAACCTCTGAGCTAGGACATATCTTTCAGACTAGGACCTGGAAGACCTTCCTTCCTCTGTCTGTAGTTCAGGAAAAATGGAAAAATCAGCTGCCTATCCAAGGTCTCTGGATGAATGGACTGGTTATCAGAGATGCTTTGGGCTCCCCCACTTCCAAGTGAGGAGGCAAGTGGAATCAGATTGGTAGACACTGCCTCAAATCTTGTGGCCTCTCTTTTCAGTGAGATGAGAAGAATGGAGGCTTGATGTATCTATTCCTTTTACAAAATATGCACCCATCAATCATGCCTATGCATTTTTATAATGGACTAAACCAATTAAATAAAAATAACCACTGGGAAAAGTCACCTAAAAACATCTAACCGTAGAGGACAAACTTACCTCAATCATACTTTTGACTTATGCTAGGCCAGAAGGAATATATAAGCTTTTCAAGCTTTGTTGGCATTACATAGGAAGGAAGCTCTAGATCCAAGTCTCTGCCTTTTGGTTATGTCCCGCTCCCATCCACTACCCTTCAAATCTGTGGACTTCTAGATAGGGTATCTCAGCTGATCTCAAGTACTGCAGTAATTAAGGAAAAAGGTGGGATCTAAAATAACCAGGACAGTGACAATACAAGGCTTTATAAAGTAAAAACAACACTGTGAAGTAAATCCAGAAACAAATTGCGCAGCCTAAGGAACACAGGTATAATGTGACTCACATATCACATGCCACTAAGGCGGGGATCACCAACACAGGCTCAGTGAGCCACCTGTGGCTCCCCGAGTGTCCTCTTCTGGCTCTCTGGCAATCTCCTCCAGGGAGCCAGGTGTGCTCCGGGGACTCCCAGCTGGCCCCAGCATCGTGGCCAAATCAGGGACACCGGGGTTGCGCCCACCCTCCCAGCACAACCTCATGAGCCGGAAGCAGCCCAGCGACTACATCGCAGCCCCTAGCACTAACGGGGGGGTGTATGGGTGGTGCACACTCCCTCCATTCCTCTCTCTGCTGGCGGGGTGGACCAGTGCTGACCTGCCAACTCCCAGCCAGCTGTCCCGCCCAAGAGCGGCCGACAGAGAGCTGCAGCTTGTGGAGATGGGGCCCTGGAATGGCCCCTCTGTGGAGTTCAGGCTGCTTCAACCCCATCACCCCAGGGCTGAACAGAGGCCATCTTGCCCCAAGCCCTGGATTGGGTGCGTTCAGGCCTGGGGTGGCGGGGCCAAAGCAGCCTAAATGGAGCAGGCCATTCCAGGGCCCCGCCTCCACAAGCTGCAGCTCTCTGTCGGCCGCTCTTGGAAGGCGCAGCTGGCTGGGGGTAGGTGGGATAGCGCTGCTCTGCCCCACCAGCTGAGGGAGGGATGGAGGGAGTGCGCGCTGCCTGCACATACCCCCGCCAGTGCTACGGCTGTGGCACAGCTGCTGGGCCGGCTCAGGCTCATGAGGTTGTGGTGAAAGGGTGGGGAAAATGGGTTTTCTGCTCTCTTGGGTTGCTGATCCCTGCACTAAGGAAATGGACTGCTGCATTCTGCTCCAGCTGAAGTTTTGAGATGCTCCTGCAGGGAATCTCCAGGGAGAAGAAATTGCAGACACATCAAAAGAGGTATTTCCAGTAAAGATAGGGAGGTGTTAGTACTGTTATACAGGGCGCTGGTGTGACCTCACTTGGAATAATGTGTACAGTTCTGGTCACCTGTGTTTAAGAAAGATGAAGTCAAACCGAAACAGATGCAAAGAAGAGCTACAAGTATGATTCATGGAATGGAAAATCTTTCCTATGAGACATGACTTAAAGAGCTTGGTTTGTTTAGTCTGACCAAAAGAAGGTTGAGAGGAGATATGATTGCTCCTTATAAATATATTAGAGGGATAAATACAATAGAGGGGGAGGAATTATTTGAATGCAGCACCAATGGGGACATAAGAACAAATGGATACAAACTGTCCTTCAGAAAATTTAGGCTTGAAATTAGATGCAGATTCCTAACCATCAGAGGAGCAAAGTTCTGGAATAGTCTACCAAGGGAAGTGGTGGGGGCAAAAACTTTAGGTGCCTTCAAAACCAAGCTTGATAAGTTGATGGAGGGAATGATATGATGGACAATGTAGCTTGGCCATTGTCTGTCTTTTACTACTGGTGATGGGTATGATAGTGACCTGGGAAGGGGCATTGGATGGAGTGGGTTCTGAGTCATTACAGAGAAGTTCTTCTTGCTCTAGCTGTTGTGGAATTGTCCACATGCTCAGGGTTTAACTGATCGCCATATTTGGGGTCAGGAAGGAATTTTCCCTCAGGACAGATTGGGTTGGGTGCTGGGTTTTTTTTGCCTTCCTCTGTAGCATTGGGCATGGCTCACTTGCTGGTTGATTCTCTGTATTAAAGTCTTTAAATCATGATTTAAGGACTTTAATAGCTCAGCTATGGGTTTGAGGTTCGTTGTAGGAGTGGGTCAATGAGGTTTTATGGCCTGCAGTGTGCGGGAGGTCAGACTAGATAATCATATCAGTCCCTCCTGACTTTAGTGTGTATGGGTCTATAATTTGGAGATAGCATAGACATGGATAATTTTATTTTGTCTCAATCTATAGAGTACTGGGGGGAAAATTCCTCAGGCTGTTGGTGCTACCTGAGAAACACAGGAACCCTCAGAAGTTCAAAAGGACTCTGAGATTTTAGAGCCACCTATCTCTCCAATAGAGAAAGCGGACCTTCCATGTTCCTCTTGTGTATGCTTCCCTCACGCAATTACAATCACATCCATCTTACTGAGTTTTGCCTCAGGTGTTTCAGTCTCAGCTAAATCCCTGTCTTCGTTAAGCACTGGGTAAGCAAACATATTTGATTGTCCAGCTTTTAGAAAAATGAAACAGAGGGAGGAGTCCATCAAAATCCTCATAACACTGGTACAAAGTCTTTTAACCTGCCCAACAATAGTCTGATACACACTTCTCTGTCTCATGGGAGTAGGAAGCATGTCTGAGAAATGTAAGTGCCCCACAGAAAAGTGAGGCATGTCCTTTTGGGGGGTATAGTAATGTGGTTTGTTGGGATTATGGACAGAGAGCTGACATAGCATCCTGGATGTCTTATTAAAGCAAGAGATCTCTGGGGTAGAGTTGGTGTCTCACGGTCTTTCATGAAGGCAGGACCATCACTTGGGTGAATGCTTAAAAGTGAGGTAAGTATCTCAGAGACAGAATACAAGGTAGATGAGCCAATAAAATGGGTGGGTATATTTGAAAAGAAAAGTGACTGACTTGAGACAAAGTACAACACAATTCTTCAATGTATCTGCTATCTACTTATCAAAAGGCCTCACTTGGGCCTTAGAGAAACAAAAGGCCGTTTAAATAGCCTTCAGCATATTGACAAGCATTTTATCAACATGTCTATGAAGGAATTATTTCAATAAATGCTTATTGACCTTCCACACACAGTTATGGAAATATTTTAAGTAGTTCCTCCAATGCTTTTCTACAACGTGGTGCTTTGCTGAAGGACTAATTCTACTACACAGGATCTTCCCTCAACTCAGCTCCAAGACAAGTATCACATTCCCATTCCTTTTATATTTTCCTTCCCCTAATTAGCCCCATTCTGCCATATATATCCATGCTATTTGAGAAAATGTCCCAGATTTTCATCTGAAAAAACACAAACCTAGAGTTCACTCTCCCAAGACTCAGACTTTTGCTGTAACTCATTTCCTCAAAGATATAACAATCTCTGACCCCAAACCCCAAAACCATAAGGTATCATAGACACTCATTCAGATTAATTAAAGTTCCCTCTGCTCCAGTTTACAGAAAACAACACAGAAAGTTCCAAACCACAAGCATCTGCTCCTTTGCTCTGCTATTTCTCCAGCCTCCAACTATATTTGCACTTCCAATGAAATGTTTCCAGGATGCTTCAGACGTAAGGAAAGTTTAGCAAGTGCTCAGTAGATCTACGAAAACTGGCATTCACCAAGTATTCAAGAAATTCTTGAAACATGACTGGAAAATGCATTCTCCAAACATTTATTAATGATCTCAAAATTATTGGGGAAAAACAAAGACTGAGATTTTAAGAAGTGACTAGTGAATTGGCATATCCAGTCTGAAACACCTGAATTGTTTGAATTTTCAGTAAATCCTGAGCATCTGCTTTCTGAAAATCAAGTACCTTTATGATGTGTCAAAAAAAATGGCTACCAAAATCTAAGGAATCCCAAATCACCAGTCTGTTCTTGAAATATTTATCTGGTAGAAGGACAGTTTGAGACATGTGGGGAGAAAAACATCACTGGCTTGTTAACTGCTTTAAAAATGTGAAACAAGAATTTCTATTCTGATATGAAGAACACCTCCACGATGGTGGAGTATATGAGGTAATGAATGTGGGAGGAATTGAAGGGATAGTGCCTGTAAAGCCAGAGTCTATGACTCTATGTTAAATCCTGATGTGTCTACGAGTCCATCCACCCTACAAATTCAATGACTTGAAGGGCTCTAGCTGTGTTATTTCCAGCCATTGTTAAAAGCATATAGTATAGGTGGAACATCTACCACATCCAAGAACCATGTTTCTTGACTGTCTTTTGCACACTTTGGGGACACAGTTAATGTCTTCAGAGCCTAGATATAAGTGATGAACATGATGAAAAGAACCATAGAAGAACGGTAGCTAGCTAGCTAGCTATGAAGTCATGCTTTAACTACGTAAATGCATCGTTGCTTGTAATCAGAACACCAACATTGCTGTACTGGTCAAGAAAGGGATTGTTCAAAAGCACTGAGCTCTGGCCTAAATCCGCTCTCCTGGAAGATGGTAGTAAAGCTCTCATTGACTCAACGCGAGGCCCATGCTGAGTCCTTTTGAAAATCTCACCCATAGCATAGATGGGCCCTAAAGCCAGGACAGGAAGGCCACCAGCAGCCCAACCCAAGGTTCTCCTCGAGCAAGCCTGGTGGCCACATTGGCTTGCGTGCCTTGTGTGGTTTATTATGACTCCACCAGAGCGTGGTGGATTTATAATGGTGTGATCTTCAGCATTGCACAGACCTGCATCTCCGCCTATCTAGGGTATCCATTTAAATTCTGAGTGTATTTCGATCCTACATTATGACACCATGGCCTGTTTACTAGCAATTAACTTTTCCTCCCTCCACAGCCTGAAGGGGTGAGAAAGCTGATGCAGCTGCTTCAGTGACTGAGAATTCCTGACGTTTTTCTGACGTTTGCTAAACATTGGGAGACAGGAGCGTGGGGGAGGGAAGACTGGGAGTTTTCCAGTTCTGGCTTTGCTAGAGCAAGTTGACAAGGGGTGTGAAGAGCCTGCAACTTAAAAAGATTTATTTTCTCTAGTCATAAATCTCATCCTGTTGTTCCTCTGCTCAACCAAGCATGATCAAGCCCTTTTCCATAAAGTATTCAGTATTAAAGCCACAAAGCTCACCCAATCAGTAGCCATCTGCTTCTCCCATAACTGCTGCTCCAGAAGCAGGGAAAAGCAGCCAGGAAAGAAAAGGCACCACTGTTAGGGCTCAGGGACAAATGAGGAGCCACTGAATAGCATTTGAAACCTTTAGTTTCCCTTGTATATGTGTATCTATAGAGACAGAGAAAGAAAGGAAGCATTATATTGATACAACAATTGTAAAACAAAAAAAGGAAGAGGCATCTAAAGGGCAATATAGCATGCATCAGAGGGCCTCCCATAAAAGGGGTGCTAACAGATTTATAGAAACCTTTAATTGGTTTTCAATTGAAACATACAGAGGGTGAAGAAAACCTGTGAAGAGTGGCAAAATGTTCTGTATTACTCTTCTGTATAATTGAACAATTTAACATGGCCAAATAACTTTAACAGGAATCCCCCCCCCATGGTACTGCCTGATTCAGAATACTTTCCTCCTTGATCACCCAAAATATCCAAACTCCAGCAGAAACACTGCTCTAAACTTGATCAGCAGCTGATTTAGAGGGAAGATTTTTTAAAAAGGGAAGTTAATCAGGGCTCAGAGAATTCTTTGCTAAGTGGCTTCATGTATTTTGCATCTCCAAATGCTCAGCATTACAGCAATCCAGTAGCAATTGTCTGTCAAAAAGGAGAGATGAACAATATGTAATTCCCTGCCATACACACTTCACACACTTCTCCTGGCTGTTTTAATAATGCAACTCTGATGGAATATTAATCTGATGCCACCAATTAACTGTGACAATGTTCTTTAATCCATTTGTGCCCTTCCTAGCATGCAGCATGTTAGACTCCATAGTTTATTGCAGAATTCTGGACATTAGTTCAGAAATAAGGAAGAATTATTTATTTCACATAACACAAAAACTAGGGCTCGCCAAGAGATATTAATAGGCAGAAGGTTTAAAGCAAACAAACTGAAGTATTTCTTCACACAATGCCCAGTCAACCTGTGGGACTTCTTGTCAGAGGATGTTGTGAAAACCAAGATTAGAAGGGGTTTCAAAACAGAACTAGATAAATCCATGGAGGACGGGTCCCTCAATGGCTATGATCAGCTGAGGCAGTGATTGCTCTTTGCTAGGGACTGGGCATGGCTGGCACAGGATGGATCACTTGATGACCTGTTCTATTCATTCCCTCAGGAGTGCTTGGCATGGGCCACTTTGGAAGAGAGGATGGGGGGCTAGATGATCCATTGGCCTGACCCAGTACGGCTGTTCCTATGTTCACCAAGTAATTTATTATTTTGACCCTTCATTCTCTTTGTTGGTCCCCTAATTAATAAAAATGAAAGGCAATGGTGCAAATTACGATTATGAGAGAGTGGAAGATGGTTTAGAAAAAAGCCATAGAAGTGGAAAAGGGAGAGATATTTAACTACAGCCCTCCTTGGGACAAATTGGGATTACATGGAGTAGGATTTTGGTTCTTGGGGCTGTTTAGGCTACTGGGGAACCCGGACTGGCCCATGCAACCATGTAGCAAAACACCATGTGAAGCCCTGAATTAGGTCATTTCCCTCAAATGGTTTCTGAAAATGATCAGTTAAGCAATAACAAAGCATGCTATCCTCACCACATTTAGTAGGAGCTGCCCCTCCCCAACACACATACCCCCCACTCCCCGGTAATTATAGGATTAACGATTGAGTTGTTTCCATACCAGAAATTTGTCTGGTCGTACTACACACAGTATTACGTTAATGGTCTCTCCTCACGGTTCCCCGCCTTTTGCATATGAGTATTTCCCTAACGAGGCTACAATCAGACTTAAAAGAGCCCGCAACCTAAACGTAGTAGGTCAGAAATGGCAGTTGTTCGTGTAAGGGATTAATAGAGGCATTGTATAATGCTGCTTTTCAGAATTACTCTCGGGATTAAGAGGCAGATATGGCAGGGGGACATATTTTGCATTCACTATCCATTTTGATTAATGTTTACTGGAGGATTTGGGGGGAACACTTGCTGAACTTGCTCTGCAGCGCCTCTGACACTTGCTGCGAGCCGGGCAGGGGAAGAATTGTTATTTTTAGCAGAGGCTTATTAAGGCAGCAAAATAATTGGAGTGGGAAAGCAGGGATCGTCTGGCCGCTTTGCTCTGCGGTGCTTTCCCCCTCAATTTAAGGGAGGACTTCCCAAAAGTTGCATTGCACCATCGGGCTGGAGAAGGAAGGGTGGGGGCAGATCGCCTTAAATCGGAGGGACCCAGGGAGAGGCCGCTTGTCTGGGGGGGCCGATTTGTGTGTGTGTGTGTGTGTGTGTGTGTGTGTGTGATAGCACCAGATCAGATTGCTCTCAGCCCGCTGTCCGCCCAGGGGTCAGCAAGCCGAGTCTCAGCAGACGATCTCTGCCCCCCAGCGACAGCATTTTGCCATTTAGCTCCAAAAAGGCAACCTAACAGGAGCCCTGGCCCCCCCCGCCTGATGCTGGGCCCGGCTGCGCCCCCACCGCGGTGCCCAGGACACTGAGCAGCCCCCTTGCAAAGGAGAGGAGCCCTGCCGGGCCCACGTGTCTCCCCTCCGACCCCACCGGCTGGGCTCAGGGCTCTGGCCCTCCCAGTCAGGGGGGACAGACAGAGGGAGAGACAGACACACACACACGAGGCCCATCCTTCCGCCTGCCGAGGCAGGGCTGTTGGCTCCTAAAATGTGTGGCGACAGCTGGAGGGAAATAATGAAGGAGACAGATAGAAGGTGCGTGTGCGAGAAAAAGAGAAAGAATGAAAGAAAGAAAGAGGCGAGAGGAAAGTCCCAGGCAATATTGTCCCCAGGACTTTAAATTAGGGGGTGTTGGGGTGCTCACTAATTCGGTCTAACACTGTTACTAGCTGACAACTGGGAGTGCAGTATTCTCCCCAGGACTTGAAATTAGGGAGAGTTTAGGGGGGGTGTAGGGGGTGCTCACTAATTTGGTCTAACACTGTTACTAGCTGACAACTGGGAGCTGTTGGGAAATTCAGGGGGTGTAGGGGGAAGTTTGGGGGGTGTAGGCGGTACTCACTAATTTGGTGTAAGACTGTTACTAGCTGACAAGTGGGGGGATGTTGGGAAATTGAGGGGAGTTTAGAGGAGGTTTATGGGGGCTCACTAATTTGGTCTAACACTGTTACCAGCTGACAAGTGGGGGATGCTGGGAAATTCAGGGGGTGCAGGGGGAGATTTGGGGGTGTAGGAGGGTGCTCATTAATTTGCTCTAACACTGTTACCAGCTGACAAGTGGGGATGTTGGGAAATTCAGAGGGAGCAGGGGGAGGTTTGGGGGTGCTCATTAATTTGCTCTAACAGTTACTAGCTGACAAGTGGGGGTGTTGGGAAATTCAGGGGGTTCAGGGGAGGTTTGGGGTTGCTCATTAATTTGCTCTAACACAGTTACCAGCTGACAAGCGGGGGTGTTGGGAAGTTCAGGGGGTGCAGGGGAGGTTTGGGGGTGCTATTAATTTGCTCTAACACAGTTACCAGCTGACAAGCGGGGGTGTTGGGAAATTCAGGGGGTGCAGGGGAGGTTTGGGGGTGCTATTAATTTGCTCTAA
>ML681966.1:78566399-78595189 GCA_007922195.1 Podocnemis expansa
AGCTGACAAGCGGGGGTGTTGGGAAGTTGAGGGGGTGCAGGGGGCGTTAGGGAGGCGAGGCAGCCCGGTGCGGGCAGGGGGAGCCCGGCAGGGGACAGCGGAGCCGCGGCCGCCCTCCCATCGGTGGGGCCGGGCGGAGGAGCCAGGCTGGCCCCCGGCGGCACCGGCAGCGGCACAAGGGGCAGGAGCCCCCGGCCGGGGAAGCGCCCCCCGTCCCAGCCGCTTACCTGGCTCCCGGGGCGGGCGGGGGGCCGGGCCATCCGGAGCCGGGCCAGCGCCCCCGGAGGAGCAGGAGACACCCCGCAAAGTCCCAGGCGGGGGCCGGGGAGAGGCGCAGGAAGTTTGCTGCGGGTGTTTTCAGGCGCCTCTCGTCCGCCCCAATTCTCTGCCAGCGAGCCCCACCCGCTCTCTTCCCCCAGCCACCGGAGGCTGCGGGTCGGGGACAGCCAACAAAAGCAGAATCGCATCCTTCCTGCGAAGGATAAATGTTCCCTCTTTCCGATGGAGGGCAGAAGAGGAAAGACCAAGCAGAAAACACTCCCAGAGGCATGATTTACGGCTTGGAGCCTCCTTGCAGCTCCAGGGTGTTTTTTGGAAGTTTCCTTCAGAGTTCCGCTCTCAGCAATGGTGCTGATTTCCTTTTGTTTAGACTGAAAAGTTCGACATACCTAAGTAACCCAATAAATACATCAAGCGCCAAAGAGGTATCCTGTTAGTCCAGTTCAGCAAACCAAACAAGAAGTGTGGCTAAAAGACTAACACATGTATTTATTGCAGGAGCTTTCCTGGGAGAAAAGCCCACTTCAAGCAGACAGCTACAGGGCTAAAGCCTTGGAAGAACCGGTGGAAGTTAATATGGGAGGAGGTTTAAAAAAAAAACTGATTTCCCAGTTGGTCTGTGACTGAAATGGACACCAATGTGATGTAGTCCCAGGTTTGATACAGGGCCATGGGAAAGGGAGGACACCACCTGATTACTCTCCACTGCACAATTTTGTTCCTCCCGCAGAAAGGTGAGCTGGCTTTAATTTTATATTCGTGGCAAAAATCAGTGCCCTGGTTTCCGAAGCAGCATTATGTCCAGTTGTGCTGTATTAAGGAAAAGATCTGGCATATCACTTAGTGGCACATCTGTTACGTGCAGACAGCATTCATTAGCTGAGGTTTTCTACAAAATGACATGCCAAAGTCCAGACCATAATGCCCAATGCCAACCTGCTGTCAGTCCAAAGGCAAGCTCAGTTCCAGGATGGCTTCTTTCCACACTGGCACCAGGAATAAAGCATCAATGGGTTTAGATGGTAGAGATGAAAGTGAACCTGCCTGTGTGAAGCAGCAAAAAGATGTATCAGAAAAAGGAGATAAAATTGAACAATATAGGGGAACAATACAAAAAAAAGGGTTAATGCCATTCCCAGCCACAGCAGGAATACGTTAGTAGCTAATCTGGATGTCAGACAACAGTTACAATCATCCAAATACTGGATTTCAGTCCTGGAGAAGTCTGTACTCCAATGGTCAGCACTAAATGTAAGAGAGAGAGCCTCCCAACTTGTCACTACTATAGATACCTCATTGTCATACCTCTATTTCTGCCATTGGTATCCAGCATGTTTCCCAGTGCTTCCTGTTCTTGTTTTAAGGATGCCAGTAAAAGTAGACAGGTGTTTACAGACTTCATTACAACATAATTTTATACTAAGTTACCTTTGCAGGGTACAGCCATTAGCTTGTCCTGGTGGCAAGATCTACTCAATCAAAGTGCATGCTTGTTTGTTTAAAAAAGCTTTTTGTTTGTTTTGTAAGTGCCATGGCTCAGACATTTAAATATGGAGTGTTGTCTGCTGCCTATTTTCCTCTTCTTTCAGGGAATAAGCTAAAACACATTGATATTCACATAAGTCCTCCCATTGACTGTGGTGGGCTGAGCCAGGCCCTTTGCTCACTCATATTCCTCCTAGTTGCAGCAGTTGACGGTGATATGGGTGGTAAGGTGGGAGGCTACTTGTCTACATTCATCCTGGGGTAAGGATTGGACAAAGATTAATACTCTTTCTTGTTTACAGGATAGTTCTTCATGGTTTGGGAAGAAAACCAAGTGGTAAAGAAGGAAGATGTTTTGCCTGTGAACCCTCCTGGTCTGTCTGTCCAAAAGCTGTGTGAGGGCTAAGCCTACCAAATCCAGCAGGGAAAATAAAAAGATGTGCTTGTGTACTGGGGGTGGATCAGACCACAGGTCCATTTAGTCTAGTATCCCATCTCCAACAGTGGCCAGTGCCAGCTACTTCAAAGGAAAGTGCAAGAAATCCTGCAATCCACAGGATAACCTACCTATAGCAAAACAAACAAGGAGTCCTGTGGCATTTAATGACTAACAAATATCGCATGAGCTTTCGTGGGAGAAAATCCCACTTGGTCAGATGCTTTGAAGATGGGGGGAACTTACATAAGTTAGATAAGTTCCCCATCTTAAAAGTGTCTGACGAAGTGGGATTTTCTCCCATGACAGCTCATGCAATAAATAAATTTGTTAATCTTTAAATACCACAGGACTCCTTGTCTGTTTTACTGAACTAAACTAACATGGCTGCCCCTTTGGAACTTACCCATAGAAAAAGTTCCTTCTTACCCTCTGTCAATTAGTTAGTGGTTGCCTTATGCTTTAAAGCAATGGCTCTCAACCAGAGGTACGTGTACCCCTGGGAAGACTTCCAGGAGCACATCAACTCATCTATCTATTTTCCCAGTTTTGCAACAGACTACCAAAAAAGCACTAGTAAAAGTGGTACAAACCAAAATTTTTTACAGCCAGTGATAGTTTACATTGCTACATATACGATACACTGAACTGTAAGCACAATATTTATACTCCCAATTGATTTATTGTATAATCATATGGTTACAATGAGACAGCAAGGAAGCCATTTTACAGTAAGGGTTTGCTGTGACACTCTTGTATTTTCATATCTGATTTTGTAAGCAAGTAGTTTTTAAGTGAGGTTTGGGGGTATGCAGGACAAATTGGTCTCCCGAAGGGGCTAAAGTAATCTGGAAAGTTGAGACCCACTGCTCTGAAAAAGAAGAGGATTATATTCGTTCCATTTTTAAAAAATTCCTTGCTAACTAATGGAACTCTGGATGTTCCTGGTATCCATATGTCTGTCCAATGATTTTTGGAATCCTGCTAAACTGTTGATCTTTATAATATCTTGATGTTTTCCTGAACCTTTGATTGCATTCTGCCAACAGAGGCTGAGAACTGAGAGGATATGGATTCTGAACTCTCATCTCACATCTAGTAGCTGACAGTTGTGTGGGATGGAGATGGGGTAAAGTAGGTATCTGGGGCAAAGGATGCTTCTGACACATGCTTTTTTTGTGCTGTGAATAGAGACAATCTCCAGGCCTATGCATATAGAAACTTTAAAAATCTCTACATCTGTTAAAATAATTAAGATGTTCTTTAACTAACGCAATAGCTGCATCATAACTGATGTGTGAAGCATCATGGTACTTGATACAGTAGGTTGGAGGCTAGGTGAATGACACAAGGTTTCTTCCCCATTGATGGTATTTCAGAATTACAGTAATGTCTACTTTAAAAGCCCTATATGCCAGCAGAACTTTGTAAAAAGTAGCCCTGGTGTACGTGAGAACCCATAGAATAACAGTGGTTTGCTGTGCCAAGGCTGTGACTTTATGGTGAGCCAGGAGATAGTGACTTTTCCTATCAAAGTAGGTCTTGGTACAGTAATCCATGTCTTTGTTATCTCCCACCTGGATCACCACATGAATCTTAATGGGGTTAGTGGGTGTAAAGCTATACAATCTTCTTTTGTTATGGAGGGGGAGTAGCGTAGGCTTCATCATGCTTTTTGGCTTTGTTTGGTTGGTTTACTTCCATTAAATTATGTCTGCTAAACCAGGTCTGAACTTGATTCTGATTCCTTGTCACTGACACCAGAATGTGCTGTTTTTTTTGCTTTCTCAGTGTCTGCTCAAGATATGGCCTTGGCAGGAGAGAATTGGGTGAGACCAAACACCATAATCAATATATGTGATGCTGTTGCATCAGAGGAAGCACCAAGGGGAAGGACAGGAATTTTGCCTGCATTGACAAATATGTATTTAGTGAAAACTTTCTGCATTCTTCTTCCTTAAAATAGTAGTGTGTACGGTGTACCTTATGTCCTGGTGTTACAGACGTGATGCTTTCCAGTGACTTGGCTGAATGTTCTGGGAATTCTGCTTTCTGAGGCTGGCCTTCAGTGTAGAGTTCTTAGCTGTAGATCCAGTCCTTGCAGCACTGACTGTCCTTTGGGGTTTATTTCCTAATTAAGATTTGCACTGAGTATTAGTTGGTTTCTGAATCTGTTCTGTTTTTTTTTTCTTTTGGTCAGCTGGTTGTCCTAGATCAGTCATGATTTTATAAATGGCAGGATACTTTATGAATTAAGTTTTAACTTTTCATGTTTTTAATAATTAGCATGGGGCAGGTAGGTATTCTTGTTATAGCTGATATACAATCAGCAAGGCCAATGATAGTTTAAGGACAGGAAGTAAATAGACTCATAGACTCTAAGGTCAGAAGGGTTCAGTTTAGTCATCTAGTCTGACCTCCTGCACAATGCAGGCCATAAAACCTCACCCGTCTACTCCAGCAGTAGGCCTCTAATCTATGACTGAGTTATCTACCTCCTCAAATCGTGATTTAAGGACTTTAAGATACAGAGAATTCACTGGTAGGTGAGCCATGCCTTGTGCTACAGAGGAAGGCAACCCTCCACCCCCCAAACTCTAGCCAATCAGTTCTGTGGGAAAATTCCTTTCCGAACCCAAATATGGCAATCAGTTAAACCCTGAGCATGTGGGTAAGTGTCAACAGCCAGTCACCCAAGAACCAATTCTCTGTAACAACTCAGAACCCACCACATCTACCCTTCCTTTTTAGGGCACTTGTATGTCCACCACCAGTAGGTAGTGATCAAAGATCAGTCAGTTTCCAGAGTAGGCCGTCCCATCATACTATCCCCTCCATAAACTTATCAAGCTCAGTTTTGAAGGCAGTTATGTTTTTTGCCCCCACAGTTCCCCTTGGAAGACTATTCCAGAACTTTACTCCTCTGATGGTTAGAAACCTGTGTCTGATTTCAAGCCTAAATTTCCTTATGGACAGTTTACATCCATTTGTTCTTGTATGCACATTGGTGCTGTACTCAAATAATTCCTCTTCCTTCCTGATATTTATCGCTCTGATGTGTGATATTTATCGCTCATCCAAATGTGGCCAGGGAGTTGCTTAAGTTGACTTAAGTCTCCTTAAGTCAACTTAAACCCCGAGAGTAAATATACCCCTTGAGTCATCTTTCATGAGGCAGGTTTTCCACTCCACAGACCATCCTTGTAGCCCTTCTCTGCACCTGTTCCAATTTGAATTCATCCTTTTTAAACATTGGGGACCAGAACTGCACGCAGTATTCCAGATGGGCCTTACCAGTGCCTTGTACAGCAGCACTAATGCCTCCCTGTGTCTACTTGAAATACTTCTCATACGTCTTAAAACAACTTTAGCTTATCATAGAATCATAGAATCATAGGGTTGGAAGGGACCCCACAAGGTCATCTAGTCCAACCCCCTGCCAAAAAAAGCAGGACCACTCCCATTAGATCATCCCAGTCAGTGTTTTGTCCAGCTGGGACTTGAACACCTCCAGAGATGGAGATTCCACCACCTCCCTAGGCAACTTATTCCAATGCTTCACCACTCGCCTAGTAAGGAAGTTTTTCCTAATATCCAGCCTGGACCGCCCCAGCTGTAACTTGAAGCCATTGCTTCTCGTTCTGCCCTCTGTTACTACCGAGAACAATCGAGCTCCCTCCTCCTTGGAGCAACCCTTCAAGTAGTTGAAGGTTGCTATCAAATCCCCCCTCAGTCTTCTCTTCTGCAGGCTAAATAAGCCTAGTTCCTTCAGTCTTTCTTCATAGGGCTTGTGCTCCAGCCCTTTGATCATTTTGGTTGCCCTCCTCTGGACTCTCTCTAATTTGTCCATGTCCTTTTTGTAGTGGGGAGCCCAAAACTGGACACAGTATTCCAGATGTGGCCTCACTAGTGCAGAATAGAGGGGAATGATCACATCCCTCGATCTGCTGGTAACACTTCTTCTGATGCAGCCCAGTATGCCATTGGCCTTTTTGGCAGCAAGAGCACACTGCTGACTCATATCCAGCTTCCCATCCACCATGACTCCCAGGTCCTTTTCTCCAGTGCTGCTATTTAGCTGATCACTCCCCAGCCTGTAGCAGTACATGGGGTTTTTTCGTCCCAAGTGCAGGATTTTACACTTATCCTTGTTGAACCTCATGAGATTCCTCTTGGCCCACTGCTCCAGTTTGTCTAGGTCTCCCTGAATCCTGTCTCTGCCTTCTAGGGTGTCTACCGTTCCCCCCAGTTTGGTATCATCTGCAAACTTACTAAGTGTGCAATCTATCCCATCATCCAGATCGTTAATGAAAACATTGAACAGAACTGGCCCCAGGACCGACCCCTGGGGCACACCACTTGTTACTGCCTGCCAACTTGACATGGAGCCATTGATTCCTACACGCTGAAACCGTTGTTCTAGCCAGTTTTCTATCCACCTTACAGTCCATGCATCTAACCCATACTTCCTTAATTTGCCAATGAGAACGCTGTGGGAAACCGTATCAAAAGCCTTGCTAAAGTCAAGGTATATGACATCAACGGCTCTTCCTTTTTCATGGCCACATCGGATTGGCGGCTCATAGTCATCCTGTGACCAACCAGTACTCCCAGATCCTTCTCCTCCTCAGTCCCTTCTAACTGATCCGTCCCCAACTTATAGGAAAAATTCTTTTTATATGTCCCTAAATGCATGACCTTGCACTTCCCATTATTAAATTTCATCCTATTCCTCATACTCTAGTTTACAAGGTCATCCAGATCTTTTCATATTGTATCACAATCCTCCTCTGTATTAGTAATACCTCCCAACTTGGTGTCATCCACAAACTTAATTAGCACATTCCCACTTTTCATGTCAAGGTCAGTAACAAAAAGGTTAAATAAGATCAGTCCCAAGACCGATCCCCAGGGGACTCCACTAATAACTTCCCTCCAGTATGACCTGCTGTAGCCTCCCCTTTAATCAGCTCCTTATCCAACTTACTATATTCATATTAATCCCCATCTTTTGTAAATTATCTAATAATTCCCTGTGTGGAACTGTATCAAAAGCCTTGCTGAAGACTAAGTAAAGTAAGTCCACTGCATTCTCTTTACCTAAAGAAATCTGTAATCCTCTCAAAGAAGATCAGGTTTATCTGGCATGATCTATCTTTTATAAAGCCATGATGTATTTTATCCCAGTTACTGTTATCCTCAATATCCTTAGGTACTTACTCCTTCAAAATTTTCTCCAAGACCTTGCATACTACTGAAGTCAAACTAAGAGGCTTGTAGTTATCCAGCTCACTTTTATTCCCTCTCTTGAAAATAGGAACTATATTAGCAATAGTCCAGTCATATGGTACAACCCCCAAGTTTATAGATTCATTAAAAATCTTTGCTAATGGGCTGGTAATTTCATGAGCTGGTTCCTTAATATCCTCAGGTAGAGATTATTCAGGCCCCCTGATTTAGTACCATCCAGCAGCTCGAGTTTGCCTTCTACCTCAGGTATGATAATTTCCACTTTCGTGACCTCATTCCTGTTAGCTACCCTAACTGTATCCCTAAGCTTGTCATCACTTTTATTAAAAACAAATGCAAAGTACTTATTTAGACATTCAGCCATGCTTAGATTATCCTTGACCTCTACTCCATCCTCAGTTTTTAATGGTCCCGCTTCTTCTTTCTTTGTTTTCTTCTTATTTATATGGCTGAAGAACCTTTTACTGTTGGTTTTAATTTCCTTTGCAAAGTCCAGTTCTGCCTGACTTTTTGCTTTTCTCACTTTATCTCTACATGTTCTGACCTCTAAGAGGTAGCTTTTCTTGCTGATCCCTCCCAGCTCCTACACCTTGTAGGCTCTGTGCTTCCTCCTAATCACCTGTCTGAGATGCTTACTCATCCAGCTTGGTCTACAAATCTTGCCTATAAATTTTTTCCCCTTCTTCGGAAAGTAGGCTTCAGATAGTTCCTGCAGCTTTGACTTGAAGCTATTTCAAGCCTCTTCTACCTTCACATTCCTTTCTTAAGTACAGTCCACCTCCCCAGCTAACTCCCTTAATTTTCTAAAGTTAGCCATTTAAAAGTCAAATACCCTCGCCACAGATTTATTTTTGTTTATCCTTCCAATTAGTTTGAACTTAAATGAAATAATAGGCAATCAGAGACTATGGATATGTCTACCCTGGAAAAAGAAGACACTGGAGTCATCTGACATGGGCTTACAGAGATCAAGCTGTGGAGCTAAAAACTGCTGTGTAGACATTCATGCTGGGGTTGGACCCTGGGCTCTAGGACACTTCCCCCTTGCAGGGGTACAGAGCTCAGGCTCCAGGCTGAGTTCAAATGTCTACACAACAATTTTATAGTCCTACAGACTGAGCCCTGCAAGGTGATGTCAGCCGGCCCAGTCCAACTGTGGATGTTTAACTGCTGTGTAGAAATACTTTGGTTATGAACCCAGCCCTATAAACACTCATGCAACCACTTTAAATAGGTAAGATGCCCCACAGCATCAATGAACCTACTCTTGTGCTTAAAGTTAAGCAAGTGTGCAAGGCAGGGAAAGAAAGATGGATGAATCAGAAGACTAGGGAAGGAAAATAGGATGACATTCTTTAGCAGTTTCATTTCTGCCTATAAGATGAACAATGGTGAAAATGAGATTATTGCTCTCTTCTCTCTATGGGCCACATTCTCCTCTCAGATGCCTGCAATAGCATATAACTTTGGTATTCCACTGTCTCCACATGTGTGGAGCTCCTCTACACATCACTGATGGAAATGAGTGGAGGTCAGCATTTGCAATGAGAGCAGAATACCAAAGCTGAGAATTTCTTATGAGGATCTAAGAGGTGAATTTTGCCAATAATCACCTGGTTACTCTTTGAGACTGATTCTTCAACCTGAGCCTAAAAGTCCTATTGGGAATTTTGTATAAAGGCAATTTTTGGGAAAAAAAGGATGAACATTTTCAATGTCTGTGCCTAACTTGAGGCACTCTGCTCCATATTTAGACTTCTCAGTACCGGTGGCTTAATTTTCAAAAGTGCTGAGGACTTCCCTAATGAAAGCAGTAGTGAGCTTAAGAGCCACAAAAGTCAGGATGCTATTATTAATCACTGTGATTATCATAATCAATTTTAAAAAGGCTGCTATGATTCTTTAAGCACAAACCTGTATGTTTTGGCCAGTGATTTTAGGAAACTGACTGTATAGATTTTTTTTTGTGTGCCATCATTGTATTTTTTCCCATTATTATGCTAAGCTGATCCACTGAAGGCAAAGTTTTGCTAAAGACTTCAGTAAGAGTGAAAGCAGGTCCTACAATAGCCTTGTAAGAATACTAATTGTTCTTTTCTCTTCTAGGGCCTGATCAGTAGCCCTTTGAAGTCAGTGGAAGGATTTCAATTGACTTGCATGGGTTTGACTTAGACCTTTATATCAGAATAATTGCTCTCACCCATTTCTGTGTTATTTATCACCATCTATTGTCCTATCTTCTATTTTTTAATTTATTAAATTACAGATTATTTTTGGTGATAGTTATGGGAAATCTTCCTTTTAACTCACTTTATTAGATGACCTTTGTATTAATTTCAATACTGTCTGTTTGTATTCCCTGTCCTTTCCCACCTTTCTCCAGCAGATGGCACAATGGTCAGAGGTTAGTATGGCAAGTGCCATTCATAGGTTTAAACGGCAAGCAACACCCCTGGCGATGCCTTCTCAGTTTTTGATCTTCAGTATATATATAAAACAGTAGTTTTCCAGATGAGATGACCTTCGGGGGGGGGGGGCGGTGAGTTCTTCACATTGGTAAGACTGCTTATATGAGGAATTTTAAAACATTTGAATGCATTTGTTGGATGGCCAGTATCACTGTGCCCATGACATTACACTCTCTACACTGGCCATCCAACCTTTTACAAACAAATGCATTCAAATGTTTTAAAATTCTTCATACAAGAAGTCTTACCAACGGGAGAACTTGTTTTTTGACTTTCAGTGCACTCTCTTAATGTCATCTCATCTGGAAAACTTTTGTTTTGTATATAATATATATATACATATATAGATAGATATAGTTATAGATATAGATATAGATAGATATATATAGATATATGTATATAAGAATTTGCACCACTTGTGAAGATAATGAAAATAGGCTTTTGGGGGTGTGATTGGGGGAAAATAGAAGGGAAAATGTAACAAAATAAATTGAAATTCTCAAATGAAAAATTTATGGTTCTTTAGTGAATAAGATAAACAGATGAAACAATTTTGTTTTAACTCTGATTCAGCAAGGAACTTAAGCCCGTGCCCAACATTAAGCAAGTGAACACTTTCATCAAATTCAGTTATTCAAAACCAATAGGACTACTGGATTCAAGTCAGGAGGGCTACTGACATGCTAAAATATCTTGTTGAACTGGGGTTATTCTCCCTGGTGGATTCTGTGCTTACTGAATATCTGATCTAATTTCCATTATTATTAATGGGAGTCATGTGTATTAATGAAGGAATAGATTTCTTAAGCTCTGATCCTACAGACACTTATAAGTGTGAATGAGGTTATGCACCCATGTTGACCATTCATGCACATAAAGATCCTGACATGCATAACTACTTGCAGAATTGGGCGCTAAATGTGTGCACTATTTTGGAACATCAACTTTCATTTAAAATGTTTTATAGGGCTTTAAGTAACTTGGACTGTGTTTCTCAATGTTATAAAATAGGTCAAGAGTAATTTAAATCCATTGTGTAAATGTGGTACAGTATGTATCTTACTGATTACCCTTTGCATTTAATCACAAACTTTCCCCTGAAGACTCCAAAGCACTTTATGTACACTAACTAAGTTCTAACACTTCTGTAAAATGATTATTATTATCTCCATTTTTCAGGTAGAAACACTGAGGGCTTGAAAGAGTTATGAGCTATAACAGTGGTCCTAGAGTGAGACGTCAGATCAGGATAATACTTAAGCACTTGCTTAACTCCCATTGACTTTGGTGGGACTTAAGCACATCTTTAAGCACGTTCTTGCAAGGATTGTTTTTCTCAATTGTGACTTGAGTCCGCAACAGAACTGTGAGCCCTTTGTCCTAGCCTCTTGCTCTAAGCAGAAAATAACATTCTAACCTAACTCTGGGTAATCAAAAGCAAATTGCTTTTTCTGTTTGATATCATAATTGGCATGCATGCTTCCTAATTCATAAAACTACAATTTTATTCCTTTTCCTTTGCTTTCTTTGACTGCAGAGCATTACTCGGCTACATACTGCTTGCACAGTGTTTTGTGTGATTCTTTGTTCAAAACTGCAAAAAATCTAAATAAAGACTGTAGTATGTTGCAGCCGTATAGGCATCAGCTAACATTTTCTATGGCATATGGTACTTCAGAAGCCATATGTATCACTGTTTAGTGATTCTGGCAATGAGGCACAGAATGGTGAAATCCAACTGCCAGAATTTCTGAAAACAAATATGTAAATGCTTCAGTGCTTTTGTTATTCATAACATACCTCTAGCACAGCACATACAATATGCTGTTCATTCTGTAACTAGTACAAGTTCTCATTTTTAAAGATTTTTCATAATCTGTGTGTTCCCCCCATTACTTTACTGCCTTCTCCAGAGCAATTAATTTTAAAAAGGCAGTTTCAAAAGATTTTACCCATTTTGGGGGGCATCTAAAATTGTTATTTGAATTGTTATGACTTCATGTTAGCTACAATTGTGGAACAAAGGGATGCTGCTGCAATCAGTTGAAGAACACACATTATAGCTAAGAATAATGGAATGAAATTAAGAAAAGAGAACTGTGTTCACCATAAAGAAAAATTCTGCACAATGAGGTCAGTTAAGCTGGAGAATGGTCATTCAAGCAAAATTCTTCCTTCAGTTGATTCATTTAAAGCTCCTAGGTTTGCAAAGCCCTTGAGAATAATATTCTAGGAAGCATTCACTGTGGTGGACTGAAGGCCCTAACCTGCAAAATTCCTGTCAGAACCTGTAATGCCTCCTAAACCCTGAAATTGCAGTTTGATCATTTATAGAGAAACAATAGAGGAGCAGTCCAGGGTGCATTCAGAGACAGTACCAACTCTTCTTTCAAGGAGGTGCATTGATACTGAGATGGACATCATTTTTGAAAAATTAGATGCAGTCTGCTTAGAGATTTTAGATTTATTACACAGGTGCTGTGTAATATTTAGCGCCATGTTGTGTGTTGTTTACTTGTATGAGTATAACTTGTAGGCAGCAGCTGTACCTAAGAAAATGATTCAGTCAGCAAGAGACACTCAATAGACCATAGTTTGCTGGGTGATATTCCCAGTATGTAAGAAAAGACAATAGCATTCTTTCAGGATTTAACTCCTGTGTGTCCAGACAACAAACCAACCAACCAACCAACCAACCTAGTAAAATCAGCTGCAGTCTGAGTCATGCTATCTGGTGGTGTCCCAGCTGGCCTTTCCTCTTCTTAGGCCTGGTCTAGATTGACCTGCAAACTTAGTGGCAGTCAACAGGAATTATGCAAGCTATATAGAGTAGCTTATGTAACGCAGTCGACTTCTTAACTTTGTTTTACATGTTGTCTCCACCACACTGCACAGATGAGAAATGTGCACCCGCCAATACAGTGCTATGTTTTTTCTGGAGGAAGTTGGAATAGGTCAAGGTCTGGATCAATTGAATGGGTCTTCAGCACTGTTCAGCTGAATTGGTTAAATCAATATGATGTCGGCAGATTTGCAATTGTCGGTGTAAATCTAGCCTCAGATAATCAGTAGAAAACTTACCAAATGTACTTGAGATTTTTGATCTAATTAAATATTTAATAACTTTTCCATTTAGCTCCAAATTACATTATTCAAATATTAACTTCATAAATGTTCCTCAGTTCTGCTGCCTTTATAACTTGGCCAACCTAGGCATCATAACGATTGACTGTATCTTCTGCTTCAGTTTAGGAAATTTGGCAACAAAACTACAGGTGTGTTGGAAAGACTTCCTGCTGAACAACCTTATGTGGCCTGAAAAAAGATCTTCATAAAGCACAAGCAGAATTAATAGGATTAAAATTAATTTCCTGCAGTTTGAACCAATGTCTCTGTTTAGGTCTAAAGCAGGCATGGCCAAACTGCGGTTCTTGAAAGAAAAAGTGCAGCACACGGAAAAGCACAGTGAGGAGAACAGTGGCATGGTTGGAGATGGCAGGGAGACGTGCAGCATGGTCCAGGACAGTGGGGAGGAGCGTGGCTTGATTGGGGACTGTGGGGGAAGTGGCGGCATGGTCGGGGATGGCAGGGAGATGTGCAGCATGGTTAAAGATGGTGGGAAAGTGGCAGCATGGTCGGGACAGCGGGGAGAAGCGCAGTATAGTTGGAGATGGTGGGAAGTGGCGGCATGGTCAGGGTGGCGGGGAGAAGTACAGCCTGGTTGGGCATGGCAGGAAGAAATGGTGCATGTCTGGGGACACTGGGGAGAAATGCAGCATGGTCAGGGACAGCAGGGAGAAGTGTGGAATGGTGGGGGATGGTGGAGAGAACACGGCATAGTTGGGGAAGCGGCGACATTTTTACTGTATGCCTAGTTTTCATGGTAACTTTAGGTAATTATTAGAATCTGACAGTAGTACGATCAATATTTGCCCTGTTTTTATGATAAAATTAAAATTGAGTAGGCAAAAGTATATGTCTATATGCCTCACTGCAACTCACAAAGGTTTAATAATCAACTTGTGTGGCTCTTGAGTTCCCTAAGTTTGGCCACCCATTGTCTAAACACTCCTTCATTGGCTGTCTATATTGAATAGAATTTTAGTAGGTGTAGGCTGGCTGGGATCATACCAAGTCAAAACAGCAACTCTTCAGCCCTGTGCTTGTGCTTCTCTGCCCTTATGTCTTAAGAATGAATGTTTTTTGTTATTTGCAGTCTCAGTGACTGTAAAACCACAAGTACTTCACATTTAAAAAGGAAGAAAAGCAAGGAGTCCTTTGGCACGTTTAAAGACAAAGACATTTATTTTTGCTTATGTAATTTTATTTATATAAATTTTATTGTTTGTCTTTAAATGTGCCAAAGGACTCTTTGCTTGTTTTGCTCAACTAGACTGAAATGGCTGCCCCTTTGGAACATTTGAAAATCAGATCATCCTCCAGAACTCTGTCACCCAGGCTGGACGAAAATATTTTCCTTTCGGCCAAGCAACAATGATTGCTTCCCGCAGTGTGGATAACTGGGATTCCTATTTTACTGCAACTTAATACATAGGAAGTGAGTAATAATACCCTTTTAAATGGTTTGAGAACTGGCATAGGATGGCCATTCTCTTTAAGCGAAGATGAGTACAACCACAACAGTGATGCATCAGTTGCCTCTCAATTGATGCTGGGTCTAGTGGGCCAGGTGATAGCCTGAAGAGTAGTTAGTCTTCATAAAACCCAGCAAGAGCTCACTTGTGCTGTAGAATTTTGGGGTGTGAAGAGTTTCTAGTAGTTCTTGAGTTAGGGGAAGGCTTTGATAGAGGAAAGGCCACTTAAAATTACATCCTGCTTTGGCGAGGGGTACTGCTTTATTTTGGGTTACTTCATAAGCTTTCTTTGAATAATGAATTTGTTGGGAGCAACGTTATTATTGTTAGTTGTGTTTGCCGTATTATAATCTGTAACATGTATTCAGTTAATCAAATATGTGATGTTATAAGATGTGGGTAATGTTTAAGCACGCTCCTCCCCAGAACTGGGCTCTGGCTCAGCTGGACTTAATGAGTGACAACCACTGTTGGCAGGCAGCCAAAGGCTGCGAAGTCTGCCCAGCAACAGACTCTGACTGTGGGAGGAGCCATGTTAATTCTAGAGGGCTGTGCGCAGATAACTAAGGGCAGTGTGGAAAGCATCTAGAAAGTTCGCCATTCTGCCTATGGGACTGCATTTTGGCGCGAACCAGGCAGCGCCCTGATTGGCTGCAGGTCCTCGCTACTTAAGGAGGTGAGAGAAAGCGTGTGAGAGAAGAAGGGGAAAGGAGAAGAGAGAAGAAGGGGAGAGCAGGGGGAGAGAGCTGCTGTGCTGACTGAGTGAGGGTGTGAGTGAGTGAGTGCATGGCACCTGCGTGAAGAATTGAAGAACAAAAGAGCCTCGGAGTTCCTGTTCTAGAACTCCTGGCAGGCTGAAGATTCAGAAGCCCTTGAAGACTTGGGCATCAAACTGTGTCTTTAGCCTAATTTGGACTCTGTTATTAGGGCGAAGGACATTACGTAGAGGACTGGCCAGAAGAGGCCCTGAAGCAGACGGTCCGAGTTTGGAGGTTCCGTGCTGGAGATCAGGGTCACCGCCAGTCGGGCGAAGAAAAGCTGTGAGGATCTGCAGCGGGTTCCTAGATGGGAGGGGGTATTTACTGCTCTTGATGGGGTACACCTCCTAAAACGAGTTCTAGGGTTACTATGGTCAGAGAGGCCAATTACTGTTTGGTGTGTTATTGCCCATGGTTTTTTATTCCCTTTTCCTTATACCCCTTTTCCTCCCCTAAATAAATGAAGTTAATTTTATAATCTAAGCCAGCCTGATTTCTTGTGACTTCACCCTGAGAGCAGCAAGGGATGAGTTGATAGATGCCAGAGGGTAAAGTACCTCAGTTAGAGGACAAGAGGGGTCCAAAATTAGCTTGATTTGGAACTTTTCCTCTAACAAATTGGGACTGAGGCAATGCCCTGAAATACATTTAGATATGGCATATGTTGCTTCTTTCTGGGCTGGTGAGACAGCCCAGGTCATGTACATGAGCATCATGAAAACAAATGAAGATGCAAAGACCCACATTTTGTTATTGTGAGGGCTGGTCTGAAGCCCAGAGAATCTCTACATTTCTCTTGGACAACAATGAAACTGTGAAAGTTTTGTGGATTTTGATAATCCTAGATGGCATCCAGAGTGACTGTACAAACCCAGAGATCAATAAAGCAAAAAGCTCTCCACTGGGTCTTCTGTCTTCCTGTGAAGAAGCTAACAGAGAAGGAGTGTGTATATATTTACATGTGGAACCCAATTCTGTGTGTGTGTAGTTTCCTCATTCTTACTGTTCTGTAAACAGCAGAAAGACAAAAGAAATACTTAGCACTTGTCAGGTTCTTGTCTGCCACAAGTAATGTAGGCATAACTCAAGGTAGCTGAAAAGTGGGGAAGTATTTTGCAAAACTTCTGAAAAGCATGTCTTTTCTATGACGGAATTCTGAAACATAAAATTTTCAAAAACAGGAGGCATTTTCAACAAACTTGCGCTAAAACTAGCCCCCATCTTCTGCTGAAAATGTTGGAAACCTGAAGGTTTTTTTTTGGTTTTGGGTTTGTTTTTTTTAAGCATCTCGAGACCTAATGAAGTAACTTGAAAGCTCAGTTCATTTGGCCCTGTTGCCATATCCTGCCAGACAGAACTTGGTCAAGATAATAGGCCCCGCTCTGTCCTTCCACAATTGTATTTAACTACAGCATCACACTTCTACAAGCACAATACCATACATTGTAACTTCAGTGGTGCTGCTGCTAAGTTCCTCACCCTGCTCTACAAAATTACTTCCATGTTTTTATGGCAAGAGTCACTGCAGCTTTTCTCTTATATGTATGGTTGGCAGGGCTTAGTTAGAGCTGTACTTAATTGCTCTGTACATAGCTTATTGCTATTAGGTGCAAGAGATCTGAATTCACAAACCACCAGTTTTTTTGATGGCAGTATAAATAAGATCCCATTTTTACTATTAAAATCAATAGATACTGAGTCTGTTACTAATATTTCTTCCCACAAGGAACGAACTCTCTGAACTCCAATTCCGAAATCTACCTGGAGTTCAGAAGGGGGAACAACAACAACATAGTTTGAGACAAGATGTGGAGCCCTCTCTCATTAGTGGGCATTTACTTATGCAAGTAGTCTCAGTCACAGCAGAAACATTCTGCCGTCCTTGGCAAGGAAATGGTTTATTAGGGAACTCAAGCAGTAGCCTTGTTAGTGTAGTTCAGCAAAACAAACAAGGAGTCTGTTGGTACAGCACTTAAAAGACTAACAAATTTATTTATTGCATGAGCTTTCATGGCAGAGAATCCTGCTTTGTAAGATGCGTGAAGTGGAATTTTCTCCCACAAAAGCTCATGAGAAAAATTTGTTAGTCTTTTAAGTGCCACCAGACTCCTTGTTTCTGAAGGAACCAGTTGCTTTTTCTAGTTTATTCTAAGTAGCAGGCAACAGCTTCATGGCCAGGTGCTCCAGGGAGTTGGGTTGGGATCAGTGTTCCCTCTAATTTGTCATAGGCTGTGTGCACAAAAAATTTCTTTTGTGCAAATTTTTGGAACCAGTGTCCAAATTTGTGCACACTGCAGTGAGTGTGGTCAGACTTGTGAGTGCAATGAAGTCAGTGTGTCTATGCAAATAATGTCTAAATTTTATTTTGGTATGATGATGGAAATGATTTTACAAATTACAATACTTTATTTGAAACACGCTACTTGAAATCGCCTTCTTAAAGTAGCATAAAGATATTACCACTGTTGAGTTTTTTTGTGCGCACTTTCTTTTGTTGGGTGTGCGGGCTTCACAACCTGTGTGCATGTGCACACGCACACAGCTTAGGGGGAACATAGGATGGAATTAGTAGGAAAAGTGAGCCTGAGATGGAAAATACTACCAAACCACAACTCAGCATCAAGCAAATGAAAAATACCCACAAACAAACTAGCAGAGAAAGACACATTCAGTTCTCCTAGCACACCATAAAACCACTGTGAACCGCAAAGAAAATAGCTTTTTAAACAGTGATACAGAAAAAACCACTGTACTAGGAGAAAGCATATCTCACAAAGAATTAGGCTAGTTAGTTAAATTCTTCGCATTCCAAATGGTGCAGGTTGCCAAAGCATGACGAAAAAAAGAAGTGGGGAGGGAAAAGTAAGGTGGATAACATGGTGCAGCCACCTGATAGGACATGTACTAACAGAAGAATGCCAAAGAGAGCAATCCAAGGAGTACATTCTAAAGACATCACTTCTTGCATGGACATGCACGCTGTAAAATAAAGACTCCGGTCCTTCATTATTCATGTGAGTACCTTATATGAACAGCACCTGTGCCTTGGTAGAATAAGAACAAGGGTTTTTTTTTTCAAAGAGTAAGGGTTGCAGGCAGGCAGTCATTGATTTGCAGGCTATGGGTTTCACAAAGGGTACAGAGTGACAAGATGAGCCTGCTTATCAGAAAGCAGAGGTGAGCTTTCCCCAAATAACTAATTTGCATGTACCATACCAAGCAATGCTCTTCAAATGGCAGCAGGTGGTGCAAGAACAAATTTGAAAGAACCTACCATACTTATTGGGTGAGCAGCTGCTTTGGTCACAGACTCAGAGGACTGTAAAAGAAGACTTTTATAACTGCCAGGGCATCTGGGAAATAGCAGTACCGTTTGCACCAGGATCAACAGATAAAAAACAAATGCACACAAAGGACACACAGCACTTCATCTCTTAAGTATGAGATGAATCTCAGTGAAATGTCTTATGCTTCTTGACTACAGCAGGAACTTATACTTAAAGCCCAATATGTATGATCTTTTGTAACACATAGGCAACTGCACCCACTTTTGGCCCTTTGGGTCTGCTCAGGAGTCCTACCCATTTCCAGATAATGAGTCCCAGTACAAATACCAATGCTCGTTTATTTGTAACAGTGCAAAATATACTACCCACTCCAAACCAGGCCTCCATACACCCCCAAGCATTATGGCTCCTACCCTTACAATGCCAGAAAACACAGTCAGCTCTCAGCTTCCTCCTCAGCTATGGTCTTACGCACCATAAAATAACCTAGAGAGAAATCCCCACTGCTAATATTTTGCAAAGTGAAGGAATTAATTTCATTCCATGGCTGATGTCAATGCTTTCCTTTTGCCAAGTGGTAGAGGCTAGTCTTCCTTTTTCTGAGAAATGTTTAAAGTCTGCCTTGCTCTCATGTCTTGACTTCCTTCTAGTGGCTGTATTTGCCAAAATGAATGTAGGAAATATTTTGAAAACAACAGTGCACTTGCTGTGCTATGGGTGTGAAATTAAAAAAAAAAGAAAACAAAACAAAAACTTCTGCTGTATATAAATGTTCTTTATAATTAACATAACCAAGCTGGGTACTTCTCTTTGCTTTACCTGAAAATTTCCATGGGAGCAGACAAAAGTCTTCATGACAGCGACACTTTAAACAAACAAATTTAAGAAGCTTTTGCAATAATACCTGCATCCTTAAAAGCTCAGCTACATACATGCAGTGTTGTGTTACCTTATTTGCACAGTATTTGTATTCATTAGTGTTTGCATTTGTGGGAGAATGTATATATTAGGATGATGAAAGTATAACTTATTACTTTTGCTACAGGAACACTTAGAGGCTCCAGTTCAGTTCAGCGCTGCATTGCATGAAGAAGTTCTTGCTCTAATGAATTAGCAATCTAAACGGAAAAGACAAGCAGATTGAGGTGAAGTAACTGGTCTAAGGGCATAGAATTGTTCAGTAGCAATACTGAGAAAAGGGCCTAAGCTTTCTGATTTACCAGTGCAGAGTCTTATCCACTAAGCCATGCCGCCTTTACAATCTAATTTTTAAGTAAATGGTACAAGGCATGAGGACATTTTAGTATGACTGTTGACACAATCCCACATGACATTCTCATAAGCAAACTAGGGAAACTTGGTCTAGAACTAGATGAAATGATTATGAGATGGGTGCACAACTGGTTGACAGACCATGCTCAGAGAGAAGTTATCAATGCTAGACTGCAAATGTATATGTAGTGCATGACTGTCCCTAGGGGGGTGTGGGGCCTAGGGCCAATCAGCCTGTGGGAGGGCCCCTGCACCTCCCTCCCATGCAGGGGAAGCAGGGCAGGGTGGGTCAGCCCAGAGACTGGGCTCTGCGCTCCAGCCCCTCCCCTGACCCAGCCACTCCACCACCATGGGCAGAGTGGGCTGGCCCATGTGCTGGGTGCTGCTTTCCTGCCCCTCCCCCAGGGATGAACAGCCGGCCTAGCGGAGGGTGGGAGAGCATAGTCCGGTCCCTGGGCCAGCCTGCCCCGCCTTTGGGCTGGCTGTTTCCTGCCCTGGGGGCAGGGAGGGGCAGTCCAGAACAGAGACTGCCTTCTGCACTCCCGCCTCTGCCACCCCACCACTGCCTTCTGCTCCACACCCAAGGCAGCGGGATGGGACGTGCGGATGTGGTGGGGGGCAGCTGTGCATCCCCACACTGCCCTGCTCTCAGAAGGACAGTGTGGGGCCCACAGAATCATGCCCCCCCAAGGATGTCCCTGACGTAGTGGGGTCATAGCATCATAGAATCATAGGGTTGGAAGGGACCTTATGAGGTCATCTAGTCCAACCCCCTGCTAAAAGCAGGGCCACTCCCAAAAAATCATCCCAGCCAGGGCTTTGTCCAGCCGGACCTTAAATATCTCCAAAGATAGAGATTCCATCACCTCCCTAGATAACCCATTCCAATGCTTTAACACCCTCTGAGTGAGAAAGTTTTTTATAATATCCAACCTAGACCTCCCCAGCTGTAACTTGAAGCCATTGCTCCTTGTTCTGTTCTCTGTTACTACCGAGAACAGCCTGGCTCCCTCCTCCTCAGAGCACCCCTTCAAGTATTTGAAGGTTGCTATCAGATCCCCGCTCAGTCTTCTCTTCTGCAAGCTAAATAAGCCTAGTTCCTTTAGTCTCTCCTCGTAAGTCATGTGCCCCGGCCCCCTAATCATTTTCATTGCCCTCCGCTGGACTCTTTCTAATTTGTCCACTGTCAAGGCGTACCCCAGAAAAGCACTCTTGGATCCCACTGTTCACAGCCAATTAGGACTCTGCTATGGTGGAGCCTTCTCCCGTCCAGCACCTGGATCTCCACACTACCTGTAACCAGCTTCCAAATCCAGGTTTAGAGGGTCTGACCCTTGCTCTTTCTGGTCTCCCTGGAGGGGTTCCTTCCTCCAGGAGGGTCCCGGCCATCCCAATCAGAAGTGACACTCAACCAGTGTAAAAGTCAGAGGGTTTATTAGCAATCCAGTTTGCACAAAAGCTCAGACAATTTGTTTTCAGATTAACCAGGAGGCATAGCAGTAAACCCCTGGATGAGCCCCCTGGAAATCCTGCCTCTCTGAGCCCCGTTTTCCTCCTCCTCTCTCAGCCCTTTATTCTCCTCCCTGGCCAGCTAACCTGCTGCCAGTCTAAACCGGCCACAACATATGTCACCCAAAGGGGGTCCAGGTAAGGTCTGTCTAAGGCCCTTCTCCCCAGTGGTTCCTATAGTTATCACACCCCTGTGTCTGATCACCAGAATACCTCTGTCCCATCACCAAAGTACAGGAGCAGAAAAGAAGAACGTTTGGGTATTGCCCCTGGCATCCCACAATAGCCCAAGAAGTTTCTTACTTCATCACATCCACATCCTTCTGATAGTGGAGAGCCCAAAACTGGATATAGTATTCCAGATGCAGCCTCACCAGTGCTGAATAGAGGAGAATAATCACTTTCCTCGATCTGCTGGCAACACTCTTACTGATCCAGCCCAATATGCCATTGGCCTTTTTGGCAACAAGAGCACACTGTTGACTCATATCCAGCTTTCTGTCCACCATAACCCCCAGGTCCTTTTCTACAGTGCTGCTACTTAGCTGATCACCCCCCGCCCCCCCAGCCTGAAGCAGTGCATGGGGTTTTTTCCATCCTAAGTGCAGGACTTTACACTTGTCCTTGCTGAACCTCATGAAATTTCTTTTAGCTCACTGCTTCAATTTGTCTAGGTCTCCCTGGATCCTGTCCCTGCCCTCCAGCATATCTGCCGTTCCCCCCAGCTTGATGTCATCCACAAGCTAACTGAGCATGCAGTCTGTCCCATCATCCAGATCATTAATGAAAATGTTGAACAGAACCAGACCCAGGACTGACCCCTGGGGCACTCCACTCATTACTGATTGTCAACTAGACATTGAGCCATTGATTCCTACCCACTGAAACCATTGATTTAGCCAGTTTTCTATCCACCTTACGGTCCTCTCATCCAACCCATAATTCCTTAACTTGCTGACATATCAAAAGCCTTGCTAAACTCAAGGTATATCATGTCAATGGCTACTCCCACATCCACAAATCCACTCATCTCACCATAGAAGGCAATGAGGTTGGTCAGGTATGATTTGCCCTTGGTGAATCCATGATGACTGCTCCTGATCACTTTATTTTCCTCCAAGTGTTTCAGGATGGATTCTTTGAGGACCTGCTTCATGATTTTTCCAGGGATTGAAGTGATGCTGACAGGTCTGTAATTCCTTGGATCCTCCTTTTTCCCTTTGTTGAAGCTAGGTGCTATATCTGCCTTTTTCCAGGCCTTTGGCACCCAGGGCTGGTGCAAACTGGTAAGCCAGGTAAGCGTTGCAGGGGGGCACTGACACTTGAGGTTTGCCAAAATGGGGACCACACTGTTGTGCATCCCTGTGACATCAGTCGTCTGTGCCAGCATCTTCTGCGCTGCAGCGGGGCACCATAAACGCTAGCGCTGTTCCTGCTGGCACCTCCCCTGTTTACCACAAGTTTTCAAAGATAGTGGCCAAGAGCTCTGCAATCACGTTGGCCAACTCTCTCAGCACCCTTAGATGCAGTTCGTCTGGCCCCACAGACCTGTGCACATCCAACTTCTTTAAGTAGCCCCTAACCTCACCTCCCATCACCGAGGGCCGCTCTGCTTGTCTCCATTCAGCATTACCCAACGTAGTGGCCTGAGAGCTGGCCCTCCCTGTGAAGACTGAAGTAAAAAAAGCATTGAGTACTTCAGCCTTTTCTGCATCATCCACCAGGAGGATACCTGCCACATTCAGTAAGGGGCCTACACCATCCCTGATCCTCTTCTTATTACTGGCATATTTGTAGAACCCATGCCTGTCATCCTTCACATCCCTTGCTGGTTGCAACGCCAGTTGTCCCTTGGCCTTTCTGATTTTATCTCTGCAGTCCAGAGCAATAACTTTATATGCCTCCCTAGTTGCCTCTCCAAGTTTCCACTTCTTATAACATTACCTTTTATGTTTCAGCTCACCTTAGAGTTCTTTGTTAAGCCATGCTGGGCACCTTCCACATTTGCTGTTCTTTCTGCACGTTGGAATGGTATCTTCCTGTGACTTTAGCAGGGTTTCTTTAAAATACAGCCAGCTCTCTTGGACATCTTTCCCCTTCAGGTCAGCCTCCCAAGGGATCTTGCCCATCGGTTCCCTAAGGGAGCCAAATCTGCTTTTCTGAAGTCCAGGGTCTATGTTCTGCTTCTTTCCTTTTTTCCATTGATCAGGATCCTGAATTTTACTACCTCATGGTCACTGCTGCCTGGGTTGCCATTTGCTTCTACTTCTTCAATCAATTCTTCTCTGTTTGTGAGCAGCAGGTCAAGAGGTGCAAGGCCCCTAGTTGGTTCTTCCAGCATTTGTACAAGGAAGTTGTCCTCAATGATCTCCAAAAACTTCCTGGATTGCCTGTGTACTGCTGTATTGCCCCCTCAGCAGATGTCAGGGTAACTGAAGTCCCCCATGAGAATCAGGGTCTGTGATCTAGAAACTTCTGCTAGTTGTTCACAGAATGTCACATCCACCTCCTCCTTCTGGTCTGACAGTCTATAGCAGACACCCACCATGACATCCCTCTTGTTGCCCTCTCCTCTAAACTTAGCCCACAGATTTCAACTGGCTTGTTTCCACTTTTATAGTAGAGCTCTGGGCAGTCATACTGCCTCTTTTACATATAGTGCTACTCTTCCCCTCTTCTTCTCTGCTTGTCCATCCTGAACAATTTATATCCACCCATGGCAGAGCTCCAGTCATACAAGCTATCCCACCATGTCTCTGTTATTCCAGTTACCTCATAGTTCCTTGTCTGTGCCGGTACTACCAATTCTTCCTGCTTGTTTCCCAGGCTGCTCCCATTTGTGTACAGGCACCTAAAATACTGGGCCGACTGTCCGACTTTCTCCTGCTGATTATTTCTCCTGTTGTATCTTCCTTCTTGCAATTTCTCCCAGTGTCCTTCACCCTTCACCTCAGCTATTAGGGTTTCATTAGGACACCTAAGACAGTAATTAGACCCCCCCCGACAGTTCCGACTACCATCTGTTTTATCCCTGCTTTTACAGTCCCAGCACCCCCCAAGTTCCATCCCTTCCCCCAGGTCTCCCTCATTGTGACTTGCCAGTGGGCTTTGGTCACTTTCCCACTTCAAACTTAGTTTAAAGCCCTCCTCACTAGTTTAGCCAGTCTACATGTGAAAATGGTCTTCTCCTTCCTTGGTAGGTGGAGTTCATCTCTGCCTAGCAGTCCTTCTTCTTGGAACAACACCTCAAGGTCAACAAAGCGAAAGCCTTCCTGACGACACCATCTTCACAAGCCAGGCATTTACCTCCAGGATGCATCTGTCTCTGCTCAGGACTCTACCCTTGATCAGAAGGATCGAGGAAAATACCACCCATGCACCAAACTCCTTCACCTGTGCTCCCAGACCCCTTTAGTCACTTTTGATTTGCTGAGGGTCACCTCTCACAGTATCATTGGTTCCCACATGAATATGCAGCATGGGGTAGTAGTCGGAGGGGTGGATGATTCTCGACTATCCCTCTGTAATATCCGGATGTGGGCCCCTGGCAGGCAGCATACCTCCCGAGAGGCCTTGTCAGGGTGACAGATGGGTGCCTCCGTCCATCTCAGAAGAGAGTCCCAAACCACCACAACCTGACGTTTCCTCCCGGGTGTGATGGCTGTGATCCTCCCAGCCTCAGGGGTGCATGCCTTCTCTTCTTCCACCTCATTGTATGTCTCTAGTACTGCATAATGGTTCTTCACTACAACAGAAGATGGGACGGGAGCAGTGGTGGAGCACTGTCTACTGCCAGAAGTAACCAGCTGCCAACGTCCTCCTTGTGCCAGAGTCACCTCATCATTCTCCAAGGTGTGGCAGCTGTCTTTGGCACCTGGATAGTTTCCTCATCCTTACATGCCTCCTCATGGATGCTATCAAGGAATTTCTCTAGGGCATGACACCTCCTTCTGTAACTTTCCCACTTGCCTCCTGAGAGATTGCACCAGAAGGCACGTCACACTGAATGTTCTCCCCAGCCTGATTGTCTGTGAGTGGGACATACAGGCCACAGTCCCTGCAAGTCCACATCAGGATGTGGGTAGAGATATCCATGGTCAGAATGTCTGTCTGGACATAGGCGCTGGTGGAGGAGACAGAAACAGTGCTGGCACAAGTGGTGCAGCTCCTCTTCACCATAGTGGCCTCACGAACCACAAACTCCTTCCCACAGACTCCGTCTTAAACTCCCCTGTTTGCAGTTCCCTGTCCTCCAGGGGTCAGTCCTGGGTCTGGTCCTAATCTATATTTTCATTAATTACTTGGCTAACAGAGTGGTGAGGTTACTTATAAAATTTGTAAGTACTTTGGAGGACAGAATTTGAAGTCAAAACAACCTTGACAAATTAGAGAACTGGTCTGAAATCAGCAAGATGATATTCCATCAGGACAAATGTAAGGTGTTACACTTGGGAAAGAAAAATCAAATGCACAAGTGCAAAATGAGGAATAATTGGCTAACTGGTAGTGCTAGTGAAAAGAATTGGGGAGCTATAGCAAACTGAACTGAATATGAGTCAACAATGTGCTGCAGTTACAAAAACAGCTAATATAATTCTGGGGTGTTGTATGTGAGACATGGGAGATAACTGCCCCATCTTACTCGGCACTGGTGAGGCCTCAGCTGGAATACTATGTCTAGTTCTTGATGCCATACTTTAGGAAAGATATGGAAAGAGTGCAGAGAAGAGCAACAAAAATGATAAAAGGTTTAAAAGACCTAACCTGTGAGGACAGGTTAAAAATACTGGTCACGTTTAGTCTTGAGAGAAGAAGACTGAGCGGCGACCTGGTAATAGTCTTAGGGTGTCTACACTAGAAAATTAAATTGATCATTAGATCAACATACTGTCCCTGCAGTCATTACTGTGGTGATTCATGTCCTCATTACTGTTCTTAGGCCATCACAAGCACTTTCACTGATTTTAGAGGAGTAGCTTGGGGACCTGAGAGGCCAGTCTCTCGACACTGCTGGCAGATCCCTCTCTGCTCCCTGTTCTGCAGTGGCAGAGTGTGTGTGGGGGGACCACCTCGGGTTTCCTCAACTCTGTCCCACATCTGATCCCTGCTGGGAGCTGGGCAGCCATGTCCATTTCACAGCTCATGGACTGTGGAAGAACCAGACCTTTAGAGCTTGCTAAAATGCCGTGGAGTTCTTATTTTGTGTCCTTGAGAGCTGGCTGTGTACAGTGATGGCAGAAATGATCCATTTTGGAAAGCTTATGAATTTGATTTAACCTGCTATGAGAGAACAGCCATTGCATATGCCTTTCCAATGAAACCTACTGCAATCAATTATTTTGTTGAATGTATCCATATAGGATGGTAACAAACACACACTCTGTTATGTTGTCTCACATTGATTTAAAAAAATGAAATGTAACACTTTGGAATATAGACTTCTAGAATTGTAGATGGCCAAAGCAGTCATTCACTGTTGGGCTTGTAATGTTATAATTCCCTAATAGGAAGGTGTAGTAATTCACAATGGGTATGTCTACGCTGTGTGTTTAAGTTGACTTAAGGGCCCTTAAGTCGACTTAAACAAAGCCCTGTCTACATTGCAGGGCAATAAAGTTGACGTTAGCATCAGGTAAAGTTGACTTTACTTCTGCTTATGAAGTCGACTTTACAGTTAAGTTGACTTTATTAAGTCGACTTAAGGCAATGTGGAGGGGAAGTTGCCTTAAGTCGACTTAACTGGCCTCCCAACCACAAAAAACATGGGGATAGAGGGTGGCTAGAAGGCACAACACAGCTGGGAGCATTCCCAGCTGTGTGGACCACAGCCAAACTCCTCATGCTCCCTGACTGATCTCCCCCGTTCTGAGCCGGACCTGGGATCACAGCCCAACGTGGCATTTTCCCTGTTCTCAGCCCTCTCTTCATGTCTCCCTCTTTCTTAGCCCGACCCCACGTCTCCCCTGTTCTTTGCCTGACCCCGCATCTCTGCCCCATTCTTAGCCTGAGCCCGCATGTGTCCCCTGTTCTTTGCCTGTTCTGCTTGTCTCCCCTGTTCTTTCCCGACCCCGCATGTCTCCCCCATTCTAAGCCTGACCCTACCTGTCTCACTCCTTCTCTGCCCAAACCCATGTGCCTCCCCCTTCTCTGCCCAAACCTGTGTCTCCCCCCCTGCCCATCTCTGCCTGATCCTGGGTGTCTCCCCCTTCTCTACCCAAACCTGTGTGTCTCCCCTTGCTCTTCTCAGCCCAATCCTCAGGGTGTGTACACACAGCATTCTTATTTCGAAACAACGAGGTTGTTTCGAAATAAGAATTGCCATGGCCACATGACACACAGCCATTTCGAAACAAGCAAACCCCTTGTTTCGAAATGGCAGCCGTTCTTTTGAAACAGCTTAAACCTGGTTTCCCTTCGAAACAGTGTTGTTTCGAAACGGCTCATTTCGAAACAACGCCAGTGGGACATGCTGTTTCGAAACAATGGCTGTTTCAAAACAGCATTTGACCCTTCATCCCAGGGTGCTAAGCACCCTAGGAGGAAGGGCTGCCCCCTCAGCACCCTGGCCAGGGTGCTGAGGGGTGTCCCCTGGCCAGCAGAGGGGGACTGCAGGCACTGGTGGAGAGCAGCGCAGCTGGGCACTGCACCCTGCCGGTGCATGCAGAGGGGGACTGCAGGCACCCGCAGGGTGAAGCGCAGCCAGGCGCCTCACCCTGCGGGTGTCTACAGCCCCCTGCAGACACCTGCAGGGTGAGGCGCCTGGCAGCACCTCACACCGCGAGTCCCTGCAGTCCCCTCCCCAAGCGAAATAGCATGTCCACACTGTGGACATGCTATTTCGCTCCCTTATTTCCAAGACACCTTTTTTGTCTTTGGAAATAAGGTGTTTTGAAATAACCCTTTATTTCGAAACAGCTTGTTTCAAAACATCTTGTTTCGAAACAAGCCCTCTGTGTGTGAACATAGACTCAGTGTCTCCCCCTTCTCTGCTCAAATCTGTGTCTCACCCCCGCCCTTCTCTGCCTGACCGTGGGTGTGTCCCCCTTCTCTGCCCATACTTGTGGGTCTCCCCCTTTGCCCTTCTCAGCCCAATCCTTGGTGTCTCCCCTTTCTCTGCCCAAACCCCTGCCTTCCCCTTGCCCTTTTCAGCCTGACCCTGCCAGTCTCTCCCCCTCTCCGACCAACCTTGTCTGTCTCCCCTTCTCAAAGGACCCCCTGATATTGTTGTAAAACAAACAAGGAGTCCAGAGGCACTGTTTAACACTAACAAATTTATTTATTGGATGAGCTTTCATGGGAGAAAGATCCCACTTCATCAGACAGTTTGAAGATGGGGGAATTTACAGAATGGTAGGAAATAAATGCAGGGGAGTGTAAGACATAGGATCAGGTCAGAGTCTAACCGCAAATCAAAGCAGTTGTTAAGATTCAAACACTGGGAAATAGCACAT
>ML681966.1:78595199-78616412 GCA_007922195.1 Podocnemis expansa
CCTCTATGTGCTGTTTCCTGGTGTTTAAGTCTTAACAACTGCTGCGCCGTGCCCTTGTGCTGGCAGTCGCCCTGCAGCACCTGTTCCAGAGCCAGAGGAGTCAGGGCAGCACAGGGAGGGTGCGGAGTGCTGCGCTGGCACATCGCTGGGCTATGTCAGGGTCCCTGGGCTCCATGGGTTCCCTGTTGCTACACACAGTATGGAGGGTGGTGAGGTAACTCACTTCCCATAGTGAAGGAGTGGCCAGAAGAGAGGGGCACCTCTGCTGTGATGCACTGTGGGCCAGATACCCACAACGCACCACTCTTAGGGCAGCATAGCAGCTGCCAGCGTGGATTTGGGCAGTCTCCTGGCATTTTGAGTGTGGACGTGCTAAGCCGGCTTAATAAAGTCTACTTTAAGCAGACTTTATTAAGCTAGCTTAACCGAGCCCTGTAGTGTAGACACAGCCAGTTTGTTTGTATTTATTGACAACCCCAAGAAGGGCAGGATTATCCAGGGCTCAGCTGGGGGGCTGAACTTCTTAAGACTGAATGGGTGTGGTGGAGCACCCAGGCATGCCAGAGTTGAAGCTTGGGTAATGCTGGGACCCAATCCAAGGCCCAGGAAATTCCCTGGCCTGGGAATCTTGATAACTATGGCCACATAGTACAGGACACTGTGTTTCAATAGTTGCTAGACAGATGTCCCGATGGAGACAGGACCTCATAGTGTTGGCTCTGTACTAACACAGAGCAAGAGACACTCTTACAATAAATAGGTTATAGTCTAGATAGGCAAGGCATGAAAAGGGCAGGAGAAAAGAATTATCTTCATATCACAGCCTGAGAACTATAGCACAGAATGAACAAATAACTTCCTTGATGTCATACAGAAACCCAGATCTCATCAGTTCAAATTGAGTACCTTAACCAAAAAATGACTTTCCTCTTATAGGTAAACATAAGAAGCATCCTAGAAGGATCATTGATGATGTCATGATGTATTTGTTTTCCCATCCATCTATATTAAATGAGATGTTTTGTGTGATTTAAAATGAATACAGAGATCTTAACTGAATTTAATACTAATAAAATATCGCCTTCCTGAGATGACACTATACTGCTCACAGTCTTCTGCTTTGGGTATTAATGAGCAGTCAGTTTTTCGGTTCCAAAGGCAATCTGTTGATATCTTACATTTCATTTCCAGAACACTTTATCCATGTATGCGTATAAGAACATCCAAAGCCTAGTTCTAGGAACTATTTCCTGATTTCCAATGCACTAATGAAAACTATAAATGCACTATAGTACTGCTTCAGCTTCTCAGATAAAGTCACCACCGTTCTTGTCTGTATCATAGAATTTGATTTACTGACCAGCTTGCACTACTAAATAAACCATATTGTGGAACCATGCTTAATACCATTCAGAACTCTTTTCTGTAGCCACCTAGTAGTATAAAGAACAGATGTGTACGTGCCAGGACATTCCAGCAGTGCTTGCTTTATAATATAAAGTTGATTGTTTTAAAAATGATGACCATTTGAAGAAGGGGTCATGAAAACTTGTATGTTAGTCTACAAAAACGTACAACAACTGTGTCTATTTTTTTTTTTTTTGTGGTAGAGCAATACATAATTGCACAAAATTCTGCTCATCTCACTCCCACCGTCACTGGAGCTGTTCACAGGAATGTGGCATATACTATGTATTGAGCTTCTTCTATACTATGTCTGGAAATGACTGAAGAGGTCTATTAATATATTTATGACACAGTTCAGTATTCGCATGTGTATTCTTATAAGTGGTGATATAGCAAACAATGAAAAGGAAGACCGGTTGTACAAATCGCTGCACATTCTGTAAATCTGAGTCTTCTCTTTACAGAAGCACTTAACAGTTTGATGGGGTTTGCAACATTAGTTGCTAAGAAACTATTAGGTCCATGCTGAACAAATTTACACTCTGAGAATTAGGATTGTCTACATGTAAATTAATCTGGAATAAATAAAGTATACATTTCTGGAGGATTAATTATTCCCGATTGTAAGGATGCTCTTTGAAGTGGATTAAACTAATTCAGAATAAGGCACATGCGGCAGAATAGAGGGGGATAAGCCCCCAGGTGCCTTTATCACCCCCTAACCCAGCTGCCTGGCTAAATGGGGCAGCAGGGCCCTAGATGGCAAGGAAGACAGCAACAGCTGGAGGTACTATTTAAAATAAGTGAGAACTGTGCCTAATGAGACAGGTGGGAACAGCTGTGCCTGTAACTGAAGGGAGCATATAAACCAGTTAAGCAGAAACCACAGGGAAGCATGGCCAGAGAGAAAGTTTGCCTTCCTCAACTTAGTTTGCCTTCTGGCCAGAAAGGGTAAACAGCCAAGAGTCTTAGGGCCAAGTGGGCCTGGTTCAGGTTTAGAGTTTTGCACCTGAAATTTGTAAAGAAACAAGAATGGGTGATTGCACCAGGTGAAGGCTGTAAGTATTCATATTCCACAGAGGCAAGACTATCCAGAGTGGTGGTTTCCAACCACAGTGTCTAGACATATTAGAAACAAGTTCCAAAGGGGTAGCCCTGTTAGTCTAGTTCAGAGAAACAACCAAGAAGTTCTGTGGCATTTTTAAAAACAAACACATTTATTTATTGCATGAGCTTTTGTGGGAGAAAACTGCACTTCATCAGATGCTTAAAGATGGAAAACTCACAGATGGGAGCAAAATAAATGCAAGTGAGTGTAAGTCATAGGATAAGGTCAGTTACAGCAAATCAAAGCAGTTGTTTGGATTAAAGTAGTGGAGAGCAGCAATTAGAAGGGAGTTATGGGGAGAGGGAAGCAAAGTTACCTGTTAAAATGGGAAGAAAATCCATAATCTCGTGTCAGTCCCAAGGTGACAATGTCAGATCTGCATATGTATTCCAACTCTGCGGTTTCTCCTTGAAGCCTTGATTTATTTGCCTGACTACAGCTATTAATTGGTCATTAATGGAGTGGACAGGAAGATTAAAGTGTTCCCCTATAGGTTTTTAAATATTGCCATTTTTGATGTCAGATCTGTCCACTTATTCTTTTGAGCAGAGATTGTCCGGTTTGTCCAGTGTATAAGGCAGAGGGGCATTTCTGGCACATGATAGCATAAATGACATTGGTGGATGACCAGGTGAATGAGCCTTTGATGGAGTAGTTGACTTAATTAGGTCCTGTGATGGTACCGTTTGTGCAGATATGTCAGAAAAGTTGGCAGTGTGGTTTGTTGCAGGGATATGTGCCTGCTTTAATGGTTCTGTTGTTAGGTCTCTAATTGCTGGTGAGTATCTGTTTAAGGTTGGGGGGCTCAGGGATCTGCCAACAAGGCCTGAGGGACTGATGGGTTGTCTTGCAGAACAGACTGTAGATCTCTGATGATGTGTTGTAGAGATCTGACTTGGGGGTTGTAGATGATGACCAGTGGCGTTCTGTTGTTTTCGTTCTTGAGCTTCTCTTGGGGCAGCTGACTTCCGGGTACTCATCTGGCTCTTCTCTAGGTAGATGTTATAATTTTAAGAATGCTTGATAGAGATCCTGAAAGCGTCTGTCTCTGTTTGAGGGATCAGAACAAATGCAGTTATTTCTCAGGGCTTGGCTGTAGACAATGGATAGGATAGACTGTTGTGTCCTGGGTGGAAGCTTGAGGGATGAAAATAACTAAGGCAGTCTGTAGGTTTATGGTTTACAGCAGTTTTTATGTGTCCATCAGTAAGTTGCACTGTAATGTCCAGAAAGTGGATCTCCTGTGTGGAGTGTTCCAGATTAAGGTTGATTGTGGAGTGGAAATCATTGAAATTTCTATGGAAATCTTCAAGGGCACACTTTCTATGGGTTCACATGATGAATAGGTCATCAATGTTGCATAAGTAGAGGAGAGGATGCTTTGGGATGAGACTTGAGGAAACATTGTTCTAAGTCACCCATAAAAATGTTGGCATATTTTGTGACAATGCAGGTACCCATAGCAGTGCTGCTGACTTGAAGATACATATTATCATCAAATCTGAAAAGTTTGTGGGTGAGCACAAAGTCACAAAGTTCAATCACGAGGTGTGCCGTGACATCATCAGGAATAGTTCTCTCAATGGCTAGTAATTTGTCTTCATGGGGGATGTTGGTGTACAGAGCTTCTACATCCATAGTGGCCAGGATGGTGTCTTCTGGAAGGTCATCGATGGATTGAATCTCCCTCAGGAAGTCCGTGGTGTCTTGAAGATAAGTAGGAGTGTTGATAGTATAGGGCCTGAGGAGAGAGTCCACATAGCCAGATAAGCCTGCTGTAAGAGCAGGCCGAGCCTGAGATGATGGGGTGTATGGCGTTTTCAGGTTTATGGATTTTCAGTAGAAAACGGAATATCTCTGGTTGGGGTTCTGGGGGTGTGTCTGTCATGATTTGTTCCTGTGCTGCTTCAGGGACTTTCTTGAGTAGGTGTAGTACTTCCTTTTGGTATTCCTCGGTGGGGTCAGAGAGAAGAGATTTGTAGAATGCTGTGTTGGAGAATTGTTTATAAGCCTCTTGACTGTAAACTGATTTGTTCATGATGATGACAGCACCTCCTTTGTCCATTTCCTTGATGATAATGTCTGAGCTGTTTCTGAGGTTGTCACCACCAGTAGAATGTGTGTCGTAGAGAGTTGGGGAAATGACTGGTGGTGTGTCTTGTAGAGTTGTGACATGCTACCAAGTGTGTCACAGCCTGCAAAAGTTTGAGAACCACTGATCTAGAGGTCCCAGAAAGGCAGGGAGATTCATGGCAATTCCAATTCATCACATACCCATTCTAGAATAAGAGCATCCACAACAGGAATAGCTATTCTGGGGTAACCCCTGATGTAGATAAGTTTTATATAACATTAACAGTCTAATCCAAATCCCATTAAACTCAGTACAAGTCTTTCCATTGATTTCAATGTACATTGGAGCAGGCCCTAAAATTCTAGCCACATTTGGTGAAACATGGGCACTGAAAACATTATGCTGATATTATTTATCCAAATGGGAGGGACTGCTGTTTGCTAGAAGCTGGGAATGGGCAATGGGATGGATCACTCTCTGTTCTTAAGATCACTTACCTGTTTGGTCCGTTCTTTTTGAAGCAGCTGGCACTGGCCACTGTGAAAGACAGGATACTGGGGTACATGGATCATTGGGCCCCCCTTAGGCCATTCTTGTGCACTTATTATGTTATAAAACTAAACCTTAGGCAATTAAATGTAGGTGAAATTCATCCCTTTGCAAAAGGCATGTCCTAGCCCCACACACAATATGTCTCATTAAGCCATATTTTGAGGGTTTGAGTGAGACTCAGTTGGCATATGTGCCTTGTGCAGGCTCTGTTAAGGAGTGAATTTCACCCTGTAAAAGTAACTATAACTTTGTTGGTTGGTACCTGTATGTATTGTATTCTGTGTACTTTATTGTACTCTGCCCTGTCAATAAAAACAGTGCACACATTGCATCAGCAGCAGTTGTTTAGTAGTATTGCTAAGATTTTACTTATTTGCAGCTATTTTGTAGCTGTTACTTCACAAGGTTTGCACATGGGAAGTAGGTTGCACAGCTGATATCTGAAAAAAATTAAGAGTCATAGGAAGATAGGACATTGCCACAGCTCTGGCGTAATTAGGACTCATCATAATCCAATACAGGAAATTGGCACATCTGCTTTTCAGGCTGTTGATCCAACTGTGTCTGCATGTGCACACTGACAAGGGGAGCTTTGCTGTATCTTGCTGTGTTCTGCAAAGCTGTCTTTGCATAAATATTTACATAATTTCTTCCAAACATCAGTTTAAGCAGTTGTTTTTAACACTTTTCTTCCCATGTGTAATTTTCAGTTTCCCTCCCTGATCCGGAGAAGGAAGTGTTGACTTTATATTACAACACGTCTCAATCTGAAACAGGTTAAATAAACATTGGCAAATTTTTAACCAAGATAATCAAAAGTTGAGCAGAAGTTCACATTTCAGGGTTTTTGATAACTGATGTGGCCTGATCTCTACTGAGATCAATGACAACGTTACCAGTAAATTCAGTGGATGCAGAATCTGTTTTGCTTTTTAAGCACACCTTTGTTGCCTGTTTTTTTAAATACATTATTTCTTTAGATATGGAGAATTCATATCTAGCATTCAAGTTATTCCAGATGGCACAGCCAATTGTCTGCCTGCTGGGGAAGTCAAAAAGGGTCCTCAGCTCACCACTGTCACAATTAAAAAAATAAAATTGTTCAGCAGGATTCTTCTTCTACAGTCTGCCCTGGCTCATGGGTGGTCCTGGGAGCAGCAGAGCAGGGAAGAAATTGATATTCTCAGAGTCACAGTTCCTTCCGTGATTCATCCAGTGGGCATGGATAAGAAGCACATTATTTCCTGCTCTGTGCTTATCAGCACCTTGGTGCTTTTCTTTCCTTGCCTCTGCCCAACCCTTCCATCTCACCTGAGCAGAGTGGAGAGTAGGAGTCTCAGCTGTAGTCTACACTTAGGGCAAATTCTGCAGCAGTCAACTAACTGCCAGTTACACAAGGAATGCAAAATTCCTTGCATAACTAGCAGCAACTTTTAAAGCTGTTGCTACACTTTAGGGAAAAGTCAACAGCAAGTCCCTTGCGTTCGGCCTTTCCCTACACCCTCTGGCTCCCAGGACTTCCGGGGCCGACTTCTGGGAGTGGCATGGTGAATTCATACTTGCCGTGAACTGCTCCTGGAAGGGTGAACTGATGGAGGCAAAATTGCTGCCATCAGTGTAGACATAACCTCAGTGAAGCTGCTTTATCCCTGCGCTGTGCTTAATGACCTGGAATGCAAGTAGCCCAGATGGGAAAACAAATGGGTCTGCTGCCTTGGTCCCATATATTAAGAGGATAACATAGTTGCCTAGCTCAATATTAGTATGCTCAGAATTTTCAAATGTGCAGGGTCTCTCTGTTCAGGTGATTTCAGAAACTTCTTTAGCTGCCCAAAGATATTGTCAACTGCATCTTGCTTTTTAGCTAAGATTGCCCCAGAACCCCATTTTTGATGCATAGCACAGACCACAATACACAATGGCACAACTTTAATAATGCCTGAAAGGAATGATTACTCAGGGATTTGGAGTGTGTTTAAGTACTCAGCTTTGTCTAGACAGACACACTTTCAACCTGGATGACGCATGCAGTGCACACAAATCATTATTTTAATACACTTGTATTACTTAACTCAACCCTCCGTATTTTTGTTTGGCAATAATAACCTTAGGCAACATCTATAACTGAAAAACAAAAGATTTCTGTTACTAGTCATCCTGTCAGCTATTACACTTTTACAACTCATGCAAGTTACTTGATTTCTGTTCTCACATAGCAGGATATGAGACCGTGGCTTGCATCATTCTTACTCATATCCTGTGAGAGGATGAGGTCTTTTTTGGTACAAGTTACCAGGAGCCGGGTTCTTCCTTCTGTTCTAGCAGCTAAAGGGATCCTGCAGGTAGCAGAACTAGCCTCCTAAGGGCTATGCACAGGGGCATCATGGAACTTGTGGAACGGCTCTCCCACACCCACGCCACATGCCCTGCAGTGGCTGTATCTAGGGAACTGGAGATGTGTGGTCACAGTGCTTTGTGCTCTGACTATATTTGCTTGTTAGAATGGCCTCTCAGTTACAGCTGCAGCTCAGTGTGAATTACAGCAGTCCTAAGGCTCCTCTAATTTACATCAAGGGCTGAGCAGGTCTCTAAAAGCTCCAGATTATGGGATGGACCAAAGGTGTTGGAAAGCCCCTGTTCTCTCCCATACCATACAGGCAGGGGTTAAAGTATAATCTGGGGGGCCCTGGCACTCTCCAGTGCCAGTGGGCCACCCTGACCTCAACTCCTGCCACCCCCAGCCCCCAATACCCCCCCACCCAGCATGAGCCAGCTGCCCCCCCCCACTCACAGCCAGTGATACGGCTGGGGAGGTGGGGGCAGCAGTCCCCGGGGTGGTGCCACAGCTTGTGCTTGGGCAGCAGGCCCCAGGTTGGGGGTGGGACCTGGAAGGGGAGGGTTTTGGGTGGGGCTTGAGCCCCAGTAATGCCCTTAGCCCCTGCCCCTGTCCCCTTTCCACTGGAATGCAGAGGAAGGCCACTCTGGGGCCTTCTATTTTTAGGGGCCCAGCATTCAGGCCCCTAAAAATAAAATGTGGACCCAGGATGCAGCATTCCGGGGCCTGCTGTTTTTCAATGGTGGGCCCTGGAACACAGAGTTCAGGCTCCATGTTCTATTTTTAGGGGGCCCGGAATGGTGAGCCCCTAAAATAGGTTCCGGGGCATTCTGGCAAACTTTAACCTCTGCAAATTGGGCTCAAGAAGAATGAAGAATCTGGTCCCTGTGAATATTGTCAGTTACAATGATGATTTCGTTCATTTGCAAACAAACTTTTTGGCTCTGTTTAAGTATCCTGTGGAGAATGAGTAGTCTCACTCTTGACAGTGATCTTGGAAAACAAATGGCGTCTAAGAACAACCAACCAACCTTCTAATATCTTAAATATTTTATAACACTCTAACAAAAACAGCAAAACTTTTCTTTGGCACTCACTGGATTTAGAATAATGACCTAGTTAAATTCCCCTTAACTGAGCTAGCCTCATAGCTGTGAGAAGGGGATGTCTTGCACTGATAAATTGTGCTTTACTGAGCCACTTATGGAGGTGCCTTGTGGCACTTAAAGACTAACAGATTGATTTATCTCATGAGCTTTTGTGGGAGAATATCCTATTTTGTCACATGCCTTGAAGAAGGAGAGCTTATAGAATTGGGTGAAAAGAAATGCAGGGGAGTGCAAGACATGGGATCAGGTCATGCTGCAGCAGCAAATCAGAGAATTTGTAAGGATTCAACCTCTAGGAAACAGCGCACAGAGAGAGAGGGTGAAGTCAAATTACCTGTTATAGTGTGTAAAGAATCCATAGTCACAATTCAGCCCTGCTTTCACACATTCTAATCTGTATATTATTTGAATTTTGGCTGTTTCTCTTTTAAGTCTTGAAATTCAAAGAAAAACAGACAAAATTCAAATAATATGCAGATTAGATTGTGTGAAAGCAGGGCTGAATCGTGGCTATGGATTCTTTCCACATAACAGGTAATTTGACTTCACCCTCCCTCTGTGTGCTGTTTCCTAGAGTTTGAATCCTTACAAATGCTCTGATTTGCTGTTGCAGTATGAGCTGATCCCATGTCTTACACTCCCCTGCATTTATTTTCACCCAGTTCTGTAAGCTCTCCCCCTCTGCAAAGAGTCTGATGAAGTGGGATATTCTCCCATGAAAGTTCATGTGATAAATAAATCTGTTAGTCTTTAAGTGCCACAAGACTCCTTGCTTTTTTTTGCTTTACTAGACTAACATAGCTGCCCCTTTGGAATTTATGGAGGTGCATTGACAAGACTACAAGGGTAGGCCCCTTCTGCCGGTTGGGACAACTGAACACACTCAGGAGCCCAAAATGTAAGGAGCATCTCGACTTTTAGGGGTGAATATTTCTCTCCAATTGCCTTAGTTTTGAAGTATGTCAAGCTCAGTCTCTCATAGGATGCTCTTTGTCCAAAGATCTGTCCAGTTATTACCACTCATTGCCTCTGGGCCAAAAGGTGTTTGATGTGGTCCATGGAGAATCAAAAGTTGGTAGCAGATTATGGTGATGGATGGGTCCCAATCGGGAAATGCTGTGTGTGGGGTGCAGGAGTAGGGAAATATCTGTCAAATGTTGAGCAAAAAGAGAATATATTTCAAATTGTACTATTCACCATTTCCTATAAGGTAAATTTTGATGCTGCTTTTGTAGTTGTTTATGCATTAATCTTATATCTGAAACCTTTTGCTGCTGGGTTATTTAACACCATTTTGAAGACTCCCATCTTAAATTCACATTAGTTTCCCTGTTCTTGATTCAAACAACATCCTGTTTTCATTATTTTTATTCTCTGCATACAGTAATAAAGATCTGTTATGAGTACTTTTCTCTTACCTTATTAATCATAGGCAAAATGTGATTCCTTTGTACAGAAATAAAAATTTGCCTGTTCATTTCTTCCTTCATTCAGCAACTGAACTTGTTTAAATTCATCAAACACATGCTTAACTTAAAGCATGTGAGCAGACCAGACCTATGCCGCCCTTAGTCATGCACTTAAAGTGAGGTGTGTGCTTAAGTGTCTTGTTGAATCAGGGCCATATTCTATAAAGGGTATGGTTGCAGCAAATACATACAAATGTTCAAATTTGCATTTTCAGCCCCATTAGCTAACAGATATATTTTTTTTTCTGAACTAGGAAATATTCTAAAATCATTAGTGAGCCGGATCCATGAGGAGGTGTGTCAAGGTTTTAAGTGATCTCTTCCAAGTCCTGGGACTGTCAGGAAAAGGACAGGATCTGGTACATATCATTGATGCTCTTCCTACTTGTGGACAAACCACTTTATCTACATCTTTGCTGACTGGGGTTATTCCATCCTCTTGGCAGAAGGGTGACTAAGAAACACACAAATGTACACTGCAGGGTGAGCAGTGGTTCCTGAGTAGAGAAAAGTGACTTAAGTCTAGATAAAACAGTGAGGAACCCACATCCCCTACACACAGAATTAAAGAAACCACAATGCGTTCAAAACCTGAAAAAGTTTAGTTTATTTTTAATCTTCCTACTCTTCCAGTTGTTGCTAAGGAAAATAAGCAGAAACATCAAAATATAGTGAATTCTTTTGCTATTTCCAGTCTGATCTGAAGCAGGATGCATCAATTGTTCTCAGAAGGTAACAAGCCCTGATTTATGGACAGACAGGGAGAAATCCTGACAATATTCAGGTCAATAAGAGTTTTGTCATTGATTCCAACACCATCAGGCTTTCACCCATGAGGCTTGGATACTTGGAAAAGGTAAAACAAACAAGGAGTCTTGGGGCACTTTAAGGCTATGTCTACACTAGCAAATTAGTCTAAAAAAAAAAAAAAACTAAAAAAAATTCAGTTTGAGCTAGCCAAAGCTTAGTACAAAGTAGTTAGTTCAAACTAACTGCTTAGTTCAAACTTATTTCAAAATTTAGTTCGAACTAGTGGTTAGTTTGAACTTAGTGTGGTTTTTTTAGTTTGAACTAAAAAGTTAGTTTTTCAGTTTGAACTAAAAAAGACATGGCAAGTTCGACCTAAGTTATTTCAAAATAAAAAACAGCATTTAGTTCAAACTAACTTTCAAATTACTTAGCTTGGACTAAGAAAGTCTGAATTAAGGTTTTAAGTGTAGACATAGCCTTAATGACTAACAAAGGGTATGTCTACACTATGGGCTTAAGTCAACTTAAGGAGCCTTAAATTGACTTAAGCAAAACCCTGGCCACATCTGGAGTTCATTATGTCAACTTAAGGGCTTCCTAAAGTTGACTTAACGCTCATTCTTTAAGTTGACTTAGGCATTAAGTTCACTTTATTAAGTCGACTTAATGCAATGTGGCCATCTAAGTTGACTTAAGAAGTCCGATGTAATAGCATGTGCCTGCTTATGTTGACTTATTAAAGTTGACTTAAGCAAACACATTTTTATTAGGACCCTTTCTTAAGTTGACTTAACCAAATTTGTGAAGTTGACTTAAGAGAAGGGGGACTCTCTAAGTTGACTTAATAAAGTTGACTTTAAGTAGACTTTATCAAGTTAATAAAGTCTACTTAGCTTTTGTAGTGCAGCCAAATTTAGTACCACAGGACTTGTTTGTTTTGCTGAACTAGACTAACATGGCTACCCCTTTGGAAGTTGGAAGAGGTAAGGTAAACATCCAAACTTTGGTGTTTATCTAAATGGAACTTCAAACCTTTTGAGTTTCACTCTTTACTACTCAAAAGTGGAAACATGACTAGTAGTTTGGTGGTCTCTTGCTAGTCCTTAATAGGCAATTGTATTTCCAAATAGCCCACATTCCTGCGCGGTTCCACTCATGACTATTAAAACTGTAGTGTTGCAAACCAAGAGTTCAGCCTGAAAAGTAAGGGGTGCACAGCATCAGCCCACACTATTCCCAGTTCTATTTGTCTTTCAACACTAACCACGCAGCTTTTTTAAAAGATGACGTTTTTCTTCTTGCCCATAAGGAACAAGAGGAAGAACAACATTTTAAAATGCTTCATTAAATTGCAGTATTTGCAGATTAAATCTCTGAGTGCTTAACAATGTGGGGCCCTGCTTAGAAGAGATGTGTAAAATAGCATGTTAGAACCTCATATGGTAATTATGATTCTTTTACACACACACAATCATCTTTAAATTAATTTGTAGTCAGTCTGCTGATGTCTAAATGAGTTTGTTACATAGAGAGAAACAAGAAGAAAAAGTCTGTTTATGTTTATTATCTACTAAAGTTATTTGTTTAACCTTAAAGACATAACAGACATTATGGCTCCCTTGTGATAGGCACTCTCAAATGATAAAAGAAAAAGTCCTTACCCCAAGAAGTTTACATTCTCAACAGACAAAAGAGGGTGGGAGAAAGGCAGTATGGTTACCCCATTTTACAGATGTGGAACTGGAGCACCAAGGGTATGTCTACACTTAGAACTGAATTTGAATTGATGACAGTTGATTCAAATTCAGTTAAGTGCATGGCCACACTTGCTTTTCTCAATTTGAACTGAGGAACTCCTCAGTTTGAATTGATGAAAGCTGACTGAATTGGTCAAACCTCATTTGACTTCAAAGTCTGGGTCAATTCGAACCCACTAGGCTGGCTAGAGCTGGGCAGGGGATGCTTTTCCCTCTGCTGGGCTCAGAGTACTGGAGCACAGCAGAGGACTGGGTGGTGGCATGGCCCTTCTAGTTCATGGACACGCTCATTTGAATTGGAGCTTCTTGTGTGGCCATGTCAATTCGAATGGACTGAATTCAAACTAATAATTATTAGTTCGAATTGACTAGTTCAAATTCAGTAATTTGAATTGACACTCTAAATGTAAACATAGCCAAAGACACTGAGTGACTTGTGCAAAGTTACTCATCAAGTCTGCTGCAGACCTGGGTCTTGAGTTCCAGTTAAGGACCTTAACCACTCTCACTCTTTAACGCATGCTATTTTCTGGCTCCCTGACTTGTAAGTTGCACAAGTTAAGGGTTCTTGAATCTTCAGTAAATTGGTGTATGTAGCTATAAGGGAGTCCAGTTTAGATCACCTTTTGCCTCACTTCTGAATTTGGTCCCACAAGCATATTTATTCTGACTGTGTGAAAAGCCCAGTAAGGGCAATAAAATTTACTTTAATTGAATTGAATGGTGTGGCATTCAAAGAGCTAAATGCATCTTACTTTGAAAGTATGAACATCTTTTTGAGCTTCTAGTTAATTTCTGGGGAAGTGTGTTGCAGGGGGGATTATTTTATACATTCTGGGAATTAAAAAAGAAGGCTGCTGGTCACTGTGTGGTCTGTAAATGAGGAATCAAAGAACAACCCAGTGATTTTCTTGTGGTTTGTATCATCTACCTCATGCCATTTCAGCAAAAACAAGAGTCAAAAGAAATTAATTCATTTGGAACTAAGAAAACAACATGGTTATAATAAATTTTCACTTGGCAGGCAAGATCTGTATAAAAATATGGATAGTCAAATGCATTTGAAATAAAGTTTCCTGACTAACTGGGTAATATTACAAATATAGCACAGGCCAGACAAAAATTCCTGGGGCTGCAGGCTGGGCTCTATGGTATGAAAGACTGATTTTTTCAGCATTTTTTGATAATAAAACTTGACACTCATTCTCTGGAACATACAATCCTAGTTCATAACGTAGCTGGGAAGATAAAGGCCACCCTTTGCCTCAGCATTTCTTAAATTTAATTGATTATAAAGCAGGGATCTATATTTATCTAAAATTTGTCTTAGTTTTGTTGGTTATTTGATAAAGCACTGGTTAGTCATTCTTTAATGCTTTTAAATGTTCATGTGCTCATATGGGAAATGGAAAACATAGTTTGTTATTTGTCTTGCTAGCTCAAGAACACTACAAACATCAGATGACAGATCCCGAGGGAGGAGACTAAGGCGGAGGAAATCTCCATGAGGTTCCCTTTGTGCAGTGCTATCCCTTACTGTTCAATAGGAAGGGGGATTACCAACTTCTGAGGAATAGGATCCATACCTGGGCTTGTGATCTATACAGATCTACAAGATCCACACAAATCCTGAAGGATCAGCAGTAAGCCTCCTCTATCTCCATGCCAGGTATGAGTCTCTAGTGGTTCTTCCTTGCTCTGCTCCCTGGCGGATGGCTCCAGTGGGTATGCTAACATTCCTATGGAACGGGTATGGGACCATGTGCATCTGCATGCATTCCACTGGCCTTCTGCACTGCCTGAATTGGCTATGCATGGAAAACCCTTTGTGGGTCCAGGGACAGGTCAGCTTGGGGAGGGGTCGTTCCTTGTCTGGATTCAGGAATCATGATTGGACCACTCATCACTATCTTTTACATTTTTTTTGAAACTTGGGCTATGATAGATGGTTATTGGCTTTTGGATCCACTTGTGAAGTCAGTGAGAGCTGAGCATACCAGTATATATCAGAATAGAGCATTGTGATAACGTGTTTCTACTCCAGAATACTTCAAACTCCTATTTAAGTGAATGGCACTTTAGGGTAGACAAATATGAGAAGACTGGGACCTAAGTGTGTGTGTGCGAGCATGTCCTATTTTATGAATAGCTGAAGCTAGCTTTCATTTTTAATTCATACCTGATAACAGCATTTCACTCTGTCCTGTTATATTTGCATGCAATTTGAAACAAAGAAAAGTAAACATTATGTTAAATAATGTTGGTACATGTTTTACCCCCCATGATAATAGGGCTTAGTATTGAAATTATTACACAAGGAGTGGTGACAGTAATTTGCTTGAAAGTCTGAAATTGTTCTTTTCATAAGAAATAGTATTTATTACAGAGTCTGTAGTTCATAATTTCTGCTTTCCCTGATGCAGTCTTATTTGTTTGATCTCACAAGAGTGGAATTGTGTTGTGATCCCCAACAAGAACACAGTTTAAAATTCCATGTGAAGTCCCACTGTTTTAACTATCAGTTCAGTGGGGGAAACCATTGTCTTAGAAGTGCCAAGGAAATGATGGATATTAAAGATATCAACTTTGGTAGCTTACGGTTACTGTGCCTGCTGAACGATTCTTTTTGTATTTTACCATATATGAACAAGAAAGATGTTAATTAAGAGACTAGATATTCAATAAAGATTAAAAAAATTGATAATTGAGCATATTTATCTCAAATATATCTCAATGACATTTATTTAAAGGCTCATACTATTGGGATTCTCTCAAGTTACAGCTCAATGTTTATGCACACAGTACACCAGAGGTTCCAGTGTGAAAGCCTGCAGTAAGTAGATGTCTGTAATAGTCACATCATTTTATTGTGATGAGATTTTCCTATGAACGTTTTTCAGGTAACAAACAATATGCAAATATTCTTGAACCAAAGATGCATGAGGGTTTTTGCAGATGAAGATGAATGTCTGTTTAATCTGGAGGGTGGCACCATGGTACAGCAGCTAGGACATTTGCCTGGTTGTTCAGAAAACTGGAGTGAGATTTCATGTGGTGTGTACTGCAGTACAGCACACACAGAATCCGTCTTGCTGGAGACAGGACAAAAGTGGCTTTAAACCATATTTTTGGGTTTGACTTAGGCTTTCTGGGCTGGTCTGGGGTTGAAACAGCTTTAAATTTCAACAATCCTGTCCTATCTGTGGAGAGCTCTGTAGCTTTGAACAGCCACAGCAGGGCCTGCAATTGTCCAGCATAGAGCAGGCTATGCTAAAAGCATCTTTTCCCAGTCAGCTGTGGACTCCTCTAACCCTTGGATCGTAGGCCCATAGCAGAGGGCCTTGATGCTGTTCCTGACTCTGCTACTGATCTATTGTGGTATCTTGGCTCACTTAACTGCCCAGTGCTTCAGGTCTCCATCTGTAAAATGAGAATAACGATCCCTATCTATTTGTAAAATGCTTTGAGACCTACAGATGAAAAGCGCAACATAAGAGCTAAATCCTACTAAGTAGCAATTTATTGGTTTAAATCTGCCATTGCTTAGCCCCCTGTAGTCTCGTAGACTGTGGTGTTCCATGCCTTTAAATGAAGCCAGAATTTCTGCAAATCGTACTTCATCAAAGAGAATCTTCTGAGCTTTAAAGGGTGAAAGTATAAAACAGTAAAGGGAAAAGTTACATATGAAGTTTGATTGCAATGGGGAAATTACGTGTGTTTACTAATACTGGAAGAGAAATTATAGTCCAGAGACGACAAAAAGCCTCCTGAAAAACCAAATGGAATGAATAACATGGAAATGGAAACAAAATGGTTTAGAAATCAAAGCATCAAGTATTTTAAGTATAAAGAGGTTTTGGGATCCTGGGAACAAAGGGAGGTTTTAGATAGCCAGGCATGTGATATTTATATGAATACTTCCCAGTAGGTACAAATGTTCCATACAAATTCAATTTCATGATAGCCACAAGGCACTACAGACGGCTGCCCATTAAAGACAGAGATTCATTCACAAATAACTTATTTGACAATAGATGGAAACAAGATTAGTGTGACAAATTGCTCATAAATAACATCTGATGTTCTGTTGCAGGCCACTTGCTTTGGAGCAGTTGTCAGGTGGTTAAAGTAGTTTGAGCTTTGCTCTTCATTCGTATAGTACCATTGAAGTGTGCTATATTTTTCTATAGTTGCATTGTTTGATAGATCTTATGGACTGTGTTGGATGTTAGATAAACAAAGAGGTTGTCCCAGAGGAGGACTGGGTCGAACAGTATTCTTTATTGCGGGCTCATTCCTCTGAACGTCTTGAGTGATTGAAAAGGGGCTGCTTTACAATTCTTTTATCCAAATCAGCATGGCTATGTCTACACTAGCAATTTAGTTCAAATGAAGGAGCCTTAATTCAAACTAATTTGAATGCTGTCTACACTAGGCTTTGCCTAGTTCAAACTAAAAAAATTTTTTAGCTCAAATTAAGCAAAGCTTAGTTCAAACTAGTTAGTGCAGTTGGTTAGTTTGAACTAACTGCTTAGTTCAAACTTATTAGCATATTTAGTTCGAACTAGCTCAATGTAGATATGCTAGCTCGAACTAAATAAGTTCGAACTAGTGGTTAATTCAAACTAAGCACTTTTTAAAATTCAAACTAACTTCTAGTTCAAATTAGGTATGCTTTTTAAGTTCACACTAAAAGGTTAGTTCAAACTAAAAAAGCCCAGCTAGTTAGAACTACAAAGCCAGTTCGAACTAAAAACAACGTGGTTAGTTTGAACTAACTTCGAACTACTTAGTATGGACTAAGTAAATCCGAATTAGTTCTAGGTGTAGACGTAGCCTATGGAAATACATAACTGACTGACAACTTTTTATGGACCCGTATGTGGTTACATTAACACCTATACAATGAATATTGATAATTATATGATGGATATAATTATCCCTGCCTTTTTTTACAGGTTTTGCATAGATTGGGCAGATGCTTTACCTTCAAACTCATTATCTTTTACAACAGAAATTATTTCACAGTCCTTAACAAGCAGGGAGGAGGGGGAAGGAAGGTGATAACCAAAGTTCCCATCCAGGTTCTCATGTGGGAGGGGAAGCTAGAAAGAGAAAAGAAGGTAAGGTAACTTTTTAACTAGAATCTTATTCACAGGACAGCAATGCTCGTCCATAGTAACACCTCATTACCAGCACAGTAACTATCCTTCAGACCAGGTGCTCAATGTAGCTGTTTCCTACAGACTGAATATGGAAATTAAACTGAAGACAGGTATGTGGAATTTAAACTGAAGACAGGATTTAGGTCAGTTTATTAAACAGTTATAGCAAATGCAATATTAAAAGTCAGTATTATAGTGACCACGCTTTATTGGGAAACTATAATTTAATATAAAACAAACAAGGAGTCCTGTGGCACTTAAAGACTAATGAATGTATTTATTGCATGAGCTTTCATGGGAGAAAATCCCTGTTCTTCAGATGCGTTGAAGACGGGGGAGCTCACAGCATGGGAAGAAATAAATGCAGGGAAGTGTAAGTCATGGGAACAGGTCACACTCAGAAGGGAACACTGATTCTAGGCCTCATCCAAGTTCAGTGGGTTTCCAATCAGCCCCTTTAAGACTACACCAGGGCAAGGTTTGATGTACTAAACCAGCACAACTTCATTAACATCAGCAGCTTTGCATCTGCTTGCATCATGGCTGAATTTGGCCTAATGCCTACATTAAAACAATCCACAGTTAACTTGCTTTTAAAATGAATTTGGAGCTGCAGGAAAGCAGCAGTGTTCCTGGGAAAATGAAAGCTGTTATTTTCGTTGTGGTTGACTCTCACAGAAATGGAACAAAGAAATAATTTATTTTTAATTTTTGCTGTAACTTTGACTTACACAATATTACTTGTAGTTTGGTATTGTCATATGCAGAACAATTTCTGGTCAGTTACTCTTAGAAACTCACATGTAATGCATGCATGCTACTCTGTAGATAATATTAAAAATTGCCTATAGTAAATTCACAAACATGACATGGGAGCTGTTTGGATAGCAGTGGAGAGAGAGGGTGTGTCCTCAATTTACAAAAGTGACTAGTGATTTAGAGACTTGAGTGATTAATTTTTGATTGAATCCTGATTTTCAGAAAGTGTCAAACAGCCCCCCTCTTAATATTGGGCCTTGTTAAAATGCCTTCAGCTGAGCACCAAAAATGAAGTTCCAAAGGGGCAGCTGTGTTAGTCAAGTAAAGCAAAAAAACCAAGGAGTCTTGTGGCATAAGACTCCTTGTTTTTTTTAAACAAAAATGAAGACACCCATCGGTATAATGCTGAAATTCCAGTCTTACATAGGGTTACCAGATGTCAGGCAAAAGGAGGACATGTCCTCCTTTTTACCTTCATGTCCTCTTTTTTACTTTCACGTCCTCCATCTGACAGGCATTTTAAAATATGTGATTTTGTCTGGTGTTTTACTTGTAGGGGTTAAAGTATGCTGGAATGCCATGGAATACCTTATTTTTAGGGGGAAACCATTCCAAGGCCCCCTAAAAACAGAAGAATATTACAGTAATACTACATTTTCTCCATGTGTCCTCCAGCGTCCTCATTTTGTACTTCCCTTTCCTCCCTCCCAGGTTTTGGTATCTGGTAGCCCAGTCTTACATTAGTTAAATCTGATCAGTTGGCAGATTTGATCACTTGTGCTACATAATTTTCAGTCCTGAGTTGCCTTGCTGAATTGGCTGTGACCCCATGCTGTCAGGACATTATCCTTTCAATGACTGTAAAGGAGCAGTGGTTTCTAGGCTCAAATTTCCACCCTTCCAAAAGACACTATTTTAAAATGCCAGAAAAAGTAAGGTTTTCTTTTAATTAGAGGTTTCATAGTTAGCATGGGTTTAAAATACTCCTAAAATATAACTTGTATTGCCATCTCTTCCAATTTTATCATGTCTCACAGAGTCTCATGATGTTTTCTCCTGTAGTCAGTGTTGTACAAGAGAATCTTACCTTTCATTTTTAAAGAATAAGTTCCTAGCCTCATGGTTGCAGAGAACTTGAAATTGTGAATCTTACAGCTCAAAAGCAAGAAAGAGAGAGACCGGGGGGACGGGACGGTTTTTAAAAATATCTCCAAAATTTTTGAAGATCTGGGGGTGGTGATACCCTACAGCCTCTCTGGTATTGTTTAAAATGTACACTAGGCATCCAGTGTTTTAGATAAACTCTCTTTAGTATTATCATATAAATAAATAAATCTCCAACTGTTGCACTCTGGCTTGAAGTTTTGAAAGAGCGATGCTGCAGCGCACTGACAGCTGTGAGTGAAAACCCTTAGTGCTTGTTTCAGTTCAGGGCCAGCAGCAAACTTTAGTTTCCAAACAGGCCTCTGGGAGAAGGTCTCTCAGAGTATTTGAAATTAGGGGGAGCTGTGGGGGGGTATTGGGGGTGCTCACTACATTGGTATAACACTGTTACTAGCTGACAACTGGGGGGGTGTTGGGAAATTCAGGGGAATGCAGGGGGGCGTGTTAGGGAAATCAATGCTCTCTCAAGCTGCTGTACTTGATCTAGCAAAGTGTTTAAAAACAAACAAGGAGCCCTGTGGCACTCATAAAGACTAACACATGTATTTTTCGCAGGAGCTTTCCCGGGCAAAGTCCCACTTTGCGAGAGGCCAGCCGGCTACCCTGTGGCACTTGCCAACACCCACAGTATTTTCAAGTTTCCAAAGGGACAGCCGTGTTAGTCCAATCCAGCAAAAAACCCAAGCAGTCGTGTGGCACTTAAAGACAAAGAGCTTTATTTTGGGGCCCCTCTGGAGAAGCAGGGCCACAGCGCTTACAACCACATCTCCCTGCAGTGCCTCAAAAAACCCCAAGCCGCCAGGCTTCTGCTCTGCAGATGGCGTGGATCTAGAAACCCCAGACGAAAGCCGGGGATCCCGCCTGAGCCGGAGGTGGAGGCCAGGCGCAGACACAGGGTTTTGAAATCTGGCAGCGGCAGGCGGCTCGGGGCCGGTTTTGGAGTGACTGCCCTGTGTGCGCGGAGGGGGAAGGCTCACTCCCTCCCTCCCCGTCCCCACCCCTTTTTTAAGCAGCAGGGACGGCAGCGGGCAGGGCCGCGCTCGGGTGCCTTCTCCTACTGCCTGAGGCGAGCGCGGCCCGCGAGGAGCCGGAGAAGGGCGCGGGCGCGGGAAAAGTTTCCCGCCAGGCGCGCGGCGTGGAACTCCGCGGACAGCTGTGCGGCCGCGAGCCAGCGGCCGGCGGCGGCGGGGACGAGACTCAGCCGCCAGCCCTTTGTCCTCGCTGCCTGCAGCCAGCGCCTCCCGCCCGGCCCAGCCCCGCGGCGCTCCCGGCCCAGCCCGGCCCGGCGGCGGGATGGTGGCGAGGCGGGACGGCAGCGGGACCCGCCGCGCGGCCCCCGGGCTGCTCCTGCTGCTGCTCCTGCTGCTGCCGGCGGCGGCGCGAGCCCAGGACGAGCCCTCTTGCCACGGAGCCTTCGACCTCTACTTCGTGCTGGACAAGTGAGTGGGGGGGCCGGGGGGCTGCCTCCGCCAGCGTGGCGCCTCGCCGTGTGGCGGGCGTGTGTCTGCAGGGGGTGTCCTCTAGGGGGCGCAGTTGTGCTTGTGGGAGAGGTGTGTGCCTGTGC
>ML681966.1:78616422-78747447 GCA_007922195.1 Podocnemis expansa
GGCTGTGCATAGCTGGAAGTGGAGGGTGGTGCCTCTAGGGGGCACAGTTGTGCTTGTGTGTGTGGGAGAGGTGTGTGTCTGCAGAGGAGTGTGCACGTGCTGTGTGTCCGTCTGTGCATGGCTGGAAGTGGGGGGAGTGTGCATGTGGTGCATGTCTGTTTCTGAAGGGGTGTAAGTGGAGGGTGGCGCCTGTAGGGGGCATAGTTGTGGTTGGGTGTGTGGCAGATGTGTGTCTGCGGGAGGGTGTAAATGGGGTGAGTGTGCATGTGGTGTTTGTCTATCTCTGCATGGCTGGGAGTACAGGGTGGAGCCTCGAGGGGTGTGGTTGTGTGTGTGGGAGAAGCGTGTGTCTGCAGGAGGGTGTAAATGGGGTGAATGTGCATGTGGTGTGTGTCTGCAGATGGCTGGAAGTGGATGGTGGCACCTCTAGAGGGTGCAGATGTGGTTGTGTATGTGTGTCTGTGTGGGAGTGTGCATGTGCTTTGTGTCTATCTGTGTATGGCTGGAAGTGGGGGGAGTGTGCATGTCGTCTGTGTCTATCTCAGCAGTGGAGGGTGGTGCCTCTAGGGCATGTAGTTGTGATTGTGGGGGGGGGGAGGTGTGTCTGTCTGCATGGCTGGAAGTGCAGTGAGTGCACATGGTGTGTGTCTGTCTCTGCATGGCTGGAAGTGCAGGGTGGTGTCTTTAGGGAGTGTAACTGTGATGGCTGTGAGGGGGAGAGGTGTATATCTCTCTGGGGGCTGTAGGTGCATGTGGGTGACGTGCATCTCTGTATGGGGTTGTAAGTGAAGAGTGGTGTCAGAGGCTGTAGTTGTTGGGGTATTTGTGTGTGGGAGAGGTGTGTGTGGGGGGGTGTAGTTGGAGTGAGAATCTGCATGGAGGTGTAGTTGGGTTTGAATGTCTGCTGTGTTTGGAGGTGTAGTTGAGTTTGAGTGCTTCTGTCTAGGGCTGTACTTGGAGTGTGGGTATTCGTATGGAGGTGTAGTTAATGTGTGCCTATATGTCTGTCTTTCTCAGCATGGGTGTGTAGTTGGGGTGTGAGTATGTCTTTTTCTTTGTGTATTACAGGGGTAGACAAAATTGGCTCACAGTTAGGTGCCATCAATTTTTACTTTTCGTCGCCAGAGGGCTCTCGTCCATTACATTTCTGCAGCGGGGCTAGGCAGCAGGCTGCTAAAACTGGTTGACATGGCATCTGGAAATATATTTGTCAGGGCCTGGTAGATTAGGGTGTGCATGTAGAGGCTGGGTTTGTGCCTGACTCTGGACAGGTAGTATGTTGAGGTGGTATCAGTGTATGGCGTGTGAGCGGCATTTGTGTGTGTATCGTTATGGGATGGTGTCTGTGGGTTGTAGGGTTTATGTGGGTTGTAGAAGAGAGGTGTGACTGGAATCGTGGTGTGAGTCTTGTCTGTGTGTGAGTGAATGGGTATGTGGTGAGGTTACATTCAATATTTGTGTGTCAGTGGCTTATAGCAAAACATGGTGAATAAACAGCAGCAGAGGATTTTTGTGTTTGGCAGAGATTACCACAGGGTATTTGGGGAGTGGTTATGGGTGGTTGATTAGTTCAGTTTCACATTGTCTTTGAAAGTTTGAATTTTCATATCCTGGAAGGTGGTGATGATACCTACGTTGTGATCCTCTTTGAAAGAGTGAAGGATTCTTTTTTTGGTCATAGGGTAGAATGTCTGTTCATGAAAAATTCTGACATTTATGCTCAGTCCAAACTAGAACAAAAAGCCTAAATTTCAGAATTTCCCATAGAATCAAAATTCTGAAAAAGTTTGATTCAGAGCCATTGAAAAGTTGCATTTCAATAATATCAAAATACTTCATTTTGATAAAGTAAATCCTTTTTGTTTAGATAATGTCAAAACTTCACAGTACCATAACATGTTAAATACAACAGAAAAAGCAAGGAGTCTTGTGCCACTTAAAGACTAGTCTTCAAGTGCCACAAGACTCCTTGCTTTTTTTGCGTTACTAGACTAACACGGCTGGCCCTTTGTATCTTAAATACAACTGAATCGAAAGAAGGCATTTGTGTATTTGGGGAGTACAGTTTGTGACATTGTAGAGAGATCTGGAGAGCTGAAAAGAAGGACCCCAGGGTACATGGGCAGCAAAGAAAAAGGCAGTTGGAACAGTATGGGAACTGACAATAAAGTAATAAACTGAAAGAAGAAGTGTTGGCTGCATGTGTTTGGTTTGGGTATGGTGGGCCTTACACAAATGGAAGATAAGATGATACAAGTAGCTAGGAAATAATATACTGAGGAGAAGGCAAGCGGAAGGTAGATAAGTGTGCATGGAAGAAACAAAGAAGAGGAATGAACTTAGATTCTCAGTGAAAGATAGGCTGGTGAGTGCAGACTTGAGATGGGCTGGTAGATGGAGAATGGTGGCAAGCAAGGAAAGCAAAAGAGGATGGAGACAGCAAGAAAGGATGTGGAAGGCCAGGGATGGGTTGGAAAGGAGTCTGTCAAGAAAAGTTTGAGGGGAACTGGACTGGAACTTCAAAATCCATGAACTTGTGCCACGTACTGGAAGGAGTGGCAAAGAAATGTGAGCACTTCTGACTTCGTGTAATGGGGAAAAGCAGTTGAGAAGTGAGGTTATATCAGAATAAAAGAAATTAATCGAAGTCAAAATGAAACATGTTTACTTTAGTGAAACATCTTGGTATGGTAAGTTCTCTGGAACCTGGGCTGTCTTTTAGTTTTGTGTTTGGTCAATGTGTAGCACAGTGGATCTGGCTCATGACTAGGGCCTGTAGGCAGTAGAGCAGGGGTGTCAAGTCTGTGGCCGAATATGGCCTGGGAACACCTTCCATCCAGCCTGTAACTGGGCTCCACGTGACCACACTCTCACCCTAACAGAGAGAGAGAGTGCGTGGTCTCACGTACCCAGTGCTCTGCAATGCAGCAACACTGTCAGGTCTCACGATATCATGATGTGCTGGGTATGTGAGACTGGGCTCCATGAAACTATGTCCTCACTCTAATAGCGATGGACTGTAAGAGTGCCATAGTATTTCAATTTATGGTATGTACGGCCCACGTGAAGTACATTTGAGTAAAATCTGGAGTGCCATCGCAAATGAGTTTGACATCCCTGCCTTAGAGTAACACAAATAATGATTATCAAAACAAAATGAGAAAATCAACGTGAATCATTTCAAGTTTCCTCTTTGAAAATTTTATTGAAGCTGATGTTTCCACAAAATATTTTGATTTTTGACAGAATTTTCCAAAGTACATTTTTTTTCCCCAAGCAGCTGTTGTTATGTGTGGGCCTGGGAGGCTCAGAGAAGCAAATTACAAAAAAAACAGTCATGTACAGCTTCCCTGTATTGTACTGTATGCTGAATGCATTTTGCTATGTGGTAGGTTGACTGATTGTCACAGGAAGTTGTGGTAGAACCAACATGAACTTATGCTGGAGATCATTTGAAATAATGTAGGACTGGATTGTGTCAATACCTCTTCCCCTGAAAAAATAAAATTGATAGAAGTATTTAAGTTTGGTTTCCCTGAGCTCAGATGTACTAATTATTATTTTTTTTCCTTTCCTTTAGATCTGGGAGTGTAGCACAGAACTGGGTTGAAATCTATGATTTTGTAAAACAACTCACAGAAAGATTTGTGAGGTATGTTTTCCTTTTGTAACTTCTGCTTTTAATCGGTTCTGGCATACGTTTCAAAACAAATCCTTCTGTAAAGTTATCAGCTGTAACCCTTTCGGAAACATGTAAACCATTTGAATCTCAATGTGCAGATGAACTGGACCATAAACTTTCACTTTATCTGGTCATGTTTGGAACTTTATTAAAACATTAATATCTTTATCAAGCATCTTTAAATACTGGATTCTTAATTTGTTCTTAAATCTGATTTGATTATTTTTTAACATTTTTCCCACAACCATCATCAGCAGTTTCTGATGTATTCTTTGTTTATTATTGTTTAATGCTACCCTATCTTTAGAGGTCTCAAAAAGATATCAGCAAATTGAAAGTGAATATGTGATCCAGCTGAAACTTAAGGGAAAATTTTTGCTTCTCCAGTTGCTGGCATGTGTGTAAAATTTGTTCTTGTTTAATAAATGCGATGTGTATATGCAGTATACTTTAATCATAAGTAACATTTCTTCTCCACTGACAAATATTGCTGTTACAAATTGCCTTCCTGTTTTTTTTTTTTTTTTTTAAACTAGGAGTTAGTGTAATATCTCCCTTTCAGAACAAAAATAATCTACAGATACTGGAGGTTATGGGTGTTAATTTCTTCTGTGGGAAATGAAATACAGTAGGCAATTGTAAGCTTGGTCAGTTAATGACGAGGACATGAATAAAGGTTACAAAATTAAATATTGCTTCCCTCCGTCTTGTTATGATCAAATTTTATGTAAAAGATGCTTTGGTGATAAAGTTGAGACATTTTGTAAGTTTGGGATTTTTGTTCTGTTTGTTTTAAAGAATCTGAAAAGGCCTTGGCTAGTCTTCCTTTCAGTTAGCAGTGAAAAATAAGTTCATCTCTACATAAAAGGCTGTGTTTGTTCATTACAAAGCTATTAGTGCATCCTCGTCTGCAGCCAAGTGACACTCCCTTTTGCAACAGCTGGTTTAAAAAGTGGCCTGGCTGCATCAACTGAAGGATGCAGAGTGTATGGGTCTGATTTTTTTTCTAAATGATGTACACTTATATTAAGGCTCATTGCCTGAATGATAATTTCCTTATTATAACTGACAATCAGCTCCCATTCTTTCTTAAAAAATTGTTTGTGGAAAGAACAGTGAATTGTTTAGTAGTTGTCTAAGACTGTACAGTTCATCCAGGGTGAAAACACAGAACAGATTTCGTTCTAAGAATCGGATGATACCACTATGAGCTGTACATCTGTTTCCCACTTGAGTGGTTAGTAGGATGGCAGTCTGCAGCAATAATATTACAGACTTATTTCTTGTGTTACAGGCCTATGATTTGTATATATGTATGTATGTTGTTCCTATTCATCAGTATAGAGTGTGAGTGCTTGGATAGTGAAGTGAAATAAATGATGTTTGATGAAGAGGATATTTTGTATATTTCTCAAAGACCAGTTCGGATAGTCAAATCCATTCATAACTTTGAGGTAATGGTTTAGTAGGAATCTTGTCTCAAATAAAAAGATTCCTCTTGTGATCTTCATTAGCTGCTTATGTTATCTGAAGTATTTCAGATGGGAGATTGTATTGTCTGCTTGACATCTGCTTGTGACAACTAAAAGGGCTAAGGGCTGGAGTCTGCTGGCTTTTCTGCGGCAATATGTCAGTGGAAGGATGAGGAAAATGGCTTAAATCTAAGCAAGATGCAGCAGATCTGTCACATGTTCACATCATAATTTTTCTGATACTTATGATGAAATAGAAAGTTAGTCATTCAAATTACATTGATATTTATCCTTACTGACGTTATCCTAATAGAGTCACATGCCCACAAAAATATTGTGAATCTTATCATAATTTCATTGTCTATTTCTCTGATACATTTGTAAATGAAAATGTTAAGATTTCAGAAAAGAGAAGGGTGAGATGCTGTTAACAACCCATTCTGCAATTGTCACCATTCTGGCCTATAGCAGTATCAATCGGTTAGAGGTGGGACTAGTTTTCTACCGATGTCTACTGTGTAATTCCTCTTAATAGTACTGGGAGTTACGAATTGACATAAAAGAAGACTGATTCCTTACTAAATTATTGTTTATGTCATATTGCTGGTGATGGCATACATTTGTCCAATGTTCCTTGTGAGCAACTTGCTTGTAGTTACTACAGTTATCTTTGAAAAACATTAGAATATGCTCGTTCAGAAACTGCAGATAATGAAACTTCATTATAAATGAGAGAGCCAAATTCAGACCCAGAATAAATGGGTGCTCCTTCTTTAATATTACTAGTGTTGTGGCATCTTGCACTGGATCTGAATTTGGCCCAAAAGTCTTAAATTGTGGCAAGCCCAAACTTTAAAATGTAAGCTCACTTTTGCACAAGTTTGAGTTTCATGCCCACAGCAACCATTGCTTGTGCACAAGTTTGAATTGCACATGTGCAAAAATGTGTGTGCAAATCCCAGAGTTGCATGTGCACCGGTAGTTGGGTAAGTATAGAAGTGTGCATGCGTGTCTTAAACGTTTGAAGCCTCAGTATATTGCAATATGCAAACTGCAGTTCTGTGCATGAACTTTAGAGGTTTAATATCTTAGCTGATTTTGTGTTTATCTACAGGCTATCATAAAGCAAGAAAAATGACAATGATTTTGCTTCTGCATTTTGCAGATCACCGGTGCAATTTAGCTATGAGCGCAGGAAGTGAACAGGTTACTAGTTGCATTTGCTTCTGCACATTCTTAATTTGTAATTTGAAAGTATACGTTTGGAAATAAGATGATGAATATGATGCTAATAAAGAGAGACAAAAAGATGATGGATGGATGTAATGTACAAGGCTTTCTCTTTATTTGTCTAAAATGTATGTGTTTTTCTTTTCTTTAAAAGCCCCCGGATGAGATTATCCTTTATAGTGTTTTCTACCCAAGCACAGACCATTATGCCATTAACTGGAGACAGGTTAGTTCATTATTCCTTTTCTTTAAAGCTTTTACTAGACCAGATAATGTTACCAAAATGATTGATGCTTTCAAATGGTGGCCACTATGCAAACCTCAGAATCATAAGGCAACAATGCATGTCTGTATTTATTTCTGTGAACATCCCAGTGGATGGTGCACTAGGTAGGAATGAGAATGGTAGTCAAATGATCTAGGTTCAAATGATCAACTGTGCCAGTGTCTTGATTCTATGATCATAGGCAAGTCACTTCACGACCCTGTGCCTCAGTTTTTTCATCTGCAGAATGTATATAATGATGCTTGATCTCCGTGGCTTAGCGTGGCTTTCTGGCACCTGGGGGGCCAAATCAAATTTGCCCCCCCCCACCCTGTACAGTCCCCTGCACAGGGCAGAAGGGGTCCCAGCCCCACCCTCCCAGCTGCCCCAGGGAGGGAGGATCTTTAGGGGCCAGGCCCCTGAGTGCTGCTGCTGTCAGGTGGTAGGGGGGGACCTGGCTGAACCTACACCAGGGCTGGATTAGAGGGCTCCTGGCCCAGGCTTCCTAGTTCAGGGTGCCCCTGGTGCCCTTGCCCTCCTAGCACGTGGGCCAGATCGGCGGCAGGACAGGTGCTGGAGGGGAGCCTGTTCAGTCTTGAGGTGGGGGGCAGAGGCTGCCCTCTCTCCTCTGTTCCACAGTGTTCTTGACTGGCCCACCCCACCCCACCCCTGGCGTATAGCTGCTGTTCTCCAGAGCCTAGGGGTGGGGCAACCTCCAACACCCCTCACACTGGCCAGCCCTGCTCCTGGAGAGCAGTGGCCGCACACTGGCTTGCCCGCCTCCTGGGGTGGTCCTTCAGCCAGCCAAGGGTGGGGCAGCTGGAATGCTGCAGAGCAACGGAGGGCAGCTTCTGGCTCTGGCCACCCCTAGTACTGAATGCACCTCCATCCGGCACCGGGGACTGTGGCCGCCCCACTGCTAGTGTGGCCCGTGGGCTGGGGTGTGTGTAGGCACTGGGTGGCACCTTGAAACTGGGGAGCTAGGGTTCCTCTAATCCACCCCTAGTGGCACCCTGCAGCCTGGCACTTGGAGGCTTGAACTCCCTACCCCTCCATTGCTACAGCACTGCTTGCTTGTCTTTTGTAAATTGAATGCAAAACCTTTGTGTAAATGCTGCGTTCAAAACAAACCTTGTTTAACATCTCCAACAAATGGTACATTTGATATGAAAAAGTTACATAAAGCCAGGAATTTTTAAAATAAACATTCTGGAAAAAATATTATTGATTTGAAAAGAGGCGTATCTGAGACTACCCTCAGTCGGTGGAAGCTGGATATATCTTGTAGTTGCTGTTGATGCCCCTGAGTTGAAGAGGGAGTTAAGCTGTTGTTTGCTGCACTTCTTGTCATTTGATTTGTGTAGCGGTGCTGGCAGAAGCAACTGCTTGGGCTGTCTTCAGAGTCAGAAGAAAATAAAAGATCACCTCTGGGGAAGTCAGGGCAAGGAAGGAAAGCGTAGGAAACAGAAGAGAAAAATACACCATTTGAAGGGGAAATCTGCAAAGACAACTAGTAAAAAGTCACGTCAGAAACAACAGGAAATCTACATTACAGTACACTGCTTCCTGCAGAGAGTCATTGCAGTGTTTTCAGGGGGTCATCACTCTATTTTGTTCTCACATCAAACTACTGAAAACTCTGATATTTTTCCCACACATGCCTTTTGAACCATGTCAGAATAACATGAAAAGTCCCAAAACAGAACTGCTAAATAGTTTTAAGAAAATGTTTGTGTGTAGCTCATTTCAAATTATATAAAGAACAGTTATCTTGGATTACAAACAATTTGTGAAGTAATTAAAGAAGCCATATAATCTCCTTGTGAGGGACTAAACTGAAGCATTTCTTTCTCTCTTTGCTTCTTTGCACCAAGTCAGGATGCTGATTACCACTAAAGCATGTTTTATCATATTCATATAATAAATAAGCAACCAAAGAAAACAATATTATTAACAGAGGTATAGGCCATTATTTTCAGAACTGGTTGCTTTAACTGATTTTTCTAAGTCCATGCTTCGATAGCTCAAAGTGGCTTGACACTGAAAATTGCAACGCTCCCAACAGCTCTCATTGACTTGAAATTTTGATCTCCACTCTGCATCTGAAGAGAGGGGTGAGATGATAAGCCACACATCTAAATGACTGCAGAGAGTGCAGGAAAAGGCACTTTAGGTTTGTTGAAGTCACTGGGAGTCTTTCTTTTGATTTCAATGGGTGCTGTGTTCTTTTCAGTGTCATATTCTTTCCTGAACACTGAGTGTTACTGATCAAGTTCACACTTTTTTTGAATGCCGAGGCAGAATTTTGGCATCTCTACACGTGAGCACAAACGCTGTTTTATTGAGTTGGTATAATATGTTCTAAGTCATGAAAAGGAATTAAATTCTATTTTTTTATGAAAATTAATTCTAGAGGAGGAGCTTGTTTCATTATAACTGAGTTTCACTTTCTTTCCTTTCTGTCATAAAATGTTTCTTGAGGCATCAGTACATGCAGGTACTGGGGAAAAAATTACCCTTCTGTGATTCAGTGGAGTGAAAGACAGTGGGGAAGATGGGTAGTAATAGAGATATTTTTAGTGCAAATAAGATGTGAACAACTTTGATTCTAAATGTGAAGGGGTCCACTGCCCGAGACCAGCTCACATCTCTCGTTCCAACAGAAGACGAGAAGCTCAGCATGTTACAGTATTAGGGACTTATTGAAAATAATTGCATTTTATGATGCAGTATCTTTGATTTGTTGGGAATTCTGTTTTGTTATTTCAGTAAATCACAATGAATGTTCAGTCATTAGTTCAAGTCAATGAAGCTTTCATCTATCTTAATTAGTATTCTACTCATCATCTACAAAGCAGAGTTCATAGTGAATTTTACAACATATTTCAGCTATATTGACATATGGTATGAGGACACTGTGAAAGTAGAAACTTAAAGCTAAAGTGAATTTTGCGTTGGTGAGAGGTGCCAGGTTGATAGCCCTGGAGACTGAAAGCTTCTTTAGGCATACAATAGTATAATTTTTATCAAAAAATGAGTTGCTAGAAAAGGCAGGAGTAGTTTTGCACATGATGTAGGTAGCACAATAGACTCTGTACACTTTTGTGGTTGGCTGTGTGTTGGCAGATATAACTGTAGCTGGAGTTTTCATATCCTCTCTTCTGACAGTTACAGTTAGTGTTTGACTCAGACCTGTGGCTGTATGTATGGTGTGACCCTGCTGTCCTCACATAGGCACAATTCTGTTTGAAGTTAGTAAGTATGTTGCATGTGTGAGGATCACAGGAGGAGACCCACAGTCTTTGTTGATGCTTTTATGGTCTGTGCCTCATTTTAGCAGTTCAGTCCAGAATGGTTCTCCTTTTGTTTCCTGTTGCACATGTACATCATAAATACACACAGGCCTCAGCCCGTTTACCTTGAAACTTTGTGTGTACATTCATTTATTTGAGCATGGAAGGTCTGCCAGAATTTAGCCATCTGGAGGAGTACAGAGGCTGTATTGTGCTGTACATTTAACATTCAGAAGGTGTGCCTAACTTTCCAGTTACCCACTTTTTTCATATTGTCTCTACAAATGAATCCTAAATATCATAATAGAAACACATAAGCGTCTTCTCATTTAAAATTTGCCAGTTACCTTGGGAAGGGAATTCTGTGGGGAATTTGCCTTCATTATCTGAGCTAGGATGTGTAAAAGGCACATCTTTCTTTCCGCTTCAGCAAGTATGTGTATGCTTCCTAGTTCACCTTTTGGATTCTAGCAATTGTGTGGCACAGCTCCATTCATTTGGAGGGGATGCTGATAATCCCTTATACTCATTTTTGAAGATATACTTGTTCATACTGGGAATCCAAATGTACTCCCAAAGGTCTCTTGATGGCTAGGACCCACTCAAGCTACCCTGAATAATAATGTGAGATGCTAGTAGGTTTAGAGTAGGATGGTAAATAAATACGAAATTGGAATAAGAGTCTGAATTCAAAAAGCTTCATGGAGTTTTATGAAAACTCAGGGTCACAAATTAGACTAACTCTGTCAAATTCAACTTGCATGACCTGATGCTTATGCAGCAGACAATTTCAGCCAATGCTGACCTCAGCAGCATTTTTACAAGGGCAAAATCTTTTGCTAGCAAAAATCTGGCATTCAGCAGTTTCTTCAGCATATTTCTTTAGATGTGCTCTCATTCACTACCAAGCTACATTTTTTTCCAACTCTTTGTATGTACCAGAAATACAAATTTTAATATTAATGCAAAAAAAGCTTTCCTCTCTGTACGTTTATACTTTGATATATCATGGCGGTGAGGTAATAGAGGAACTTGTTACAAAGGTATTGCATTATGATCCTCCAAGACTGCCTTGGGTCTGCTAGATTTTGCCTTTGCCTCATCATTCAGTGAGGTATCAAGGATATAAACAGGAGTTAAAGTAAGCCACAAATTTGAGGGGCCAGAGTTCTGGGGCCCTGAAACATAGAAAAATCAGGCAGAAAGTATGTTCTACCCTGCCCTATTCTGGGAGCTATGGCCAGGATGAGGGAGTTTTCAGATCTTCTGCCCTGAGCATGGTCAGATGCATGCTCAAGGCAGGAGTGGCCTGGCCAGGGTCTATGAGAGGTCACTGAGTCCTGTCCTCTGCATTCATGCCAGGACCAAATACCATCTAGGGGGGCACAGGGTGCAATCTGTGAGGCTGGGATCGGAGGCATGGAGGTGGAGGGGGCAGCATGTGAGGCCAGGATGGGGGGAAGGGGCAGAGGAGGCAGTGTATGAGATCAGGATGAGGGTGGGGGAGATGCAGGGGCAGTGTGTGGTGCCAGAATTAGGGACTGGGGGGCAGCGGAGGCAGAGTGTGAGGCCAGAATCGAGGTCAGGGAGGTGCAGAGGGGTGGAGGGGGCAGCATGTGAGGCCAGGATTGGGGCCAGTATTTTTATGGAGTGATAACCAATGTGTATGGTACAGAGAAGTGGTTACAAATGACTACCTGGGCTGAGGCCCGTACATCCATGAAGGGGGCCCAGACAATATGGGAAGGGGGGCCAGAGATTAGGAGGGTTCTGGGGTCCATCAAATTATACTTTAACAACTTGATATAAATGACACAGTGCTTGAAGTATCAAAAGCAGAAACATTAGTTTGGAAAGTTGGCTTATGCTGTATAATCAGTGTATTTCTTTTTGTGGAATGCACTCTTGGAGGGGCCTTATTCTCTGCCTGTTGAAGTGGATGGAAGTCTTTAGTAGCCACAGTCTTTAATGAATATTGGATCAGTCCATGTATCCTGACAGAGAGTGTCATCTAGTCTTGTCTTCATTAGGAAGACTTTTAAAAATATTCCCCCACGCTGCCATCGTTAAGGAACATTCAGAGCCCTAATGGAGATAGGCCACTGTCTTCTGACACCATTTTCAGCACTATATAGGCAGTGTTACGTGAAACAGTGTCAAAAATAGCAAGGAGTCTTGTGGCACTTGAAGATTAACAGATTTATTTATCGCATGGGCTTTCGTGGAAGAAAAACCCCACATCATCAGATGCTTTGAAGTGGGATTTTCTCCCACGAAAGCTCATGCGATGAATAAATGTTAGTCTTTAAGTGCCACGAGACTCCTTGCTTTTTTTGCTTTACTAGACTAACATGGCTGTCCCTTTGAAAGTGTCAAAAATGGTGTTAGTAGCTATTGGTTTGTCTGAGCTAGTGTTTTTAGTATTGTCAGCACCAGTTCAACTGATAAATGCTGTCTCATAATTCAATCAAAAGAGTTGCATATCTACACTAGACTAACTGAAGAGGAAAAGCTTAGGTGTGTGCTCTGCCAATGCTAGATGTTGGTCCATTGTAGTTTGCCTTACACTGCAGCTTAGTGCTTTGTAGTATTGCTTCATTAGGCAGTCTAGGCCAAATTTTGAATTGAGTCATACACCATGGAGTCCCAGCAAGTGCAGTCTGTGCAGAGCTTACCTTCTCCGTGAGCAATATTTGTGTCTAATTCTTTAAGTGATATGTAGGACCTGGTCCTTATTCATGTTAAGTAGTACCTTCTTTTAAGAATAGACCTGCTGAAATAAAGGGGGGGGGTACTCCAGGGTCACTAGGGGAGCAGAACGAGGACCGTAGACAGCACAGAAAAGAGTGAATGGCAGAACTCCCATTGAGTTCAGTAGGGCCAAGATTTTACCTGTGGTCCTTGACCTGAGGAGTTTCCAACCTAGGTTAGACAAGACATGATGGAAGACTTGTAAGTATGGTGTTGTTTGCTTTATGCTGCTTGTGGAGGAATTATCTAAGTAATTATGAAGCGATGAAGAAAGAACAGACAGGGTAGCTATTATAGATTAAATGAACCTTTTCTAAAAGACAGAGGTGTGATGTAGCACATATGTTGAATTGAGAAGAGATGTTATATTTGTAATCATTCAGCCTAAACACAGACAGGCTGCAAGTTACAGACTGTAGTGAACGTATTGATTTCCACCCCCCTCTCCCTACACCTTTTATCTGACTTAAATCATAAGTGATGCCTGCAGAGCACTATAATTCACTATTATGATTATTTATTTGTACTGCAGCAGGCCATAAGGACCCAGTGAGCAATCATTGCCCCATAATGGTAGGCATGTACAAACACACAGAAAGACACTCCCTGCTCTGAAGAGTTGGCCGTTTGGGGGCTGCAGCAACAGGTACAGAGCTAAGGAGAGTTGCGTAGTCTTAGACCTAGGGGTTGGTGGGAGTTTGGGGTAATCGGTGATGGTAGCATGAATCCCTCTTTGTAGTGTCTATTGTGGTATTGAAACATAGATGGTTGCTCTATGCTGCTCCAGAAGTTACAATTTTTGTTGCCAAAGATTTCCCCAGACCAACTGCAAAAAGAGGCCTGGAGGTACCAGAGTGTCCGAGGCTTGGTCATGAGACACAGTGAATAAATAAAACTGAGCTGGTTGCATGAGAGCTATTTTTGCAGTATGAAATCTGTTTCAGAAACTGGAACTTAGTTGCTGTTTGTTTCTTGGCAAGCAGACCCTTATTGCCTGTGGACATGTTGCCACTCACTGCTGGCAAGCACTAAGTATGTGGTTGATAATCTGCATTCATACATAATCAGTTTCAAGTTGTTTCTATAGATGCTGAATGTAAAATATTTGGATCCAACAGATTGTATTACCTTACGTAACTTGTTCTCTTCCATCTATTTAACACAGACTTTCTTTCTTTGCAATTGCATCTGTCAATATGGATATCGGTGGTTGAATGTAAATTGAAAGTTACATCTACATATTGTACTTCAGGAGTAAAGCTTTTAAACACAGAGAAACCTAATCAGTGGAATGAATTACTTGTGCATGGCATTCAGGCCAAGTGGTTCTCCAATTCTTTCTTTCTTTGTTTCCCCTCAGGAAAGGTTTCATGCAGTCTGGAAATACTTATCCTCGCCATTCCCTTGCTCTCCCTCATTGTCATCTGTATTTGTGGTGTTCTGTGCATTCTTGGCCAAATGCTGATTTTTTTTACTAGGGTAATGCCCATTGACTCTATTGAATGTTTGCCTGAGTGAAAGCTGACTAAGAACCTGGGTCCGTGGCCCTCAGCGTAATCCTTTTATTTTTTGCTGCTACTGACTGTATTAAAAATATTTTTCTTTACTTCTACCTTTTTGGTTCTATGGCCCAATGGCCATTGTATCTGAGCATCTCACAGTCACTGATGGATTATTGTTTCATCTCTTCAGTAAAACTGGGAGACAGTGTTGTCCCCATTTTACAAATGGGGAATTACAACCCAGCAAGGTTAAATGATTTGTCAGAGATCGCTCATAAAGACCATGGCTAAGATGGGAATTGGTCCTAGCTCTCCTGAGTGTCATTGCTTTAATCACAGGAACACCCAAAAAATGCTGGGAAAAGTGAACAGGATTTTTTTTTTGTTTTTTTTTAAGAAAGGGACTTTAATTAATTAAATGTTGTTTTAGCAGCTTTCGGCTCATAAATTGCCTCCCATCAGTCTTTCTGACAGGTGTATCAGTCCATCAGGCTGCTTGCGGAAATCAATCTGTGGATCTTGGTGGATTTCTGTTTTAATTTTTGTGTGCCTGGAAGCTAAGTAAATGAAAGCAAGTAACCTATGTAAACTTAAAGTAATGACATAATTTCCACTGGACTGGTTTAAAGTTGGTATATGGATATTTTGTTTGCCATATAAGCTTCATCTGAAACATTCCGCTTGTATCTGACTGAGTCACCAAAGCACAGTGTGACTTAGGCACACCATGTTTGTCACTACAGCACAGCTTTCATTGTGATTTTAAATTTATCTCTTCACAGTGCTTATGAGCTGGTCTGATTTTTGGTTTGCATGTTTTAAATTTGGGGTCACACTGAATCCCTGTTATTCAATGTGACACACAGAATATCAAAACCTGTTAGTTTTACTGATTGCCAATGTGATTGTTCAATCAATAAATGATGGTACCAATCTTTCATTTTGTTTTCTAATTTTCAGAAACCTAATCACGAAAGGCCTACAAGATTTACGGGTTGTAAAGCCAGCTGGTGATACATACATGCATGAAGGATTAAAATTAGTAAGTTTTAATACTTTGGTTATATTTGAAATAAGTCTGTTCTATGATTTGGATGCTTTGTTGAAGTAACAGCAAAACAATAAGTGATTTGACATCACCTTCTCTATGTGCTGTTTCCCAGTGTTTGAATCTAAATTACTGCATTGATTTACTGGGACAGTCTGAATAGATCATATGACTTATACTTCCCTGCATTTATTTTCCTCCCATTCTGTAACTTCTCCATCTTCAAAGCACCTGATGAAGAAAGATTTTCTTCCATGGAAGCTCACGTCATAAATAAATCTGTTAGTCTTTAAATGCTACAGGAATCCTTGCTTGTTTTGCTGAACAAGATTAACAAGGCTATGCCTTTGCAACGTAGCAAAATGATATACATTAAAAATGTTTTGTATGCATTTTTTTGTTACTTGATCTTACATCTAGTAGTCTTTAAGGGCCAGATCTCAAGGTTCTTAACTCAAGCAAAGATGAATATGTAATAGTGTATGACAATTAAAGAAATGAGTATACTAAATAACCAAAAATAACTTGATAGTATTGCTGCTATTATTATTTGTTGTTGTTACAGAACATTGTTGATAACATCTGATATTTTCATGTTTGTTTACAAACATAGAGATACAGGCTAAATGTCCCATAAGGACTAGTGAATTTAATCCTTTAATTTTGGGTTGTCCAATACGGCGTTGCCAGCTCTTGTAATTTTACTGTGAGTGTCCTGGTATTTGGTGTTTAACTTAAAGACTCTGGTCCTGGAGACCAGGGAATCTGTGAGAATCTCACTTTTCAATAAAAAGAGGTATTAAGTTTCTAGCCATCATAGTTGTGGAGAAAAGTTTGATGCTGTGATCTGAGTGCATCCAGGAGCTGAAAATTTAAACAAATAAGATAAAACAAACAGACAAAAAAGCAAAATGCATAATTATTAAAAAAAAAAAAACCCCTTATGATTTTTAATCTGATCTCATCATATTTTAGAGACTGATGAATGATTTTTGAAAGTTTGGTGTTGGCAATATTGAAAGTGAGAAATACCGTAAAGGGACATGTTCTTCAGAAATTGCAGAGTATCTACTGTTGAAAACCATATTCCATGTGTCAATGTGGGGGCCCAAACACTTGGCTCTTTAAGTCACTAGTAACTGTAGAAAACATTGACCATGCTCCTTGATCTAAACAAATTACAATCCAAGGGCTTGATCCAACTCTGAGTTAAATTAGTAAAAGTATGATGGGAAGAAGGAGGCAGTTCGTTTGAAGAGAGAAGTTTTACGGAGGGATTTGATTATTCATGGTTTGGATTATTGCAAATTTCTGTGTTCATTTAATCATTTTTCCTACAAGTTGGGTCTGCTTGTAAACTGGATAATTATTGTTCATTTCAGGCAAATCAACAAATTGAGGGTGAAGGAAACTCAAAGTTCCCCAGTATAATAATTGCTTTGACAGATGGTAAATTGGATGGTCAGATCCCCTTGTATGCAGAAAAAGAGGTGAGTGCTGACCTGCAATTGCCCATTTCATTCTGCTGTGTTTTTGTGTGTGTGTAGCCTGTTGTGTAAATAGCATATTTCTTTCTCTGGTCTGTTTTGGAACAGGCAAAGAAGGCCAGAGAATTAGGGGCTAGAGTTTACTGTGTTGGAGTCCTTGATTTTAAACAAGAACAGGTAAGTGCATTGTGTGTGGTGTTGTTGTTAATTAATTGTCTTATTTTAGAAGGCAGTCTTCACTGTGGTAGATGACTGTATTTCACTTATGTTGGGACAGTGCTGTATCTTCTCCAGAATATTTAGATATTTGCTTATTTATAGAAGTAAAAGGGATGAATGGATGTCACTGCATTATTACTGAAAAGTGCTCTCAGAAATTAATTTCACTTATTGATAGCTGCCTGAACCTGATAGTTTAGGTAAACTTTCCATTAAAATGTTAACTAGGTTAGACCACCGCTTGCACAAGGACAGTGGCTGTAGATAAGCTTGGAGTTGACAGGAAACAATAGTCTTTGTTTTGGAAAACAAAAGACAGACGATTGTCTTTTTTTTTTTTTTTTTTTTTTTTTCCATCAACAGAAAATTTATCTGTAGGTCCTGCGCTCATATAAGTTGTGCTCTGATCAGTAGCAGAGTTAGCACTGTCGAGCAGATGGAACTGGAATAGGAAGATTTGGACTTTAAATGGAGAAGTGGACAGAAAGTACCTTTATACAAAGGGCTTGGAGAAAGATTTCTTAAAGGAGGATAAAGCAAATAGGGAAGCAGAAAAGTTTGCACCACCTGTCTCTTACTCAGTTTTAGTGCTGATTTTAAATTCCACTTCAAGAAGAGAAGTAAAATGATTGTCTGTCTGAAATGATCAAGATTTAGATGCTAAGGGATCCTCTTACTCTGGTTTTGTTTGTATTTGAGTGGTTATCATACAGAGGGTTGCGGCAAGTACTCCTATTGAGAAAAATCATAACTGAAAAATCTCTTTAGCTGTGGGCCACACTCATTGTCATGTGTTCCAGGAATTTCATTCTTTTGCTAAATGATGCTTCTTATTTTTAGACGTATGTTTGGATTTTGTGGATGAAAAAAAATCGTGCAACATGTCTGATTTACCAGATCATTTGTGTTTGTTTTCCAAAGCTTGAAAGAATTGCTGATACAAAAGAACAAGTCTTCCCTGTCACTGGAGGATTCCAAGCACTTAAAGGAATAATTAATTCTGTGAGTATCATTGAATGCACATTCTTAGAAATTTCAACAGATTTTTAAAGCAATTTCTTGGTTTCTGTTGTGCCCTTCGTTTTTGGTTTTATCTTGGTTTTGCTGAAGGGCCTGATCCTGAAAGGAGCTGAGCACCTCCTGAGAGGTGCTGTGATCCCTCAGCTTTCATTGATCTCATTAAGCAGAATTTGGTCTTAAATATGTAGTTCCCAATCACTGGTGCATGCAGGAAATTTACCCTTGTATCTTAGTGATACCGTTGCCTGCCATTCATTAGTTTACAAGGATGGCAGGAAATTTGCTGCTGTCAGTTCAGTCTTTCTGGTTCAACTGAGCAATCAGTGAAGACCCACTCAATCGATGCAGTAGTCGACACAGCATGTCCACCCCCTCAAGAAGAATAGCATTGAGTTGATGGGAGAGCATTTCCTTTCGACTCAGTGTAGTGGAGACTTCACGGTAAGTAGACGTTGGGAAGTCAAAGGGAGATTTGCAAGTTATTTTATGTTGCTTGTGTGTCTCCTTTTGACTGCCACTCAATTCCATAGCCAGTGTAGACCTGGAGTTATGGAGTTAGCAAAATGCAAGTTTAGGTTCAGTTTTCTAATTCAAGGGAATGAGGTGGAAACTTTTTCAGTTAAAGGCGTGCTCTGGTGATTCAAGAAAGCTGGAGAACAATTGGTTTTTAAAGCATTTCACAAGTGAGTTATGGAACTACTCCGAAATCACTAAGAAAAGGAATATGGAAGTATTCTGGAAGCTTCACTTGGGCCTCTGCTTTTATCCACTTTTTCTCCCTGTTAAAATACAATCTTTTAATATGGTTTAATACTCTTGCCTTTGTGCATTTCACCAAAGGGTCCTGTTAACAAGCATAGATGAATGAACTGATTACAGTGATTAATTAAAAAAGAACAAGAAGGGGTATGAAACCAAGAGAAGTAGTTCATGATTTGATGTGGTGAGTGGCTAGTTATATTTTAGTTTGTTTGGTCAAGCAGACATCTTCAGTTGTATGGACCTTAGTTTTAGTTTGATTTTAGTGTAAATTCTTTGTAGGTAGGATAATTGTCAGAACACCAATGCCTTAGAAGATTGTTATTAATAATTTGTGTTGTGGCAGTGCGTAGCAGCCCCAGTCATGGACCTGGACTGCATTGGGTGCTGTACAAACCCAACCAAAAATAGTTTCCAGTCTAAGTAGAAAGCAAAAGACGACAGATGGATACAGATAGACAGACAGAGGAACAGAAGGAAACAATGAGACTATTGGTCAGCATGATAGGCAGTGTTCTCAAGCTGGTTTAAGCTCCATATGCTGTTCAATACAGCTTTTATTCATGAAAGAAAATAGTGCAAGCTGAATGTCATGTTAAAGGTTACAAATATACTGGTGAATGAAACTCTCTTTGCAAGACAGACCCCATTGCTGTTTATCCCCTCCCCTCTTTTTTTTTTTTTAAACAAAGGACACTACTTATAACTGTGTTAGGAAATCATGAGCTTACCATTACTTTTCCACTGAATGTGTTTTTCCCTTGAAGTTACTAGTATAGATTAAACTATTTTTTTCTTCTTTGCTTACAGTACATTGTTTCTGAAGATTTTTTGCAGTGTAAAGAGATGCAGCCAATGTGTTCAGGCTCTTACTTCATCTTCCTTAAGAGACAGTAAATCCATGTGGCAAATGACAGGGAATGCCTGTTTGTCATGATTTTTGAAGACTTTAAGGACCAGTTTCTCCGCTGATGTAAATCAGCATAGCACTTTTAAGTCAGTGGAGCTAAACTGATTGACACCAGCTGAGCATTTAGCCCTAATTGTTTAATGCTCTTGACCTAAACATTTATAAAGTTTTTAAAGTATATATGGGCCAAGTTCAACCTAATAAGTACAGGGAGCAGTAGTTTGCAGCAAGGGATGCTGTTCCCCAGGATTCACCCTTGTTAGAAGCTGAATGGTGGTTCCACCAAGCTCCTCCCTGAGGTTTTGAAGGGGAGGGTGAGTGTAGTTTCTCTCAGGGTTTTTGTAAGAGCTCAGCTCATGGAAGTTACAATTAGAATGTGCAGAGTAGGATGCATCCCCTAGCTGTTCTGGCCACATTGTTTTGCTGGTCAATGACACCCCTTTTTGAGGCTGCATTTATTGTCTGTCACGCCCATACCTGAGAAGGCTGAGAAGAGGGTCTGCCAGCCTTTATTAGTCCATCCCAAGAACTTTTGGCTGCCATGAGCCTTAAATTTAACCCTTAGTTTTTCAGAGTAGGATTTCAAAAGTACCTAAGGACTTCAACATGAAACACCATTGAAATTCAGCTCCCTTTGGTGCTTGTGAAATTCCCACCCTTAAAACCTTATGTAAGGAATGCATCATCCCAAAGATACTGTGTGGGACTGGCTTTGTAAGGAAGATCTATTCTAGATCTTAAAACACATTGACTGTTTCGTATAAGCAGTAACTGAGCTCTTGAAATGTGTAGATTTTTATTTAGCAAACTGCAGTTTTGAACCAATATTTTAGGGCTTAGCTAGTTAATCTCTTTCCATCAAAAAGGCTTCTGTTGCAGCTTTCAGGTTGTCTGGAGGCGCGAGTTCACTTGCTCCTTTTTAAGCCAGTGGTTGAAATGTCCACAGATTGTTATGGATCTTTGGCTAACTGATATAATAATTGTGATTGTTGGGCAGGAGGCCCCTGATTGCTAGTAATCTCTCATTGAATAATTTTGTTTTTTTTGGTTGCTTAAGCCGATTTTGTGAGGGTCACCCTCTCTGCATTATAAAGTTGGTGATTAAAAACGTAACCTTGCTTGAAATAGGAGCACTTGTCCCTTTCACTAGTAAATAAAAAAATACTTGTGTTCCCTTTGGTGCTCATGCAGGTTGTAGAATTCAGGCCAAAAAGATCACTAAACAGTGGGCTGCATTGTGAAAACGAAAAGAGAAAAGCTAATTTAAAAATAACTGATCACGCCATGTTGTGCACATCTGTGGTTATTACCATGATGGTAATTTGGATTCTTTGTGCTGATGATAATTGAAAAGGAACCAGTGATATTTTTTTAAAAATGAACTTTTCAGCAGTCTTTTTTTTTTTTTGGAGATCTCTTCTTTAAAAAGCAAAAACAAACAAACAGAACCCCCCCCCCCCCCCAACAACTTGTTCTTAATGATTGCTGCTTGTTGCCAAGCCCTTTTGGACTTCTGACTGATTTGTACTGCTCCCAACTAGTTATGGTAATAAAGTTGGTTGGTTGATATGTTTTATATGTGTAGTGGGTTGCAAATAAAGATGCCCATCTCTTGATCTTTTCTCCACTGATGAAGACAAAAATAATAGTTTAAGGCATACAGTTCATACCTGCTTCTTTAGGTGACAGAGCTTAATAATAAATTGAATATCATCATGTTTTTAACACATTCAAATTATGTTTAGTAAGTGTCAGGGGCAGGATTTTGAAGAGTCTTAGGTATGTCTTCTACGTTGCTCATGTTGTACACTGACGTGCAGAATACTTACACGTCATCCCCCTACAGCATGGGTATAAATAGCTGTGGAGAGGGTCATATACTGCTTTGGTGAGTAGAGCAATGACATGCTGGAACCACAGGGGCCATTACATGGCTCTCATTGCCACCAGTGCTTCCCTTATCTATACTGCTGTTTTTAGCAGTGTTGTGTCCAATTGACTCTCCACTTGCTAGAGCCTTTCCCTGTCTCAGAGAGCTGTGGAGTCTTCCTCTGCTTCAAGGAAAGACACGAGATAGTGGGGAAAAAACTCTGGTAGCTCTCCATTGTTGGAGCCTTTCCCCATTACTGGGAAAGACTCAGGCAGTAGGAAAATGCTCTGGTAGAGAGAAGCAGGAGGAAGTGAAAGACTGCAGGTGACTGCTGAGGTCTTTCCCTTCTGCCTTCGAACTGCCAGAGCCTTTCAATGAGAGATGTAGCTACCCACTGCAATGTGGCTGCCACCTGCTTTTCACAGGTGTATAACTACACATACTGGCATTGTCAGTAGTGTGCAGTGTAAATGTAACCTTACAAAATTTTTTAGCCCAAATCCTAAGGTTCTTTCTTAGTTTTCACTTGTTCCAATTCCCAATGATGTCAGTAAAGATTTACCCATGAATGTATTGTGCCACATTTCTTCTGAATGATATCACCATATACTGTATTTGAACAGTTTATTTTATTTATGCATACTTCTATGGGGTGATAACTCACTTGAAGTTCTGTAAGCTTTTCTGGCATTGTTAATATCCAGCTTTACAAAGTATTAAATGAACAGAGTTGTCAGAGTAAATAAATCAAAGCGGAAAGTCTAGTAGCTTAATAGTAAAATGCTGAAGGCAAGTTGGTTATTCTATCAGGAATGGTTTACTGATTTAGTTTGTCTGATAATTATGTGGAAGTATGGCTCCATGAGCAAGCGGAATAAGTACAGAGACAATGTGAGATTAAGGGTTTAGGCATGCACAGTTGCTTTCACAATGTGGTATTTTAGTACCCTATGATGAGCTCAAATCTTTTTTGATATGGACTGGATTTAATTATGAGATGTCTTCTCTGTTCAAGCACTACTCAAGAATGGCCATTTAGAATGGGATAACCACATCAGAGTACTAGGGAGCAGTGTCAAAACCTGTTCCTCCTGAGCACCTGTGTTTTTTGTTGAGCCCTAGCCTATACTTGTCGCACTTTTTGGCAGCAGTTGATGGGAGATATACAAGATACATAAAATACCTTGTACGTCTCCCGACTACTTACTGAGGGCTCTCTACAGATTTTTCTAAGTCGACCAGAAATGCTTTCCAGTTGGCTTACTGCATCTCTAGTTCTGAGGCTGGAATATTTCTGGAGTGATTTGAGCAAGTCTACACAGATGGCTCAATCAAACCTGGAAGATCGCACTGACAATGGTGATTTTGCCACTGTCAGTATAGACTTACCCAGAGAGTTAAAGGATGGTGACCCCTCTTCGAAGAGATGGCAAGCACACTGGAGGATCCATATCCTGATTCAGGAAGCACTTAATTTAGAACACTTTAGCTGGACTTTAGAGTGTGCTTGAGAAGTAGTCTGGAAGTAAAAATTGAAGATCCAAGCTGAGATTTTTCAAAGTTTCTGAGAGGATCCTGGCACCCAGTTTCCACTATAATGAGTAGGAACTGAGTATCCAAACCATTAGGTGCAAATTCAGAAAACCCCAACCACAAGTATAAATGTTCTCCATTAAGTTGCATAAGAATCAGGCTTGTTCTAAAAAAGGAGTATTGGAAACGTTCCTGTTTAATCACATCTGGGAATTTTGCAGCTTCAGCTCTATGTTCTTAACGTTTCTAGGTGATTCTGAAATAAACATTGTTGTGAAAGCAGCCTAGTGAGAAGAAGCAGGCTCTTTTGTGATTAAAATACAGAGTTGGGAGCCAGATGGGGCCTCCATTTTAATCTCTTTCCTTGTCCCTCTCCTTCCACTTCCACCCCATCAAAAAAAAAACCTGATATTGCTAGAGAAGATGTGCTGGAGCTCTACAGGACTGAGGTTCTTCAGGTTTATGGGGTAAGCAAGGGATCAGACAATCGCTCAACTGAGCCTCTGTTATTCCCGTAGATATCCAGTTGTAAATGCAATATATTTGAAAATGGAATCCATTTTGCTGGGACCATCTTTCCTGTAGCTGTTGTTCTTACTGGGGACTCCACTCCACTGCTGTATGACTCTTTCAATAGCGGTTAGGTGACGAGGGTCCCAGGGAAGGGAGCAAGCAAGGAGGCAGCAGTTGAACATCTTGGCCTGTATGGGAATGTATCACTGTTTGTTTGTTTTTGGTTCCTTGAGGTCCACATATTAGGAAGCTGAACTCCAAACCTTAAATTGATCCAGCCTTGTGTAGACTTTTCTCCAGCTTGTGGAAAAGTTCTCAGTTTGAGCTTCACCTGCTTTGGTGGAATGTTCCATTATGTGAACTGTGCACAGTTCAGCATGTAGTCTTGAGATCTACATTGCTTGAATAGACTTGGTTCTGACAGCAAAATAAATGAAAGGGTCCTAGTTCTGTCTTCATATGTACCTGCGGAACACTCACTGATTTGGGTGCAGTGAGTGGACGTTACATGGCTGTTTCTGAGGGCAGAACTGGAACATAGTGCGCCTTTCAAAGTAACCTTCATTTAAAAATATTAATTGCCCTCTAGTATGCGACCAGCTAAAAAAAAACTCATCATGTAGCTTTCATACTGTGTGATGGTGGTACTTTAATATAGGAAGTGAGAGTATTTGATGTTTAAAACAACCCCAAACATTTATCAGATAAGGCTACAACAGGAACTTGATACTTAACAGACACTTAAAGGGAAACAGTCTGCTTAACCCCCCCCACCCCAACTCTATTTGAAAAATTTTTGTAACAGATTTGTAACAAAGGCTATTATAACAGAAGGAGAATAGACAGAGAAGTGTTTGTCCTTATTCTTTTGGTTGATTATACTGTGTATTGTCATTTTTACTGTTTCCATTGTAGGGTAAATTCAGGTCTTTCATACAGGAAGAAAGGATTTTAAAACACAATTTTAAAAATAGTAAATATGATCGTCAAGCCATATAAATCATTTATAAATATGAACAACTTTTAACTGAGACTTTTCAGATAGAATAGATTCTAAGTGGATTGTGTTCATTTAGCACCAACTCTCTTAAGAGAAAATTGTAGTTTCCTCAGAAGTCACAGGAATTAGACTGGAAATTCCAAGTTGAGATTGCAAATGTATAGAGATGTAGGTACAGATAAATAAAGAAATTCAAAGTTAGAGTCATCTAGAACCTGGAGAGGAATTATGTCATGAGGCAGAGTGGTAATAGTCTGTCTATATATTGCTCTAGTGAAGCTGTGCCTTAAATATTGCATTCAGTTTTCTACACCTCATTACGGAAATTGATACTGATCTTGACAAACTGGAAGAAGTTCAGCAAACAGCAGTAAATGTTATTGGGAGTGAGAAGCCTAGTGAGATTGATTTATGAGATGTTACTGATAGAGTGAAGTAATGTGGGCTGGTTTCTCGTAGCCTTATCCTCACTGGGTGGTATTTCACTTGTGAATAGTGCCTCTGAGATTGGTGGGGCTGTTTGCTAGATAATACCTTAGTCTGTGGCTGTGTCCGCACGCAGACAGTTAAATTGATTTAACTTAAATCTATTTAATAAAGTTGCTATAAAAATGATTTAAGCTAAACTGATTTAACAGGTCCTCGCTAGAAAGACAAATCGAACTAGCATGTCCAGGAACAGGACTTGCTAGTTTGATTTAGGAGAGGGGCACCATGGGAGATGTGGCAAGATGGCCCTGTAGAAGGGCCATGCCCGCCCCCAGTATATGAATAGAGAAAGGCACCATAGGAAGGATAAGGGCAAAAGTGATGAATCGAAACAACCGTTAAATTGAAATGACACATCCACACTGTTATTTCAATATAATGGTTGTGATCCAAGCGTCTTTTCAATTTTAAATGAGGTTTTATTGAATCGATCTAACTTTCCTTGTTTTGATATGACGGAGTTCATCATTTCAAAACAAGGAAACATCGTGTGGGCCAAAGCTTTTTAAAATCAAAATAACCAGTGTTGTTTTGATTTAAAATCTGTGTGTGTGGACATACCCTATGTGTGCAACATTATCAGCCTCTGATCCTGTATGTACTTCTTGACTTATGGTTTATCTTCGCTCATGGCAGTGAATTCACCTCCGTCAGATTGGTCTCTCTGATTGGGTCTGTGATGACCCACTCAGCTGATCAGGAAGCCAGTGCTGGAAGATCATCCTCACAGAAGGAGTAGCACTGAGTTGGGGGGAAGGGGTTTCTTTCTGTCTTAGTCTACTGAAGACTGTGTGATAAGTAGAAGGTAGGCAATTGGAAGGAGATGTGCAAAGTATTTTAAGTATCTCTCTTCGATTGCCGCCCTTTGATTGTATATCTCCCTTTGATTGCTGCTGAAATCATGCAGGAGTGTAGATCAGCCCTAAGTGGTGACTTGGGGGAAATGGGGCATGATAAAAGTTTGTAGATAGCTGAAGGGTGCGAAGTCCAAGGTTGGAGAGGAAATATTTAGTATGATAAAAGAGGCATAAGTAGGAGTCATAGAATTAAATTAAGGCACCACTTACTCAGGAGCAATAACTTTTTTTTTTAAATTTTTTGATGGGTGAATAAAATACCATTAGCTCTGGATTTTTGTTTTTCATCAATAATGGCAGCAAAAGGCATGAGAATAGATCTTATGCCTGGACCGGCAACATTTCCTTGCAATTTTCAAAGCTCATATATACAGATACACACACAATACCGTATGTAAAGTGTCTTTATTATAATTTTGAAGGAATTAATACTCCCTGAAGCAGAGATCTTGTTGTTGGAACAAAATTTTATAGGCAAGTTACAATTCTTTGAAAAACTTGGTTCATAATGGACATGCTGACAGACCCTTAGGTAAAGTGATGTTAGCAGGCACTGCTGTAAAAGCTTACGGCTTAATCATAGAAACTCTTTCCAGTAATACTTTAATTTATTATGGGCATGAAGCCTGATCTGAGTGCAAAGATCAGTCAATAAAACCTCCCTCTGTAATTCACATTCCCTTGAATATTAGCAAAGGATATCTTTATTAATGCTTTTTCCTTCAATTAAACTATTCCTCATCTTGTATCAATAAATAGTTGCATAACAATGCATTTCTCTTAGTGGTTCTCCAACTGTGGGCCAGGACTCCAACGAGGGCCATGACACCATTTTAGTGGGGTCACCAGAGCTGCTGTTAGTCTTGCTGGGGCACCATGACTTGGAAGTTGGCTCCTCTCTACCATGCCCAACGCCGCTGGACTTGGAGACTGGCTCAGGCTCCCCTGGAGTAATTTAGTAATTTTAATTGTTGGAAGGGGGGGTCACAGTGCAATGAAATTTGAGAATCACTGATTAAGTTATACCATAGATTAATGAGATCAGGCCCATTTTTCTGAAGGAAGAGTGCTGCATAACTATAGGTTGTGCAGTCAAATTATATAATGCCTCTAAATATGTGCTTTGAACTATTCTTACCTTGCACATACACATAGGTGTCTTAAAGTAGGACCTAGAAGTCCCAGTCAAGATTTGGGCACCTGTTTGCATTGTATTCAACTCTCAGGGAGAGTTCCTGTTCACAGAACTTACAATTTGACTACACAAAGACAAAGAGTGGGAGGAGAAACAGAGGCACTAAGTGGTGAGGTTCATTGCTTGAAGTTAGACATCATCAATGACAGAGCTAGAAATTGATCTTTAGTCTCCTTAACTCACAGTTCATAACTCTTGTGTATTCTGAAGATGTTTTACTGTTCTAAGAAGAGTTCTAAACATCTATTCACGTATAAGTGTTCCAACTAGTTCCAAGAACCGTTTTGGCCAGCCTTGCTTTCAGCACCTCTAAGAACTGTTTCAGTCAGAAACATCTCAGTTGGAATAGTTTTTGTGCCACGGTGATCATGCATGAGTGAATTTCCGCTGTTGTCCCATGATCACCTTTCCAGATCTCCAAGAATCAGATGATTTTTGGGGGGACGTGCTATAATCTATGGCAGGGGTCTCAAACTCAAATCACCATGAGGGCCGTCTGAGGACTAGTATGTTAGCTTGAGCAGCACTGAAACCTTTTCATACAATGATATTGCAAATATCAATAATGATAGTGTCGTTGCAGGCCACAGGAAATAACTTTAGGGGCTGCATGCTGCCTGTGACTTTGAGACCCCTGATCTGTGGGATAGGTAGCTTGTGAACGTTTCAGCTGAAACAGTTTAACGTTAGGTTGGTTTTAACACAAGGCAAACCAGCAGTAGTTTTAAATTGAACCAATATAGGTAGTGTGAATGCACAGAATCATTTGTGTTTAAACCATTTCTGTCCAACTAGTTCAATTGCAATTATAATACATTCAGTTTTGTAGTACAGAGAAAGCAATTAGGGACTAGGTTGTTTGAAAGTAGATGTTACTTGTGACCATCACCTAAGCCATCTCACCCCAATACAGGTGAAAAGCTGCATGGTTCCATGTAGCTCCTGATTCCAGAATTTATTTAAATAATTGCCATGTTTTTTTACCTGCTGTGATTGTAGAGTATTGCAAAGCACAAGCTCTGAAAGAGGTCAGTGAAGAGTATGCCACTAAGGGTAGCCTTGATGCTTTGATAGCCCTGAAACATTTTTCAAGAACAAAATCAACTTAAAGAAACAGCTGATTACCAATTACAAACCTTCTTAATTGGAACATTTCCTGGAGGAGGAAAATATGCTTGGTTTATGTGCTGGGAAGCCAGGAAGCAAGCAATTAAATGTTTAAACTTTAAGGGGGAGGGTGAAGAAAGAAAAGCAACAAGTTGTCATTAAAAAAAAATTATTCCGATTAGATCAGTCACTTCCTTATTCCACATGGATGGTCTAATACTCTAGCTGTACTTGGTGCAAGGTTTAGAACTAACATTGTGCTGTTTTTCCATGTGATTGAGACTGTGAGTAGATAGTTTGGGGAATTATTACATGTCGTTGGTAAAGAGACTCAATGGCCTGGAATAGAATGTTTTCTGCTCTACCCTTCAGTATTGTGCAGCCCTTAATTTGACATTCTCTGACATATTACAAATCGTATAATGTTCTCATGTAGAATGGAGAGTTTGAGAAGCCAGCAACGTAACTGACAAAGTTCCACCCCCCCCACCATGTATATGCTGGTGTGTGCCTGATGATTTAATGAGACTTGTCAGATATCCCTAAACTGTTATCAGTTACATTACATAACTGATACTGTAAACTGTTTTAACAAAATGAAGCATCCAGAAGTCCAAATGCGGTATAGTCAGCGTTTCCTTAGTGATGAGATTTTTTTTTTTAAGTTAGACTTTCCTTTAAATTTTTTTTTTTTTTAAGTTGCCTTCTGTTATTGAAGCTCACAGTTTGTTATGGCCTTTGTAAATAGCAATGTTTCACAAATAAGGTTGTTTTTTAATTTTGGAGAAAAGACTAATGCCATTAACATATGCATCCCTTATGATCTGCAGTTTTATATTCTGTATCTACTCTACTCAGTGATTGCAAATGAGGCATTGCTAAGAATAATTAAAATAATCTCACTAATATTATGATGTTACATCACTAGTTGTTTTATGCAGTCCATATGTCCCATGTATTTTTATTTTTTTCATTTAGGTGTGGGAGGGGATGGCAGCCTTCACCAGTCCTTCCCCCTCCTGATCTTTTTTTACTTCCTCTTGGTTTACACGCTTCACTAATGCAACTCAGGAAATAGCTGTAATTGTATTGAGTATTTGGTGTCCTTTGAGAGTACAGATGTTTGGCAGAAGATAAAAAGTAGGTCCCACAGTGTTTGTGACTTCTGCTCTTGCTTTTCCACAGATTCACTTGAGTGCAATGTCAAAATGGTGTTTCACCATGAATACACTTGATAAGTTTCAAATTAATTTGGATTGAGTGTTTAACATTTTAGTGTAGAGTGGTCATGTTGCCTGATTGCTTTCCACACCATATTTGCACAGTAGGTAATAAGTGGCAAAGACACATCCTTGGGCAAAAATGGGAGATGCTTGGCCTTGTTTTAGCACTATGCTGACATTTGAGCATTGACTATCCCACAGAAGTTATCTAGAATTTCATTGTGCACTGACTGTAGTGAATCTGGCTCTCACATTTTTTAAAAAGGATTTTTTTACTAGAGCTAAATTCAAAGTTCTAGGTTCTTGGCTTTGTAAAATGCTACTGAGGAGTGAAAGATTTTGCTTGGGAGTTGGATTTTTTTTTTGTTTTTTTTTTTTTTTTTTTTTAGGTGATTCAGCAATTGCTTGGGGGAAAAGCTCTGCTTGCTCAGATGCTTCCATTTACAGTTTCTAAGTATGAATGTGTATGGTGGATGAGATCATGTAGTCCACTGCTTTTATTTATTCTGCTGTTCTACAAAGAATTTTTATCTTGAAAGTTAAATTTGGCCTTGGCAGGGGAGGGTAGAACTCCCATTAGGGCCAAGAAAGATAGAAATTTGGAATTAAATATTTATCTTCCCTCTGAAGAGCTAAGGATAAATTCACAGTTGTACCCACTCACATCAGGGCTGAATTCAGTATTAAGGCCCTGATCTTGTGAAAAAATATGCACTTGCTTAGCTTTATGCATTGTGAGTAGCCCCACTGAAGTCAATATATAAAATCTTACAAGTCTCTCTAAGTTCAGGGCCAGAGTCTCTCCATAGGTAAAAGACTAGTGTATTAACCCATTGTTGTATGTCGCATTTCCTTGTCTGTTCTTTTCACCTTAACAGTGGTGAAAATATTGTTTAAATTAAGCTTACAAAAAAAGTCTGCCTGTGGGGCCTCTTGTGACTCTAATGAAAACCGTGTGGAGACGCGGATTAAACATAGGCAGTTCAACCAGGCAGTGAGAATGAGGCTAAAGACCATTGTAGAACCTGGCACATTTGTAAACTTGGTTCTAACGTGGTTTGGCTCAATCCAGTGTGGCTGGTCAGACTCTGTGAGAGAAAACAATGCAGCTGAAAAGGAATTTAACCCAAACTAATTTTGTATAGTTAAGAGAGAGAGCTCAGAGGATTTGAACAGCCTTTTTGTTTTGTCAGATGTTTCAGAATGGGATAAGATGCTGAAAGAGATTTGCAGCCATTAAAAAATTACATTTTTGGATTGCACAGCAGGCTCTAGCTACAGTGCGGTGGCTTTGTGCTGCATTGCCAGAAAAATAAGGCAGGTCAGTGAACCAACGTAACCTACTGTAGAGCAGGTCACTCCCTAGTAGTAGGGAACCTCCAGTGTTGTATAAGCAGCACAAAGATTCCTGTGTCAGCCTCCTCCATGCTGCTAATGTAGGGTACCTGGCTGGAGGAAATGAGGTGGGCTAAGCCTTCTCTGTGTCCTGCCATTCTCAGCCTGTCATTTCAGTCTGTTGGGAGCTGATGTAGCTTAAAGCAGCATTCTGGCTGCTTTGACTTATTTGCAGCACCTAGTCATTTCAGGCTCAACAGAATATGAAGGTTCATTTTTATGCCACTTTTGCACCACTCCTAGTGCCTTGTGCTGGTTGCAGCTTGGTTGTTGTAACTGTGGATCCTGGCTGCTTCCCCTTCTTGGTAATACACTTTGGTTTTGTTTGTAATAAGGATATGATGTACCCTGAAACATGCTATCACTCAGTCACTCCATAGACATCTCATTGGACGGAAAAACGTTTTGTATAATGTGGATTCGGGATGGGAAGCTTGGAAGAAGGTTGCAAATTTCTTTGCTTATGTGTACTTGCCATTCTATGGGCATGACTGAAATACTTCTCAGTTTTAATTTAGTTTGTATTTTGTCATAGTTTGTGGCTCTGCTTTCATTACTGACCTGCTAATATTCAGCTGTATTTTGTTCATGTTCATAACATTCCCTACAGAAAATAATAACTTTGCTTTAGTGGGTTGAAAATTTCTTATATTGGTCACTCCAGGAAGTCGTGTACACTGGTAAACTGGCACTTTTTGCATTTCTGGTGCTTTTTTTAATTTGGGCTCAGAATTGGGCAGAGTTTGTTTGTAGTGAACATACAAGACTGGCTATCAGGGCACAGTAGACAGACTCCAGGCCCCCTAAGCTGTAAGTGCAGTGAACAGGAGGTAATATTGATGTGAATATGTTTTTGCATATGGACTGCTTGACAGTTCTTTAACTTTGTTTGTGCGCTGCAATGTCAGCATAACTTTCACATGAATACTTTGGTTATTTGAGACAATTATTTTTTCTTCAGAAAATTGATTATGTCATACAGTAGGAGTATAATTGTACTTAAGATGCATTAGTTACGTTGTTGTACACACAGCTTTGCCAATGAAGTTGTTGGCTTGCTTTGAAAACAGTAATGGCCATGCTCTCTTGGGAACTGATTTCATTTTCCAGTGAACACAGAAGACAAATGGAGGTGTGTATTAGAAATAAATCTGTAGCGAATAACACCCACCCACCAGGAACCATTGAAAAGCTTGCATTATTCAAAATATTGATGTGCAAAGTAGAATGAATCTGTTGAACAGCACTTCCTCTAATAATCTGTGGTATGCTAATCTCTTAATTTAGGGAAACATCTTTTGTTTGCTGATCCCACTTATTGTTTTTGTAACGATAAATAAACTTGAAAATGGATATGGCTGCTCTGAGAAGAATCCAGCTGTGCTTGATGACCTGCCCAGAATCCTGAACTCAGTGTGCAGTTTTATGGGAGGAACGGATGCCAAGAGACTTATGATTTATGGTGCTAACTTGTGCCAAAACTTTTGAACTGCAGATTGGGGCTAAGCAAAATCAAATGATGCCATGAAATGAATTGACATTTAACATACTTTGTTAATTGTCAGTGGATAGTGGGGTTGATCACAAATTGTCACTATTGCCCTGTTTTTTCTTAAGACCACCTGAACATCATATGTATTGAAATAGTAACAGGACAGTATCTTTTTAGTGGTGTATATATAATACTATATAGTACAATAACATTTATGTAATATCTTTTATACGAATGGTACCCAAAATGCTTCACAATTTTTAACTGCAAACTATATAGTTGTTCTGTTACATGTATAAAGGCAGCAGCAAAGGGAGAGAACATTAACAGGCACGAGGAAGGCAGAAAATAGATGTGATTAGCTGGGTTTTGAAAAGAGAGGTCTCAGTTCTCATTTCACCAATATAAGTCCATTGATGTCTGAAGTTATTTCTGACTTATGCTGGTGTCAGAACAAAATCAGGATCCGAAAGCTGATGGGGTAAAGAGAGACTGGAGGCTTGTTACAGATGACATAGGAACTAGAGGACAAGGTTCTTGCACAAGCTGTGATAAGATGATGTGACAAGATGGAAATGAGGTAAGTTTAGCACGAACAGGTGGCTGAGAGGGGAGTTCCTAAAGACTAGGGGCAGTGGAGAGCTCTATTCCACTTTGCCCTTGTCTTTACTGATAGGGACAGACTTGCTGCCATCAGGTCGATCTTCCCAATTGACTAATTGGGTCTGTGAAGACTCTGGTAAGTAGAGTAATGCTGAGTCAAAAGGAGGGCATTTCCCTTCAACTCAGTGCACTAAAGACATTGCAGTCAGTAGGTGGTAGGCAGTCGAAGGGAGAAACGCAAAGTATTTTAAGTACTTTGTTTATATCCCTTCAATTGGTGCCAAAATTTCACTGCAGTATAGACCTACCCAATTGTGGCTTGAGATTCTTTTTCATAATTTATTGCAAGTTCAATTTCTGTTTTTATGTGAATGGTGACGTGATTATTGGTGTAGGTGTTTTTTTTCCCCAGCTGAAATATTTTTATTCAAAGATGATATTGTTTTTAGTTTACTCAGCTTTAGGTGTTTGTGGGCTCAATATACAGAGTCAAGAACTGACAGTGTTTCTGTAAAATGCCTCTAATTGAATTAAATACTCTCTGAATGAGAGAGAATGGATAACTACTGTGCTGCTTTATAAAGTGTACAGTGAAGTAAACATGAGGTTGCAAAACAGGAAGCATTAGAGCAGAAGGTTTGTAGAGCTATACACTTCAGTCATCCAGTCTAACTACTGTACTAATAAACAGCTTCTTTGAAAAAACTAGTTCAAGAGAAAGGAATTGCCCCCAAATTTATGGGCTGACATAGCAGCTGGGCTCTCTTCAGATGCTTTGAACAATATCTAGCTGTGAACTTGAATTGAGTTTCAGATGTCCTTCATGGAGTGGGACGATTCCTGCACATAAACCTTTCTAGGACCTACTGTCAACAGAAATTATTTGAGAACGAGATGTGATAGACTTCAGACTGTGGAGATTTCACAAAGAATAGAATGCAAAATTACCAGAGCAGGAAAAGGTGTTTAAAAAGGAGAGATTAAAAACAAAACAAACAAACAAAAATACCAAAAAACAAAAAACCCAAAACAAACAAATAACTAAGCAGTCTTCAGAGTCTAAAAAGAGCTTGATTATAGAAATTATTTATTAATGAGTTAGTAAACGAAGATCAGACAGGCCTGTAAAAATATTAGGAGGATTGTATAGTGAGCACATGCAAAAGACTGCTTCTCAAAAGTGAGTGACTCTCAAGTACTGCACTTATATAACAGAATTGTGTGTGCATATTAATCTTGGTATGTGACTTCAAAACTCTGATCGAGCAAGGTACCTGAACCTGTGCTTGAATTCAAACCACTGCGTAGTCCCATTGAAGTCAGTGTGACTATCAACATCCTTAAAGTTAAGGATGTGGTTGTGTTTTGTTAGATCAGGACCTAAATGCCCAATCTCCTGGCTCAGAGTCAAAATTGGACTGAACCATATTAGCACAACTGAGCCCTGGTCAACACTAGCAAATTAGGTCAGTACAAGTATGTCACTGTGGGGTATGAAAAATCCACCCGTCAGAGTGAGGTGGGCAAACTGTGCTAACATCTGGTGTAGACAGAACTAGGTTGACAGGAGAATTCTCGCATCAGGCTGGCTTACGTCTCTTGGGCAGGTGTGTTACCTATGCAGATGGGAGAACCTCTTCTGTTGGTGTAGGCAGTGTCTTCACAAAAGTACAACAGCTGTGCCGTTGCAACAGCATTTTAAATGTAGACAAACTCTTAATATATGGATTCAGAAGCTGAGTAACCAATTACTCTTGTGGCCAACAAAGGCTCATGTAGAAACTTTTAGTCTGGATGTAATGACATGAAGTCAGTGGAGTAATACCAAACTTAAATTTATGCTTATGTGTCCATAGGTTATTTTGCACATCTTAGCTTTGATAAACTGTATATATTAGTGATGAGTACTTAGCCCCTTATTACCAGTAAACATTTCTGGCTATGAAAGCTATTCTAGATTATCTATTAGTTAATGGTCATATGTGACTTCATAAAAGCACTAAAGCTTTTGTTGCCTTAGGTGATACTTGAGATCTTTGCCATGTGTGATTTTGACATTTGAATGTGTGATGTATTAATGCTGCTTGCCTTTAAAGTAGAAGTTATAACATGTTATTTTGAAATGTGTTCTCTGGCCTCTGGTAAGGACAAGGAATCTGCTGCTCTACCCCACTTACTCAGCCTATTAAGTTGTGTGCATTTTGGAGAAAGCAGGCAATGTCCTTACTGTTCCCAGCTTCTTGGCTTCTCCCAGACGTATCTTTAGGGTTATTCGGTACACAGCCTCTCTTTTGTGTTTTGGGTTACACGAACAGCTTGGACGAACAGTTCCAGTTGCTGGTTGTGCTGCTACTGGTTGGCCAGCAGAGTGACACTGATGTGATTCCTTGTGAGCTAGAACTCAATAGTAGTGTAAAGCTGACCACATCCTTTGTTAACTGCTCTTTGTTTCTGTGTGTGTGAGATCTGAAGTGGAACAGCAACAAAAGCATTGATACAGTCTGCGGATTCAGGATGACTTCCATGCATTGGTGCGCATTGGAAGGTTGTCTTCCAGCCAGGGAGGCTAGAAATGTAGTTGTTAACAACAACGATGACTTAATTTTACAGAAGTAGATGGCTTCGGCCAGTGACTTTCAAACTTTTTTTGTCGGGACCCAGTTGAAAAAACTCATTTATGCCTGCGACCCAACAATTGCATCTTCGAGCAACGCAATCGGTTCTTTTGGTGGTGGCGGCAGGGGGCACAGTGACCCAATGCTTGAGAGTCTGCAACTCAGTACTGGGTCCCAATGCTAAATTTGAAGACGACTGATGTAGGCTGCCCACTTGTCACTGTATGTTTATTACTCATGGTTGGTGAGTTGGTGATTGAATTTTGAAAACCCTGAAAATCTAAAGCGCACTAAAGGTTGCATGTTAATTGGTTGATGTATGTCCTGCTGGGGCTCACTAACAGCTTCTTAGTGCACTTTAATGTAGTGTGGTTTGAAACAACAGTATGCTAAAGCACACTAGCGAGGTGTACACGGCCCAGTTAAAGCGCAAAATATTAGTGAGCTTTAAAAATCACACAGCCCTGTAAAGCATATCACCTCTCCATGTCGATAAGCCCACAGCTGTTTAAAGTGGATGTAAATTACGTTTACCTTCAGTTTAAAACCCCTTTGTATTTTCAGAGTGGTGTGACAGAAGTAAATGAGGTTCAGTTCCTTTAAGTATAATGATTGCACTGTAGAGTGAGGATGTATTTCCTGTCCTCTTACAGTGAATGCATGTTCCATCACATCAGTGGAGTTATTTATATAGAGGCAGCACCTGAAGATTCCAGTCAGCGTCAGGTTCTCAGTGTGCTGTATAGTTTGCATGAACGCACAAAGCATAGCATGATATCTGTACTCATGAACATACAATTTAAAAAGCTGAAAACAGAATAAGTGGTGCAGCATACAAGCATATTCCTGATTTTGCAGAATGGTCCACAAATGTGGGCATTTTTCTGTGAAATGCTTCAGTAGGATTACTTGGGTCTTTGGCTGACAACAGTGGTTTTACCCACTTGGATTGAGGGTGGGGGCAAAGTGAACAGAGAGGTGATGGTCACAGGTTGTCATAGCTCCATTTTTTCTTCTTTTCTTAAAATTGCACATAAGGTAAAATAAAATGTTGCATGATATGCTGGGCAAAATGAAGAAGTTAGTTCCTTAAATAGAAAGCCCCTAAATTCTCCAAACTTGTGCTTATCTGTAAAGTGTGTGACATAAGCTCCCAGGGCTGATATTTATAGCCCACTTTGGGCAGATAGAAGCTCATGTATTTAGGCTGGGGTACATGAGTCGCATGTGCCTGTATGGAGTATCCTGGAAGTGCTCCTCCAGACCCTCGATGTTTTTTATTGCCATGCATGGGGATAGGGCTCATGGAAATGAGGCTAAAGGGAATAGTTAGTCTCTATTTGATCCTACCCTCCAGTCTAGGAGAAAATGTGTGTTTGTGGGATAGCTGGCAGGCAGGGAAGCTCCTGAAAGCAAGGCCTTATGTGCTGTGGAGAATAGGGCTCTATATTTGGCATGAAATTCTGGAAATAGAATAGATGACATCAGCTCCTTGAATCTCTTCCCTTGTTGGTGATTGTAACAAGGAAGTTTGCAGTTTGAATTTATTGTATGTCAGCTGAGTGCTTAACTGTCCTATTCAAAGATGGCCTTGTATATAATTGTTTCAGCTTTGCTTGTGTTCAGTGAGTTTGTACATAATGAATTTGCAGTGCAAAATCTTTCTCCTTCATAGACCTGAGCCAGGAAAGAACGGAATGCAAAGTCACAGATTGCCTTTTGAGAGATCACCACAGTGTTGCAGACCTATTGCACTTAATAGCATGCCAGTTTTCCACAAGTGTTTTAAAAATAGATTTTTCAGAAAGGGAAGAACTTTTTTTTTTTTAATTCATTTGCATGTTACAATTTTTCAGATACATTGTAGTGCTGGGCAAAAAGTCAGACCCACAGTTCAAGTCATGCAGTATGGGGAAAATCCTGCCCCATCTTCCTTGCACCAAAAGAATCCCAGATGTAGCAAAGCCATCGTGGTTCAGCTGTGGGAGGAATTTCCCAAAGCACTCTATTGGCCAGACTCTACTCTCTTTGAAGTCTATGGGAAAAGTCCAGTTGACTTGAATAGGAGGGAAGTAGGCCAGTGCTGAGCACTTTGGAAAATCTGCCTTCTATGTAGTGGGAGGAGGAGTCGTTTAGACTGCTCAAGGCCTGTGTCCAGGTTCCCTGTGTGGAGATGTGCAGGAATGCTTAGCTGGGGGACAAGAGAAGGCCAGTAAAGGGAGGGCTCTGCCAGTGCACTTATTGCTTGTAGATTCTCTGTCCATCCATACCCCAAATGACAGGCATGTAAGAAGGAAGAAGTGGAGAGTTAAACAAACAAACCAAAAAAAAAAAAAAAAAAAAAGAGTGGGAGGGAGAAGGGAGGAAAGAAAGGGTATGGTGTTCCTGTATATCCTTTTAAGGTGCAAAAATATGTTTCACCATCTCCTGAGTGTAACAGAATTAGTGTAGCTTGCCTGTTTTTGAAGATGTTTTCTTTCTTGGATTATGATGACTAGGTCCGGTTGCCTTACTCTTGCGAGCAGGCCAGTGAAGTCAATGAAGTTGCTACGTTCATGGGTATGACTAGTAGGATCTGACCCATTGCGTGGATGGTACTTCTGACTTCCATCCTTACGCAGATGGAGAATCTGGCCCTGTATTCAGATATTGCTGCAAAAGAAGGCCCAGTTTTCTGGTAAAATGTTACAATTGAAACAGGAAGGGAAAATTTATTTTTGAGCAAAACCAACAGACTGATGTATCTGTGTCTAGCAAGGTCCCATCTGCTTCTGATATCAAATGATTATAGGGTGATTTTTTTTTTTTCCTGCTCCTCAGGGGTGTGCCTGTGATCTGATTGTTGCGCCACAGAAGGAAGATCAGGGATGATAAAGTAGATTTTAATGCCGATACTCTTTGTGGTAGTGGGCATTTGGGACTGAAGATTTTTGAAGGTTGGGACAGGTCTAGTTTGAATGTCAGAGAGACAAGGTTAAGTACTTGACATTGCAAATGAAAGTGAGACAAGCAGGTTTTATCTTTTAGGAAGCTGGTTGGCTTTCATATTGTAAGCTAAGAAATACAGTTGAGGACTTATGCATGCCAACAAGTTTTGAAGTTCTTTGCCAAGAACTGTTGAAGATCTTGTGGAAGAGGTGGGGTTTCTCAAGCCAAATGAAAGAAGACACTAGTTATGGAAATTTTGTGTCCAGGCAACTGTTTATTTTTAATGACAGTATTTAAAAAAAAAAAAATGTTTTCACACTTGGAGTCAGAATGTCCCAGCAGGACATCTACTGTTGGAATTGTGAAATCACTGGTGCCAAGGAGATGAATTTAGCTTGAACTCTTTATTAACACTTTTTTTTTATGCCTCAGATCTGATAAATCTCTCTAAGCCATATCTTAGCTGTATGTGATTTTGCACTTTTTGTTTTTAAGAAATAAAAGGAAATTTGCACATGCAAGTATGTTGTAATTGTCCTTGCTTGGTGTTGGATTTGGAGATGTAGTAACAGAAACCATCAGCAAACAGGGTGCAGTAATAAAAACAAAACATAAAGAGAGGAAAAGGAGGTATAAGGAAGGGCTTTATTGTGTCTTAAACATGCACATATGCTCCCGTGAAAGTTTCTGGTAAGAATCTCATTGACTCTAATGGGAGCAGAGTTAGGCCAATACTCATGACTTTTAAAAATGTAAGATAGGGTTTTGGATACTAAAGTAGCGAATTTAAGCAGATAAATAGTCCAATTGACTTAAATGGGCCTATTCATGTGAATAAGTTTCTTTACATGAAAAACAGCACTTTTACCATGAACTTTTAACTGAAGGGATACTATTTTTTGTTTTCTGTATGTTGTGTATTTACATGGAATTAGATTAAAAACAAGAGGAATTGTAAATTCCTTAAAAAATGAGCAGCATTTCTTCTGCTCACACTAGAGGAGGTTTTTGAATAAATGAACAGAATATTCTAAGCTGTTCTGTTTTATAAACAAAGGGCCACATCCTCAGTGGGTATAAATCAGTGAAACTCTGTGGACATCAGTGGAGCTACCTCCCGTTACATCAGCTGAGGATCTGTCTCCAGGGGTTCCATTGTTTTCACTAATCAGGCCACTATACTTGAGATGTGTACCAGCAGACATAGACCTGACTTTTTGTTAATAAATAACTATTCAGGAATTTACCAAGAGATTATGGGGCTTAAATACTGCATTTGTGGGAAGGCAAATAAAGATTTCAAGTGTTAAAGTAGAGAGGCAATGCTTATTTTCTGGAAACTTCTGTTAATGTGTCCAGTAACAGAAGTAAGACACTGTAGTTACAATCTAGTGGAACTGTAGTAGTAATTAACATTATAGTAACAACGTAATGGAATTAACATTGCTGTCAACACTGCTGTAAGAATCTTTACAGTTGCATTTATGGCTATGTTCACACACAAAGTGCTTGTTTTGAAACAAGCTGTTTTGAAATAAAGCCTTATTTCAAAACACCTTATTTGGAAGTAACAAAAAAGCATTTTCGAAATAAGGGAAAAGGAGGGAATCGAAATAGCATGTCCAGTGTGACATGCTATTTCAAAATAGGAGAGGGGAGGGGGAGGGAGGCCCTCTGCTGCGCCAGGGAAGCCCTGGCCCCCGGATTCCCCTGCCCCCTGCGGCTCCAGCCAGGGGCGAGGGGGGGCTTCCCCCTGCCCCCCCGCCACCACTGCAGGGGGCGGGGGGCTTGCCCCACACTCCCTCTGCCTTTGCAGGGGGTGGTGGGGCTCCCCCTGCCCCCCCGTGGGCTGGCCTCAGGCAGGGGGGCTTCCCCTGTGCCCCCCCCACCACTTCTGCTCCTTTTGAAAGCAAAGTGGATTTAAGCTGTTTTGAAAGGAGGGCTCTTGTTTCAAAGTGAGGATCTCCCTCCTTTCAAAACAAGAAAATGTGGTTTGGACATAGGGACTTTTATTTCGAAACAACCAGTGTTGTTTTGAAATAAAAGCCCTGTGTGAACACACCCTATGTTATGTAAACCTTTAAGTTGCACAGCTGTATTTTGTTACCCATTTTTTTAAAATATAATTTCCCTGGGTTTTTTTTAAAGAAAAAGGGGAAAATGCCCATATTTAGTAATAGCTACATTTAAATCGTCTCCATCTTTTTAAGTTCACAGCTGGTTGAACTGAATAGAGTGAGTAAGAAGCAGAATGTGCCCCAAAATCACTGAGATGAATAGAGCTGGAAGAGTTCACATGCTTACTATTGCTATTTGTGGGACTAAACAAGTGTTTAATTTTGATGTCTCTATTGGAACATGGAAACCAGAGACATGGATTCTTCCTTGTGCTGTGATCACTTTACACTGTATCACAACTGCAAAGCCTTAAATTCAGGGCAGCCAGTATAGAAGGATCACTGGAAAAGAGAATCTTCTCATGGTATAGAGCCAGCATTGTGGTTTCTTTGCCACTTTGCCTGCCAGCAGCCAGTTTCCTGAGTGAGGCTTGGGCTTTGGTGTGCTCTGACAATCCTTGGCTTTTGCAACAGGTATCTTAGGACTGCTGGCATAAGCATGAGCAGCTTTTTGGCTGCTGCAATGAGTGTTAATCATTAAACAAAACTGGAGGTCTTCCTTGTCAAATGTATGGGTGCACAACTGTGAAACCCAGTTAAAACATAGATTGGATTTAAAATGACAAGACTAATGACTATACACAGAAGCAGTTACTATATAGTATGGCTGAGCAAAGACAGCACCAGACTAGAACTCAGGAGAGCTGGTTTCAGTTCCTAGTCAGCCAGAACTTGGGCAGGTTGCATAATCTAACTTGTGTTCCCGTTGTGCCACTGGTAAATGGGGAAACAGGGATGTTGTGAGGGTAAAATCCATTGCTGATCGGGAAGTGCTTAGATACCATAGTAATGAGGGCCAAGTGTGTAGATAAATTTATCTCCTCCAACATGTGAATGTGCTGGAGGTTCAGATATTTCACCCACCTTCTTTGACTGTAATCCTGCAGAGCCTGGCAGAACCAGCTTGTGCTCCTTACTGACTCAGTTCTGTTGTTTCCACTTAATGTACTTTTGGAGATGGTAGGGTCTCATGAATTATGAAGCACTGGCTGGCAATCATTTGCAATGGCATCATGCTGCAGCACATTTTGAAGGGAATCACCTTGTTCAAGAAGCTGAGAAATGGCAGAGGACGAGAGAAAGTGTACAGCGTCCTGGACAGCAGTTGTCCTCTGGCTGAACAACTACCAGTCACATGTGGAAAGATCTGTACAGCATGAATTGGACTCCTCAGCTATCTTAAGTCTCATCTGTGACTTTCCTCCTGCCAGACATCATTCTCTTATTAAGGGTAGCTGAGTGTGGGTCAAACATTGGGTAGCTAAGAGTAATTGGGTGTTGAGGAGACTGTATCTGAATGATGTTCGCCTGACTCTATGCAATACAAGTATAGCTATGATGATCCCTGGATATTAGATCAGTGGTTTTCAAACCATGGGTCAGGACCCAGTACTGGCCTGCATACCCTCAGGTACCAGATCATGGTGCCCCCTGTTGCTGAGGCTGCTGCAAGCATGGAAGGCATTGCTGAAAGGTGTAATTGTTGGGTCGTGGGCATAAATGACTTTTTTCAACTGGGTCCTGAGGAAAAAGGTTTGAAAATCACTGTATTAGAGAAATGAGGTAGATGAGATAATATCTTTTTTTATTCTCTTTTCACCAGCCAAATTTGGTCTCCTACAAGATATCACCAAATCCAAATGACTTGGCAGTGGTGGTGTGTGCTGTCTCAAAAACTCTCATTTAAAGTTGGATCCATGTCAGAGATGGATGAACGTTTCAGTGAAACATAGGGTTAAAGATTCAATACCTACAGATACTTTTGTGATCTCTTGGCTGGCTATGGATGGATGGATGGCATGGGGCCTGCTCATGAGCTGGCTTGGGCCTTGTCTTCTGGAATGGGAACTGAGGGCTGGTCTACACTGAAAAAGTTTCATTGGCATAGCTATATCTCTCAGCGGTGTGAGAGCTAGCCCTCTCTGGGACAGCATTAGGTTGCTGGAAGAATTCTTCTGTCTACCTAGCTACCACCTCTCAGGGAGGTGGATTACCTTCAGCAAAGGGAGGGCCCTTTCTGTTGCTGTAATAAGCGTCTGCACTGAAGCATGACATTAGGCCAGCTGCATTATTGCAGATATGCTGCTGTAGCATTTTAAGCATAGCTGTAGTTTAGACAACAGTGAGTTTATATGACTGGACTGTAAAGCACTTCCAGCACCATTTCTTTTTGATGATGATAAATTACCATATTAATGCCTTGTGCTCCTTGACATGTGGGCACAGTGGTTAAGACCATCATGAAGTGGACTTCTCAAAGCCTTCCCAAGTGGTCAAGAATGATGGTTTGTGTTGCTGTGTCTGTGCGTGTCAGAAGAAAGAAAACAGACTGTCATTCCTGAGATAAAGTCCTATGTATGGCAGATAGCCAGGAAGATGATTTGTGTGTCATTTTCACAAACGGGCAAAACCAACTGGTGACCTCTCAGGGTTCACAGTCTTTGAATAATGATATTAGAGCTCATGCAGACTAGAGAGTAAAAATGTTGCAAATTTATCTTGGTGTAGCTGTTACCCACTGATAACCTTTTCTTTGTGTGGATAATTTTTTTTTTTTAACATCCTTACATCAGTGTTTTTTGTCATCCTTTCTGGCATGTGGGAGAATCTGTGTTTCCATACCTCTCAATGGCTGTGTTCACACACGGGGTTATTTCGATATGGTTGTTTCAAAACAACTTGTATCGAAATAACACCTTATTTCGAAATAACTTAATTTGAATTAACAGTTTGTTAATTCGAATTAAGGAAAGAAGCTCAAAGTGAAATAGCAGGTTCAGGCAACAGTTATTTCGAAACAAGTCACTGTTGTTTCGAAACAACATGTTCGCACGGCTTTGTTTTGAAACAATCGTTTCGAAACAATGTTGTTTCGTCCCCACATGGGGTTTAACTTGTTTCGAAACAACAGCGTTGTTTCGAAACAACGGGACCAGTTGTTTCGAAACAACCGTGCGTCGTGTGAGCAGCCTAAATCTTATTTCGAAACAACCTCTGTTGTTTCAAAATAAGAGAGTTGTGTGAACACAGCCAGTCTTTGAGCCTATTTGTGACAAAAACAGTCAAAATGTCTGAGAGTGACTCAGGCCTCGACAAATCTGCCAGACACGTAGGGGCCAACCCAAAAACTTGGGTGCCACTAGGTGTCTGGCAGACAAGGAGGCCCCTGCTGCTGCAAAGCTGCTGTGGCTCCTTTTGGTGGTGAGCCCTTCCTCCTGGCGCGCCTCCCCCCAAATCTGCTGGCTTTTTTTTTTCTCCAGCAGAGGGGGCACTTTTTCACCCTGGGCTGCTGCTGCAAATCTCTGTTGGCAGCAGGGCTTTAATGTTTTTTCTGAACAGAATCCGGACCCTTAGGAAATGGTACAGAATAAACAGGTGTATAAGAATATGCACTTTCAGTCCCTTGTTTTGATGATGATGATGATGATGATTTGCAAATACTTCCTTGTGTCCTCACAGAACACCTGCATGTGAAATCTACTACATTTTTTAAAAAAAAAAATGTCTGCATGTGGTAGGCCCTGGGACCTACTGCTTCTGTCCTCTTTGGTTTGAATAGACCATCTTCTGTGTTGATCCCACTATGCAATTTATTGACAGTGTTGCACTCCATCCCATTCTACATTCTAGTACAGGACAGTCACAGTACATACCAGGGGTGGACAAACTTATGGAACTCGAGCCACGCAAGTTGATTATTAAACCTTCAAGAGCCGCACTGAGGCATATAGCCATATACTTTTACCTACTCCAAAATTACTAAGTTTAAAATTCATTGCATGCTTTAATTTTATCATAAAAAGAGGGCAAATAGTGATTGTACTAATGTCAGATTATAATAATTACTTAAGGTTCCCATGAAAATTAGGCCTATACAGTAAAAACTTTGCTGCTGCTTGACATAGAAGACTGCAAGCTAGTGGTGAGTTTTTTAAAACTCTGACCATGCCGTACTTCTCCCTGCCATTCCTCATCATGCTGCACTTCTCCCCACCATCCCGATCCCCTCCTGAACTCTTAGGCTGGGGCTGCTTTCCTAAATTGATTTGCTGGCGTTCTTCCGGGAGCCACACTTTTTGATTCAAGAGCCGCATGTGGCTCTCGAGCCACAATTTGGCCGCACCTGGTATATACAATGTCCTCCAGTTTTACTACAAAGGTGGGGGAATAAAAGATGTCTTTTCACAGCGAACTCGCTTTTGTCCAGGCCTACCACGTTTTCTTTTCTGCTTCTTTCCTGTCATCTCCCTGCACTTTGTTGCTGTGCTCTTTGATCCAACTGTCTTGTTAACAGACTAATTAGCTTCCTAATCACAGTCTATTATGTAAATCCGGAACTCCTCTCCTTAATCAGGTCCTGCTCCCTGTGTCCTATTAAGTTTAAACAGTGACCAGAGTGCTGGTTCAGTTGCAGATTCCCAGCACTCTTTCCCAGCGCATTTGTGAAAAACATGTGCATTGTTCTTTTACACCCCACTGTTTGTTGTGATCTCAGCTGCTGATGTCGTATTTAGAAATCTTATTCTTTTATTTGATATTCTTTCCTCTCCTCTGACCCCCCATAGATACTGAAGCAGTCATGCACAGAGATTTTATATTTGGAACCATCAAGTGTCTGTGTGGGAGGTAAGTTATTTGTAACGAAAAATAATACACAAATTATTTTTGTTAGCTCTTTCCCTCTTTATGTTAAATGTTTAGCTAAAACTACTAGACAGAAAAGGAATTAAAGATGGATTGGGTTCTTCTTTGTCCTACCTCCCATTCTTCCCCTTAAGGGGGTTGCTCTCTAACTCCTCTTCATTTGAAGTCTGAGAATTTTGAGACATGGATGGGGAGCTCACACTCTCAATGCTGTCTGGTAACTCCATATTGACCAGTGAATAATAACAGACTGTGCAATGTTCTTGTTCTCATTAGTTATAATTATGTATATTGAGATGTCATCTAGGAAGCCAGCCATGGACTAGCTTTAGAAAAAGATACAGTACTTTGTATAATATATATACACTCTCTCGCTAATCATAGTCCAGAATCTCACATAGCAATATATTACATCTTCTATAAAACAACTATGCTGGTCTCGAAGCCATGCATTTTACTATTCCATCTTCCACCTTAAAAGTATAACTTTCCAATGAGAGAGAGATTTTTCCAGAGATTAAAAATAGTCACAAAACTATTTGTTCATCTGATATTTGCTACATATGGTGGAAGAGGTTGAATTAGAGATGGGTTTACAAATTGAGTGAAACCTTGCAATTAGCCAAAGGAAATTGGAATTACAGTAAATCAATTTCCTTCACTAAGGGACTAGCTGAATCTGTCAAAAGGTATACTGTTGCTCTTGCATTCAGGAAAATGATAAATTTGCATGTAACTCCATGTACAGCTGCAATGATCATTTTGATTTTTAAATGGCCTGGTAAGTGCAGTCACTTAAATTCATAACAATTGTTATCGTTTTATAGACATCTGGACCTTCAGCTTTTCCCCCCATGATTCTGAGAACAGTGATTTGCTGATTTGTATTATTAGAAGAAAAAAATTTTAAAATGCTAGGGAATAATTAAACATATGAGACCATACTCAAAAAGCAGTGCAAGTGTTAATTTCCCCTCGTGTGACCTACTCCTAAATTCTTTTTGTTTGCTTCTTTATGATTTCACAATCGGCACATGCTTTGAATTCATGCAAAATAAAGTTGTTGCAAAATCTTTTTATTTTGTTTTGTGGAAAAATAAATTACAAAAGTTAATGGATTATTTGAATCAGAGTAGTGGTTTAAATAAGCAGAGACTGTTTATTCACCCAAAGAAAACTTTATTGTGATCACTGTCCAATTTTCAGAACACATTCCAGCCAGATAGTATCTTATGCTCTGAAAGGGCCTGATTTAAAGTATATTGAAATCAATGGAAGTATTTTTTCACTGACTTCAGAGTTTTTTTTATCAAGCCCGTATTCCTTATATTGTAGAGCTCAAAAAGAACTTGTAAGCTTGCTATGTTTTACAATATATCTCACACCAGCCCACCCACCCCTGGCCAAATCCAGCCATCTCCCCAGCTCTCTGTGATACACTTACTACTGTGTGGTGACACAGTCATGTGATGCAACACTGGTTGAGAAGCACTGCTCTAGGAAAAGGGTAAGGCATGTTGAGGTGCTGCAGCCAAGTGGAATGAATAGGTTTTCAGCGTTGCTCTCTGTACTGTCCTTGTTGTGTGGCTAGATGGTTTGAGACTAGACTGGTTATAAGCCTGATCTCTGCTGTACCCCCTTAAAGGCTGATAATTTTATGTTTTCAGAGGAGTTTCATGTTGTCCTCAGAGGAAGTGGCTTCACACTGGGTAGAACACAAGATAGTGTTACTTGCACCTACCATGTAAATGGTACAACAATTAGTAAGTATCACAGTCTAATGCAGTAGTTTTCAAACTCTTTTTTCCTCAGGACCCAGTTGAAAAAAATAATTTGTTCCCATGACCCACCACTTACGTCTCTGAGCAAAGCATTCCAATCTTTTGATGACGGCAGCAGGGGCTGCCATGACCCAGTACTTGGTCCCAACCTTAGGTTTGAAAAACACTCGTCTAATATATCCAAGATAAATTACTGTATGCTTCTGTCATATAAGTTTATTTTTACTGTTGTAAATTTTCTTTGACATGTCTTCATTCAAATTGAAAGGGGGTGGGATAAAGTGAAACAATAAAGGAGGGGACTGGGGTGACTCAGAGGATTGGTAATGAGATATAACTGCTTTTGCCTCCAGTTCAGTGATTTGAATTCAGTCCAAGTTGGTATTAACTGCACACTCTTGTTAATGTGTGGCCACCCAGCAGCATACATGAAATAAGGTGGTGGTGTCAGTCCAGCTCCTTATGGGCAGATGTCCACACACGAAAAACATCACTGCAGCTTGCATGGATGTGCAAGTCATCGTTGTCCATCTCAGCAGAGAGGCCAAGAAATGAGTCCATGTTCTCAGCCTGAGCAGTGGTCATTCCAGATCACACCTGAGTTACAGTGGTAGCTTGTGGTGTGTCTGTCAATGTGCTTGAGGGTATAGAAGCATATCTAATTCCACATAAAAACAAAGGACATCCCTGCCTGGCAGAGGAACCTCTGGGGTTCTGCTCAAGAAGGTGGTTAAACTTCATGGATCATGCAGGAAGTGCGTACCCCTTGTGACACAAGGTCCAGCATAAAAGTGTGAACTTTACTGGCATAACCACCAGTAAAACAGTGCTTATTTCAGTTCAGGAAGCAGACTAAACTATACCACCTTTATACTGATGTGACTGTTCACACTAGACACTTCTTCTATTGCCATAACTAGTTTGATTATAACAAAACAAAAGCACAAGGTAACTAAAATAGTTATATGTGTAAAACTTTTCAATGTAAACCAGGCAATAAAAAGCAACAAGAGAGGAAAAAGGTTTTTGCAAAATGTGTGACTGCATGCAAGTTTCAGTTGTTATATGTCACAATAGACAGACAGGGCTTATGTAACGGTTATTTCACTGCTGGTAAGAGGTTGTGTTAGCGTTGTTGCACAATATTATGCCCATGTGAGTGTACAGTAGGGCTATGTGTACACTTACAAGGTTAGTTCGAATTAACTCAATTTGAACTAATGAAATCAAACTAATAATTATAAGTTCGAATTCAGTTAATTCAAACTAACATGGCCCTGCTAAGAAAACCAATTTGAAATAGCATGTCCATGGACAGGACTTGCTAGTTTGAATTGGAAGAGGGGCACCATAGGAGGTGTGGCAACATGGCCCCCAAGAAGGGCCACGCCTCCACCCAATCATCTGCCAGGCTCCAGCCTTCTGAGCCTGGCACAGGGAGATGCATACCCTGCCCAGCTCTAGCCATAGTGGCATTAGAGGTGGGCAGGGGATGCTTTTCGCCATGCTGGGCTCAGAAGGCTGGAGCCTGGCAGGGAATGTTTTCCCCAGCAGGGCTCTGTGGGACCAGGGCACCCCCATGGCTTGCTTGGACAGTGCTGGCCAGGTTGGAGTAGAAGGGATTTCCCCCCCTGCTGCTCGAACAGCTCTGGCCGGGTGGTGGGAAAGGGAATCTGCAGCCTGGCTGGAGGTGCGTTGGCCAGGCGGTGGGGAAGGGAACCTGGAGGCTGGAGGTTCCCTCCCCTGGCACCCAGCTAGCACACCTCCAGCTGGGCTGGGGTGGGGGGGAGTGGGGAATTCCTTCTCCCCCCTGCCTGGCCAGTGCTGTCCAAGCCAGGTGGGGGGGTACCTTCCATGAGCCTGGCCAGCAGGGCTCCATCCTGGCATGAGGATTCCCTTCTCTCCCAGCTGGCCAGCACGCGGGGCTCCAGACCGGCACAGAGGTCCCTTCCCCAGTGCCTGGTCAGCTCTGCCTGGCCAGGGAACTGGGGACCCTTCACCCTAGGCGAGATTGGGGGTGCCTTTGGGACTGCTTGCCCCAGATGCTGGAGGGTGGGCACTTCCGACCAGGGTGATCAAACCACATTAATTTGAACTAATCCTTAGTTCGAATTATTGTAGCTCTATTGGTTTAGTTTGAACTAATGAGTTCGAACTAATCCTTGGTTCAAACTTCAGGTTGATTTTATAAGTTTGAACTAAGCTTTCCTTAGTTCAGACTAAGGGGGCTCCTTAGTTCAGACTAAGGAAAGCTAGTGTAGACATGCACTGATTATTATTTCTAATTCATCCTTATTAATTTGAATTACTCTAAGTGTAGACACACCCTGTAAGATTGAGGAAATGGTATGATAATTATTTAACATTGCAATAGTTCATGTAAAGAATAAGTGAGTTGTTGGAGCTCTGTGGCAAAATTCTCAATAATTAAAGCAAATAATTAAATTTGCACATTGCTCAGCAATTTGAAAATGAACTCCATGCAGCCAGAGTGCGTGGATAGTAAAGGCTCAATGCATTAGTTTCAACTCTGGGAATCTGTGTTTTAAAAAAAGAGGATTGCTGGTTATTGGCAGCTTTCTCTGCGCCCTTTTCAGTTCCAAGGAAACAGTTTTCTACATTACAGTTTTTGTTTTTATTGATGTTCATAACTGGCCAGATCCAACTGTGTTTAGTTCTTGCTTAGGGGGAACTTCACTTAACTTCAGTGGGAGTCGTGCCTGAATGAGGAGCTACAGAAGGGTTAGACTAACATGGCTACCCTTTTGGAAGGATGGTTCATAGTCCATCGCCAAGAAAACTCTTAAAAAGAGAGAGAATGTGTGCAGATTTTATCCCATACAACTCTTAGAAACTTCAGTTAAATGGGTAAGGGAAAGAGAATATACATTTTCAGGCAAATACTTAGGACTGGATTCTTTATTGTGCTGCATCTTGTGTGGTCATTTGCATCAGTGCAAAGGGAATATAAAGGGTTTCCATGTTGATGCAGCAGAATTTTACACCAACTGTGTACTGGTACAAAATGACTGTGTTGGGTCTTACTAGTAACATTTGTTATTTTTGGCCTTCAGGAAACAAAACAAATAGCTAATGGATTTTGCCTTGAGAAATAAATATTCTTAAAAATAAACTGTGATTGCAAAATGAGTCAAGAGTAGGCGTATAGAAAAAAACACAAGGATTTTCAGTAGTTTCTAAGTAATTGGGTAGTTTCTAATTTATACAATGCACTGACTTTTTCCAGAGTCCTATCTTACTGTACACAAAAGTGGTTCCATTACCTTTGTTCCCCTCTTCAGGATATGAGGTTCTGTTCATATGTGTTTGTTAAAGGTCTCACAGAACAGTCTGGAAGAGTACATGTGCTAGCCCAGGTGTTCTGGCTAAAGTCAAGTTGGGTAATTACATTCTGCCTCAACAAATTGTCCTTCAGTTTAAACTGAATATGGCATTCTGAGTTCCTGCCACAAACTTATGCTCATTTGCTTTGTATAAATAAATTGCTGTAATCCATGTCAGAAGCGGATGCAATTTAAAGAAGGGTGGAATAATTCTTGCATATGTGGGTACAGTTTTCTGATAAAACTCAACTATCCAGATGGCTTGGGGAACATTTGAAACATTTAGATCATTGTAGTGTCAGATGAACAAAATTTGCCTTATTTATTCTTTATACACATTTCAGATATGGGAGAAATATCTAAAGCTTTCAAAATGTGGCTAATTGGGATATGGATGTTGGTGTTTTCATGTAGACAGGCTGTCTTGTGGCTATGACTCCTGGATTCTGTTCCCTGCACTGTCGCTGACTCATTCTGTGACCATTGGCAAATGACTTAACCTCCCTAAAATAACAACAATAATGCAGATTTTTCCTCCCAAGAGTGCTGTGAGGTTATTTAATGAGTGTACAGTGCTTTGAGATCTTCTGATAGAAGTTAATAAAGTGCTGTTGAAAGTAGAGAACTGAATGTGATTAAGGAGATAATTCAATGTTTCCTGCAAATCTCAGAGAATTCACCATTTCCCATGTTTTGGCCAATTTGCAATGAAGATTAAGAGTTTTAGCATTTTTATTGCTCTTATTATGCTACCTCCATGTTATACCAGAAGTGATAATGTTACATAACATCAGATGCTGTTAGCTTTTCTAGAATTATAGGCCTGTATCATGACACTCTAGGGGCCTAATTCTGTTAATGCACTGCACCTTGTGTGGTCATTTGCAGAACTGCAAAATGGGAGCAAACCACTACTAAGAAAGAACAGTAGTAATTTACATCCACTGATGTCAGTGACAACTCAAGGTAGTGGAGTGGCTTGGTGTGGCATGCTGTGTGATGCTGTCACATTGCGGGGGGCAGGATAGTTTTATACTGGAGCACAGGCAGAAGAGACAGGAACTTATACTGGCTGAAGATTGGGCAAATGCTTGGAGCATGTGCAGCAAGAAGAGGAGGAATGCAGCCACACAAAAGATACAATATGGGCTTCCTCCTCCTAGTAAAATCCCACTACTCATAAGCCTACTGAAAGAGGATGAGACTACATACCTGACTACATACTGATCAGGGTGAACAGTAGTGTAGAACTGAGCCCTGTGTGTGGGGACACACTCCCTTACTTCCTACTTGGTGGTCCCCTGTAAGACTGGCCTTGGGGCAAACAACAATTTTGAAGGTTTTAGTTATTAGATTTGGCAGGTTTATTTTCAAACATTTGTAAAAGCATTATTAACAAATTCCCAAAATAACAGTGGAATAATAATAATTGTAATTAAAAATGACAAGACATAACCTTAGGACAAAAACCAGATGGCCAGGGGCCAATTCCCTCTATTGCAACTAGCTCCACTTCTGGGATGAGCAGTTGGTACAGAGTGTGCCACATATAGCCATAATGTGCATTTTCCATGACCTAGCTACAGCTGCCTCCACCATCTCTAAATCATTGATATATTTGACTTTATTTAAGTGCAGGCTGAAATTACTCCTGGAGATATGGTCTGGAAATCACCTGGCCTGAGTTTTGTCCCCAAGGCACAGTCCCACTCTGGCAGTGTGAGGGGTGTCAGAGCTCCTCCCAGCATCCCTTAGTATACATGGTGGGAGGGGAGTGCCTTTTGCTCTTTGCAGTGTAGCAGAGGCCAGTGGGCATGGATATAGGATGTTGGCCCTCCTTCCCGCTCCTTTTGGGGTGTCTTGCACTCCGGGGGATGTGCAGAAGGACTGCAGTTGTTCTCTGATGCTGTGCCAAGGCTTCGTGTGTCCTCCCATTCCTTCTTCACACCTGCAGAGCAACAGGATGTGGCCTGGCCTATCACTAGAGGAGTAAGCCCTGAGTGATAGATAAAAATCCAGACTTTGGAAAGGTTTGGGATTGGGACCCTTCAGGATGAGCAGTGCTGTGGAATTGTAAGTTAACATTGTTGTGATAACAGTTGGTGGCTAGAATAGGCAGAAATTAAGAGTACAAGTCTGCTTATAAGTACCTTCCTTTCACCTTCTAATGACCAGTGACTCCGCATATTTTCCTCAAAACACTTTGTCACAAAAGCCCCAGTCCAGTTGGACTGCAGTAATACTCACACTTAACTTGAAGCAATTAATGGCACTTAAAAATAGGCACGGGCATAAATGTTGTCCCATGGATTTAAATAAAAATGTTTTCCTGAATTGGGGCCTTAATATCTTGCAGCTCTTACAAGTAAGGCAGCTTTGATCACACCAGTTTCCAAAAGTCTTTGAAGGAAACTAGGTTGTATCATATTCAGACCTGTTGGCTTCCCATCTGACTGCAGTTGGTTATGTTGAGCTCATGTGATGCTTTCTTTTTCAGATGAAAAACCAGTAAGAGTGGAATCCAATTTTATGCTCTGTCCAGCACCCGCCCTACACAAAAGTGGCCAGTAAGTACTTGGTGAAAGCTTTGTTCTGAATCTTGATGGACTATACAAACATTGATGCTGAATTTTATTGTGTGGGGTTTTGGCTTAAGGCAGTTCTATTTTTCTTCCTTGTGTTATTTCCCTGGTGTATTTGCCAGCTTTGGTATTGGCTTTAAATACTTCTCTGCGCCCAAACCAATTTGGATGGTGCCTTAAAATGAATATTCAGCCAGTTTATTAAACCCTGAAAAGGTCTGGTATGCCATAAGTTTTATGCAGATTAGCCACTCTTTAATAGGACATAAGATGCTTTCTTCCGGATAATCTTTGGGCTCATTGTTAAACCTCTTACATTACCGCTGACACGTACAAGCTATTATTAAAATTATATGTCAAGATATGTACCACTGCTCAACGAGTAATGATAAAAGGAGGCACTAATTTAACAATTGCAGCAGTTTTTTCACAAGATCATGGATAAAGTAGCCTTATTCTAGATGTCACTGGCTGTACGTTATTTCTGCAGCCTTGAGATCGCCACCTCCCAAATTCAGACATGCCCTAGGCTTTTCAAATCACTTCTGCTTAAACTTCATTTCTTGTACTTGGGTTTTCTGTGTAATGCTACCATGCTCATCAGGAAACAAAACTGTATGGAGATTATAATTAGCTGTCAGATCATTACACTCTAAGAGGGGGAAGACTCTCAGGCCATTAACTCTTCGAGGAGAACAACTACTGCATTAGGAGTTTGGGATGAGCTCTCTGTTACTAAGCCAGTAAGCAGCACAGCAGTTTACTGCCTTTGGAGTCTTTATGGGGTCTTAAGCATGTGCTTAAATGTTTCACAGAATCCGAATGTATAAGTTGCTGGCTCATTCACAGCCTGTGAGGGATCTACTGCCTCACTCAGAATCTCTTTCTAGGCACGGGTTTTACTTTGCAAACACAAAACACCTTGGATTACAGCTTCCATGGGATTTTCTCCTTTTCCCTTTTCAGTCTCTCAGTACCTTTTGTAGGATTCTTCTTTGCTCTTTTAATTGAACTTTGCCTGCCAGGGCTTTCTTGAAGAAGTTTTTTCTGCAATGCTCCAGCTACTCACTGCCCTCCTCCCTTGTATACTGGATGGTGGCTTGGTGGAGAAAAGTCACAAATTGTAGATTAAAATACTTTAAGGGCAGAACTCCAGTGGAGGAGTGAGTGAGAACTTGTATTATTTTATAATCATGGAGAAATGTTCAGAAGTGGGTTTGAGGGAGAGGGAGTGAGTTTGTACTCCAGTTGCTGTTATGTCCTGATAACAAACTTTGTTTTTTCGTAACAGTATATATACTGTATAGGGTTGATTTGTTATAATCGAGAGGTCAGTTTGTTAGAGGTGTTGTGCTACAATATGACATCAGTGTAATTTCCATTGATTTTGGTGGATTTATGCTGGCATGCAACTAGAGTAATATAGCAGCTGATAAGGCCCTGAGTTTGTAACCATAGCAAAATGGCTTCAACAGATTTTTATCTGATCTAAGATGAATCCACACCATGTAGAGATCCAAGAAAACCAATTTTATCATTTGGAAGTCTTAATTTAATCAGGATAAAAACATATCTCCTCCTCACTCAGGCTGGGTCATGTTGGCCTAAAATTGGAGTAATCCATTGGCAAATGAGTCCCACAATGCATTGGTAAATCAGTCCCACAAATAAACACAGGGAATCCTGAACTTGTAGCTATTCACCAACATACATGGGTCTAGTCCAAGACTATGTCAAATGGACATGAAACACACAGAATGTTTACTGATCTATATTAAAACACAGTGTAAAGTGTTTGAACATGCTGTACTTTTGTTGCTCAGAGAAGTACCTGTTCAGCTGTGAAGTGTCACAACAGAAGACAACAAACCATATTTGTAATTGCAGTGCAAACAAAGTACCTAATTACAGAGCAGCTCTTTTCTGCAGTGTTCAGTGGCAATACAAACTATACAGTCGATTAAAATATGCACGATTCTACATAATACCACTTTGGGGAAGTTAGCTAGATATAACATGTAGTTCCAAAACAGTGCATGGAAGAAAAAAATCATAGGTTTTGGCCTCAAGACAAGTAATAGATGGTAAGTCAGACAGCTGTGAAAGAAATGTACATATTTGAACTCTTGACTTTCCGTTGGCACAGCTCAGACTATTACGGGATACCTCCCAGTAATTTCTCATGTAGTGTATCTAATATTAGTTGTTAATGTAGCAGCAATCTGCATGCTGTCTTCTGGAGTTCTTCATAATGGAATTAGAAATGTTACATAGATTAAGTACAACAAAATATCAGACTGAGTTAATTATGTAATTTATAAAGCCACTGTGGGTTGTTTCCTATGCTCCTGTCATAAGTATGGTAGTTTCCTTTTTTCTGCTATATGAGACAAACACAATTTTTAATTTTTGTAGATTGATGAATTAAAATCTTTTTTAAAAGTACAGCAACATCTACGTGGGAATTGAGAGATGTCAAAATTCCTAAGACAATTGGTGTGGTTTTACTGGATTAATGCCATGACATATTTCTGTTCTCTCTATAGTTGGCTGCTGGCTCTTGTTCATTAGATACCCACAAAATACTGCCTGTAGATTTATAACGTGGCATTTCTTACGAAGTGGTACATTTTTAGATAGCAGCATGAGGGAAGCTGATGTGGCAGTGCACTGTAGGCTGATGCGGCAGTATAGTGATGCAGTTTAATGTGTACAAAATACTTCTTCATCCCAGTTCTGATGGTATACAAAATGATGGGTACTCCAAATTATGCTTATTTTTGTAGACTTGTAAAAAGAAGATATCACTTGGGGTTTTTTGTCTGTAAATTCTAAGCATTATGTTATGTGTACTTAAGAGCTCAGTGTGAAATTTACACTGAACAGAAGGCATGAGGCCTGTGCACCACTTAAGTCTCACTTAAATTATCAAAACAGAGCTAAACTAGGACTTAATTTTGCTGAGAGTGTTCACCACTGAGCAGGGAGGTCAGCAGACTAGCTATGGATTTTAAAGGAGTATTTCTGTTCATGGTTCTTGTTTCTTTTTAATTGAAAGGTAAACTGAATTGAAAACAAAAACTGAGCTATAGCTCAAATCAGTTATAGAATTAGCCTTTGGGCCAAGTTTGTCCCTGGTATAAACTAGAGGAGCTTCACAATTCATCCCGGATTCACCAAAGCTGGCACAAAGAGTTGTAAATTGTCATTTGTCATAGCTTGGATTTATGTCCATAAAGGGCAGTTTTAGTTCCTGATGAGGACTCCAATAAGAGCCCATCAGGTGGAGTACACTGAACATTATCTATCAGTCTTGACTGTGTTTATCTGTGTTTGGCTGTGCTGCTCTGTGGTGGGCCTCCTGTTGGAGGTGGATTGCATTCACTTTATGACGCAGAATCTTTCCATTCTCCTGGCGGATTTGTGGCTCTCAGGGACATGTGCCTGTGTTTATGCCAGCAGATGCTAATGTAAGCTTTTGGCCAAATGTCTGACTCTCTCTTGAAATAATAACCAATTATATTGTGAAAGTTTTAAAATATTTAAATATTTTAAAAATCTTCTCTTTCTTTTATCTGCCAAAACTTGAACTTAATTCTCACTGATTCTCCTTCTATAGCTGTGGGAGAACATAAGCAGCCAAAGCAGAGCAGATTTCCCACTTCTTTTTTTGCTTGTTGTAGATATTTCTGGTGTCATCAGTCCTTGCAGAGAAAACACGGAGTCCTTAACTCAACTTCTGCAAGGATTTTACAGGAGGAACTGATGCCTGTTTCAAAATAAATTATTGTTATTGCTCTCTTTTATTCTACTCCTTTTATATTTAGTTTCTCAGTGCAGGTTTTGAAACTATAATTGTAGCTTTATTCAGCACAGAGACTTCCCATTCTTTGAAGTCAGTGGCACAATTCCCATTGACTTCAATGGGATTTGAAACAGGCCCATAATCTTCTATTTTTTTAGCATCTTAAACTTTTTGATTTGATCTAAACTCAGTTTCTACATTTCATCTGATGTGTATGCAGAGTAGATGGCAGTAATGTGATCGAATAACTTCTAAATGGAAGCAGTGCTCCCAAACAGGACCATTTTTTTGTGAAATTAAACAATCAGAATAAATATCTATCTACATAAAAGTTCAATTTACTGTTTTACGTGAGTTACATAGACGCTAGAGTTTCTCACTGAAAGATTACAGTAATAGATTTTAGATGTATGAGCTCTCAGGGCTAAAATCCTGCTTTGTATTATCATGCAAATATTGCTGTAAATAGAGCAAGCAGGATTTGGTGTCTGCAATGACATCCAAGCTTTTGTTTAAATGGAAACAATTGAGAGGTTGTAGAGTAATCATTGCAATCAAAATGATCTGCCGGAGAAGTATAGGCCTTCCCATAATGCAGCTGCGACACCACTGGCATCCTTCCAAAGTGGATGTCATGTTTTACACAGTTTGCATTTAAACTGACACAAAGTGTTTGTACTTAGTTCTCTCCATAAAGTGAAGTAAGAATTTAGATCCCAATTCAGCTAGGTAGTTAAGCATGATGTGCCTAACTTTAAAGTTCCAAAAGGGTAGCCGTGTTAATCTAGTTCAGCAAAACAGCCATGGAGTTCTGTCCTAACTTGAAACGCATTGAATAGTCCTATTGAAGGCATAATGCTGCTCGCATGCTTAAAGTTCAGCAGGCCTTACGTTCATTGCTGAATATTGTAAACATGGTTGTGTGCGCGTGCACGCGCGTGTGTGTGTGTAATAGTGATAAAATATTAAAAGAGAGAATCTCTGAAAGGCCTGATCTTATTTAAAAATTTCAATAAATGATTATGTATGTTTTGCGGAGTTAGACTAACACAGCTACCCCTTTTGGAAATTAATGATCTTGAAGAGGAGCTATTAATGTAATACTCAAATAACTCTGAATAGGAGGGTTTTGTATATGAGGACAGAAGCATATGAGTGGCACTTAAAGACTTTAGAAACATTAGCAAAAATAAGAAAAAATTCAGTTTGGGAAAATGCAAGTTAATGTGCTTTGGATGAGATAAAGCAAAATACAGATGTTCAGTTGGTTGGAGACACCCAAGGGTTAAGGTATAATTTGGCAGGCCTTGGGACCCTCCTAAATTGCCAGGCCCCCCACACGCTGGTGTGGGCCCCCCTCATGTACACCAGCTACTAACCCCCAAATGCCTGCTCACTACCCTAGGTACTACTCCCCACATGCCTACCTCCCACCCCATCTACTACCTCCCACACACCTACCCCCACCCCAGCTACTGCCCCCAGTCCCTGTCTCATGGCTGGTCCCCCAACCCTTCCCCAACTCCCAACTGTCTTCCCCCACTGGCTTGGGCTGACAACCTCGTAGTGCCCTTTCCGCACCAGGATGGCTCGCCTGTCCATGAACCAGGGATTTCCATAACTCCCCCCTACATACCCGCTGAATTTCGCAACACCCCTCCCCCCCAGTTGTCAGTGAGTAACAGTGTTATACCAAACTAGTGAGTACCCTACACCCCCCCCACCTCCCTCTACACCTCCCCAATTTCAAGTCCTGGGAAGAATACTGCCATGAACATCCCCCCCCAGGGCCCTCTTACGTGGCCACCATGCACTGTGGAGTGGCCCCGGCCTGGGCTGAGGCTTCAGCCTGAGCCTGCTCTGACAGAACATGCTCAGAGGCTGTGAGCATGCTCAGTCAGAGCACACTCAGGCTGGAGCCTCAGCCCAGGCCGGGGCAGCTCCCTGGCTCCCAGAACTTACAGGAATGGTTCCAGGGCCTGCTATTTTTTTACAGGCTCAGCATCAGGGGCCTTTAAAAATAGAAAATGGAGCCAAAACGCTGTGTTCCGGGGCCCACTATTTTTAAATGGTAGTCCCTGGAACACAGCGTTCTGGCTGTGTTTGCTATTTTTAGGGGCCCCAGAATGCTGAACCCCTAAAAATAGTGGGCCCTGGAATGGCGTTCCAGTGCATTCTGGCCTACTTTAACCCCTGGAGACACCTAAAATGCAGTAATGTTGAAGAGACTTAAAATGATGGATGGTAAATTATATCTGAATTACAGGAGCCAAAAAGGTCAATGCCATTTTGAGTTGCATGCCCTGAGATGCATCATATTATGGAGAAGTGAAATACTAATTCCTCTTTATACAGATCTAAACTTGCAGATATTTCTTTCAGTGTGGGATCTTCATTGTTAGAAAGCTACTAACAAATAACATGCATTTCAGGAAAGTGGAAAGGGAGTCACCTCTGAAGACAGGGGTTGTAACTAGCATTAATGGGCTAAAATGAAGAAAGAAAAGGTTTACAATGAATAGTAGCATAATTTTGCTTGTAATCAGAGCTATCAGACTGTCATTAAGCAAGGAAAATGGTTGAAACTCTCCATCACTTTGGGCAAAATGCTAGTAAATGTACTTGAGAGATACTTTGGCTGATGTACTAGATGATTCCATCTTTAAATTGTTTGGGCCAGGTTCAGCCACCATTCCACTGAACTTCCTTTAATCTGCCTGTTCCCACTGATATCAATGGCATTTCTTGGGGAATTAAGTACAGTTCTGCATAAGTAAAAGTGGTAGAATCTGGCTTGCTTGCTTTTATGAACAAAGCAAAGCACCAAAAAGTAACAGATAAAATTTAGAAGTAGGCTGGCTTATCTGAGTGTGGGGCAAACTTGCTTTTCTTGCTCCTCTGGTCTTAGAGATTTAGTCACAATGCAGAAATAACATGCTCTCACTGTGCTACCCCCCAGTGATTGCTGTGGTTGTAATGACCTTATTTGTTCTGTCTTCAAGTGATGTAGGCTTCTTTTTCACAATACTGTATATCACTTAGTACTTCCTGTCCAAAATGAATTGATGTAGTGGTCTTAGACAAGAGGTGAAGAAAATCCAATTTAAATATTGTTTTGGTGCGATAGGAGAGTAAAACTTCTATTGCATGCATCCCCAAAATTGTACTTCACTTCCAGTTTTGGACCATCTTTCTTGCATTCCAGTTTTTAGTTTTCAAAACACATACACGCAGAGGCTTGCAGGGGGAGAGTGAGACTTTAAATTGTTAAGAGTTCATCAGTTTATTTTTAATATATAGTGACCGGTTTGAAAATTATTGGAAGGAGCACAATATAGTGTAGTTTTTGTGATAAATAATTTTAAAGATACTTTGTATGCACCATATGTCAGTAGTTATTTAGAGAAAATGAGACGAATTATCAATTAAATAATGTAAAACACAGGAGGTCACTTAAATATTGCATAGGTTCTTTTAAAAAAAACTTGTATTGTAGTTAATTGTCCTGAAAGGGTAACAAACACAGTGGAAAACGATCCCACACACTGCTAAGATAGTATTTGCCAGCTAGCTCTGAGTCCTTGGCTTGATGTTTTTGAACTGCAAATACCAATTCTGAACATGCTTTTAGCTGGATATGAACCAGACTCCTGACAAGAGGCGCTTGTGTCACTGGAATCTTTGTTCTTCCTGTTGACAACAGATGCTTCATTGGTTTTTCACTCGCTGGTGAATGCTGTGGAAGCTCAGAAGGACCTATGAAACAAAACCAGCATTGTGTGGCTCTTATACTACCATTCCGCAGAACCTTACTTGTTATGTTTCTTTCTTTTGGGCCATCACTCTTCCTTCTCTTACCCAATTCTTTGTAATTCAGTTGTCTCTCATATAAAAATCATGGAGAGGGTAAGAAAAAAATTTGGTTAAAAATAACAAAAAGCCTCCATGTTAATAATTATAAAGAGGGGATTTCAGAACATAGCCTAATTGGGACCTCCAAGTATGATTTATTTTTGTCCATTCCCAGAGTATACAATTATACTATAAATTTCTAAAAGTTTTCTTGAATGAAAAACTAATATTCTATTGGTATTTTCCTTTGAGAAATCCAATTATTTCTCTTAATTTCTGTTGAACTTTTTAGAAAATAAGTCTTACGTAGTTTCATTAGGTTCTTGCTGGTTAAGGACCATCATGCTTTTCCTTTTTTGAGCAAAACAAACCATAAGTTCTGTGACACTTGTGAAGACTAACATTTATGTTTCTCATGAACTTTCGTGGGCAAACTCCCACTTCGTCAGATGCCAGAGTAGAGAAAACTTACACTGGAAAAAAACCCTGAAAGTATGGGAAGAGAAGATAAGTCCTGTGATTACATTTTGTTCCATCAGGTCAGATTACTTCAGCAAATCAAACAAGTTGTATGGACTCAGACACAACATATCAGAGAGTGGTGAGGTTGAGGTGAGGTGATAATCGCTGTTAGTAATGAAAAACAAAGGAGGAGTCATGTGACACTTTTAAAGTCTAATGTTTATAGTGGGAAAGGAAAACCAGTTAATGTCCTTATTCAGACCAAGGTTGATAGTATCAAATTTGTGTATGAATTCTAACTGAAGTTGAAAGCTCGTACAAAAAATAAATTTATTAGTCTTTAAAAGTGCCACAGGGCTCCTTGTTTGTTTTATTGGAGTAGACTAACATGGCTACCTACCTGTTTGGTGCTTTTTTTTTTTTGGTTGCTCGGTTTCATCTGATCTTTCTGTTCTCCTTTATTTAAAAGTTTGTTTTGAAACCTGGACAGATTCATTTGTTTTCTCTTCTGCTTTTTTGGTGGTATGTGGCCACACAGATGTAGGCATGTGTATTCTCTGTCCCTGTGGTTGATATTGAAAGTTTGTGGCAATGTGTTACCTGCATCTCTGAAGCACAGGTTTAAAAAAGAAATAACTGCTTTGAGCAAAAGGTTTTATTGACTGTTTGCTCTGCAATGCATACAACCCTTCATTTTTTGGTTTTTATTTTGTTTAAAGTTTCTCTAGAGTTTGTCGGTGTTAATTTTCTGCACTGATTTTCATCTATTTTTTAAATTTTTGGTAATGAACTTCATAGTTTTCTGGAAGACTAGAGGTTAATATTTGGGGATAGGAGGACAGGAAAATAAAAATAAATAGAGAAAAGTAAGAATAATGAAAGGAAAAGCAGTTTAATGCTGCCATTCATTTTCTTTTAAAACAGGTTATGTTTGATAGAAGGAGTTTCAGTATAAATTCTGGAAGACCTGAGTACAGCAGGCCTGCAGTAGTTTTTTCAAAGTGTCTCTTCCAAGGCTAGCTTGCCCTCTTGCTGTCCTGGATGTAGCAGAATTTAGAACATATAGTCCAGGCGTGGCCAAACTGCAGTTCGGGAGCTGCATGCAGCCCTTGAATGAAAAAGTGCAGCTCCCAGAAGAATGTCAGCAAATCAATTTAGGAAAGCAGTCCCAGCCTAGGAGTTTTAAATCTCCCGCCCTGAGCATGCTCTGAGCATGCTTGGGGGAGGAGCCCCGGCCTGTGCCTAGCCACAGGAGCAGCTGGGTAAGGGGGCCCTGAGGAGGGGGGGTTCAGCCCGGAGGAGCCCATGTCAGGGGTTTGGGGGTTCAGGAGGGGGTCAGGGATAGCGGGGAGAAGCGCAGCATGGTCAAGGATGGCAGGGAAGAGTGCAGAGTGGTTGGGAATGGTGGGGAGAAGCTCAGCATGGTCAGGATTTTAAAACTTGCCACTAGCCTGCAGTTTTTTACATCAAGTCACAGCTAAGCTTTTACTATGTAGGCCTAGTTTTCATGGTAATCTTAAGTAATTATCAGAATCTGACATTAGTAGGATCAATATTTGCCCTCTTTTTATAAAATTAAAGTGTGCATTGAATTTTAAATTTAGTAATTTTGTATAGGTAAAAGTATATGGCTATACCGTTCAGTGCGGCTCTCAAAGATTTAATGACAACTTGTGTGGCTCTTGAGTTCCATGAGTTGGCCACCCCTTATGTAGTTTAAAATATGAATAATAGCTTTTATGAAAGGTGAGGATGCTTTGATAAAAACTGGAAGTGAAGGGCCTTGCCTATCTAACAATTTTAAAATTCAATAATTCTGACTGGAGCCATATTAATAAACCAAGTCATTAATATTATTTATCGACTTACTCTCTACGTGCTTCAACTTAGTTTGGGGGCACTCCATTGTTCTAGGCACTCTACAGACACAGAGCAGAGGCAGTCCCCTCCTTGAAGAACAAACAGTCTAAATCAGTGGTTCCCAACCTTTTTGGCTTAGGGGCTACAGATATAATTCTTACAACCCTAAAGGGGCCACCGATCTCTGCCAGCAGGCCCCTGACTCCTGCAGCCAAACAGAAGGAGTTCAGGGAGGGGGCTGCCTCCTTGCTGATCGCCTGTCTCCCTGGCTGCAGCAAGGAAAATGCACATGTCCTCTAGCTCGGTGCACTCCATCTGGATCCCTAGACAGCGGCTTCCTTCTGCAGCCAGGAGCTTGCACCTGCAGGGGAGGCAGCTGATGCATGGGACAGCAGCTGCTGAGGCAGCCCCCCAGGGCCAGGCACCCTGGAAAGCTGTGCCAGAGTGGAGAAGGCCATAGCAGCTGGCCCTGCCCCCCTGGGCAGAGTTAATAGGCACTGCTCTGCCGTGCCCTTGGTAGCAGACTTGCTGGTCCAGAGTTGGGGCAGGAGCGCGGAGTCTCACCTCTGGCACCAGCCACCTGCACCCCCCCAGTGCTGACAGCAGGAGCACTCTCAGCGCTCCTGTCCTGCTGGTGCTAAGTGGGGTGAGAGTGCTGGATTATAGCAGGTGTTTTAGGGGGAGGAGCCCAGGTATCACCTTTCAGCTGGGACCCCAGGCTTCAGCCCCTTTAGTCCCTGTGATAATCTGACCTTGGCCCTGCTCTGATTGGGTCCTTAGGCCATAGGTCCCTTCTGCAGCCAGCAGGAGGGGAGCCATGGGCCACTTTTGGTCCCTGGGCAACAGGTTGGGAGCCACTGAGCTAAATAGTTATGAGAAAGATTGGGAGAATGAAAGTTCCCATTTTACAGAAGGGGACTTGAGGCATGTGGAGACTTTTTAAAATTATTTTTCCCAAGGGGACACAGGGAATCTGTGGCAGAACTGTGAGTTGTATCTACGGCTTGATCTATACTTACCTTGAGATTCGATGGCAGTTGACAGGTATTGTGCAGACTCTGCAGAGTAGCTTGTGTCACTCCTGTCGACCTCCTAACTCCTCTTCTGTGTTGTCTTCTCTGTGCTGCGCTGATAGGAAATATGTTCCATTAACATGCCACTATGCCACTTGAGAGGGTGGTTTTAATGTGTCAGTTTCCAGTTTGACTGAATGGGTCTTCACTGACCACTTAGTCAATCCAGAAAAATTGGTCTGATGGTGGGAAATTTACCACTGTAAATGAAAATGTACCCTACATCTTCTGAGGCCTCATCTGCATTGCAAAATCTTTTATGCATAGAGCAATTACTGCTCTGCAGTAATCAGTGATACAAGCAACTAGTGCCAGCCATATAATGTAACAACCTTTGCTTTAGGGGAGCTGAGTTATAGGGGTGATAGGGGCTTTGAACTTGCATGATCATTCAGCCTCTTTAGTATGGACAAGCGTGCATTTTTATAGGAGTGAATGCATATGCTGGTTTACTAAGGGTATGTCTCCACTGCAATTAAAAACCCACAGCTGATCTATGCCAGCTGAGTTGGGCTTGTGGGGCTTGTTTAAAGGGGCTGTTAAATTGCAGTCTAGATATTCAAGTTCAGGCTGGAGCTTGGGAACGAGGACCTGTGGGGTGGGAGCGTCCCAGTGCTTGGACTGCAGCCCAAGTCTGAATCTCCACACCCAAGTCAGTTGTCACGGGCCACCACAAGTGTCTTCTTGAAGTCTATAACTACACTCAAAGCTGGTCTGAACACAGAGTGGAGCACTGAAGTAGACTTCCCAGGGAAGTCGTGGTAGGTACCCGTCCTCGGAGGCTTTTAAGCACAGGACAGACAGGTGCCTGTCAGGGGTGGCAAAGTTAAACAGTAAAGAAATTAGAAGTGACGGAGTTGATAAGACAGAACTGTCTGAGTAGAACTCAAAATGGTGAATAAAATTACTCGAGCTTCCCTTGGGATAGAGCTTGAGGTGTGCTACACACCACCAGGATCTGATCTGAACATGAATAAAGACCTTTTTGATGAAGTAAATACTATCTGGAACTGTAATAATAGGCCCAGATTTTCCTTGATGTGATACAATAACTGGAGGATTCCTTCACCAAATACCAAGTTCCAAAAGGGCTATCTATGTTAGTCTAGTTCAGCAAAAGAAACAAGGAGTCCTGTGGCACTTTTAAAAACTAACAAATTTATTTATTGCATGAGCTTTTATCAGATTTTGTAGCATGAAAGCCCGTGTGATAAGTAAATTTGTTACTCTTAAAAAGTGCCACAGGACTCCTTGTTTGTTTTTGCTTCATCAAATAGTTACTGAACCAACAAGAGAGGATGCCATCTTAGATTTGGTATTGGTGAATAGTGAGGACCTCATAGAAAAACTGGTTGTAAGGGACAGTCTTGGTTTGAATGACCATGAGCTAATTCAGTTCAAAGTAAATGGAAGGATAAACAAAAATAGGTCCGTGAGTGGGGACTTCCAAAGGGCTAACTTAAAAAATTAGCAAAATTAATTGGGAAAGTGGACTAGACTGAAGAACTCATAGATGTAAAGGTGGAGGAAGCTTGGAATTACTTCAAGTCAAAGTTGCAGTAACTATCTGAAACCTGCATTCCGATGAGGGGGGGGAAATTCATAGCAAGAATTGTAGACCAAGCTGGGTGAGTAAGCATCTCAGACAGATAATTAAGAGAAAGCAGAAAGCCTACGAGACGTGAAAGATGGGAGAGGTCAGCAAGGAAAACTGTCTTGGAAGTCAGAACATGCAGAGAAAAAGTGACCTTGGACCTTGCAAAGGGAATTAACATCAGTAGCAAAAGGTTCTAGCCATACAAATAGGAAGAAAGCAAAGCAAAGTAGTATAACCAGTAAGCACTGAGAATCAGGTGGAGGTTAAGGATAATCTAGGCATGGCTGAATATCTAAAGTGAAGCTTGCCTCTGTTTTTAATAAGGATAATGATGAGCTAGAGTGGCTAATGAGAATGAGGATATGGAGGTAGAAATTACCACATCTGAGGTAGAAGCCAAAATTGAACAGCTTAATGGAATTAAATGGGGGAGTGGTCTGGCTAATTTCTGTCCATGAATATTAAAGGAATTAGCACATGAAATTGCAAACATATTAGTAAGGATTTTTAGTGAATTTGTAAACTTGGGGATTGTGGACTGGAGAATTGCTAACGAGACAGGGAAAAATGTGATTCGGGTAACTATAGGCCTGCTGGTTTGACCTCAGTAGTATGCAAGGTCCTGGGAAAAAAATTTGAAAGAGAAAGTAGTTAAGGACATCAAGGTTAACAGTAATTGGTATAAAATACAGCATGGTTTTAGAAAAGATAGCTTGTGCCAGACCAACTTGATGTCCTTTTTTGAGAAGATAATGGATTTTCTTAGACAAAAAGAATGCAGTGGATTTAATTTACCTAGATTTCGGTAAGGCATTTGATAGTTCCACATGAAGAATTATTAGTTAAATTGGAAAGGATGGGTATTCAGATGAAAATTGAAAGGTGGATAAGGAATTGGTTAAAGGGGAGACTATAAGGGATGGTAGTGAAAGATGCAGGCTGGAGGGAGGTTGTGGCGTTCCTCAGAGATTGGTCTTGAGACTGATTTATTTTACATTTTATTACTGATCTTGGCACTAAAAGTGGGAATGTGGTAATAAAGTTTGTAAATAACACCAGTTTGGAAGGTATTGCCAGTACAGAAAAGGATCGGAATATCATACTGGAAGATCTGGTGACCTTGGAAACTGAAGTAATAGGAACAGGATCAGATTTAATAGTGGGAAGTGCAAGATCCTGCATTTAGGGACAAAATCAAGAATTTTTGCTATAAGCTGGGGGTGCCTCAGTTGGAAGTGATGGGAGAAGAAGGACTTGGGGATATTGGTTGATCATGGGATGACTGTGAGCCACTCAAGTGTTATGGCCATGAAATTGTTAATGCTGTAGTATGGGGCACCACTCACTTGCTAGTGGATTCTCTATACTTTAAAGTCTTTAAATTGTGATTTGAGAACTGTAATAACTCAGTCACAGGTTAGAGGTTTATTACAGGAGTCGGTGGGTGAGGTTTTGTGGCCTGCATTGTGCAGGAGGTCAGGCTAGATCAGGGATCTGCAACTGGCAGCTCTGGAGCCGCATGTGGCTCTTTGGCTTCCCTGTTGAGGCTCTGGTCTCCGAGACCGCTGCCACCGAGGGATCCTGCAGGCGGCCTGTACTAGGCTCCCGGCTTTAGTGTGCCTCCAGGAGACCCTGCTGGGGGCCCCCTCCTGGTTCCAGGCTGCCCATCTCCACCAGGGGACCTAACAGCAAGTGCCTTGGACCAGCTCCCCCCCTGAGGCCACACCCATTGCTGCTGTCAAAACACTTGGCTATTGAAGGAATTTTTTGAAATGGCTCTATTTATCTTTTGTGTTGCTAATCCATGCTCTGACCCTTACCTTAACCCTAACCCATGTTGCTCCCCCACCCCGGGGGACCTTGCAGCAGGTCCCCTGCCCCAGCTCCCCCACCCCCACCTGCAGGAGGCTACACCCATTGATGCTCTCAAAATACTTGGTTATTGAAGTAATTTTTTAAAATGGCTCTTTTTAGCATTTGGGTTGCTGATCCCTGGGCTAGATGATCACATTAGTCCCTTCTGACCTTAGAGTCTATGAGTCTAATAACGATCAGAGGTATTTTCAGTCAAGATAGGGAGGTGTTCATACCATTATACAAGGTGCTGGTGAGATCTCATCTGGAATAGTGTCTGCAGTTCTGATCCCCCATGTTTAAGAAGGATGAATTCAAACTGCAACAGGTGCAGAAAAGAGCTACTAGGAAGATCTGTGAAATGGAAAACCTGCCTTATGAGAGGAGACTCCTAGAGCTTGGCTTGTTTAGCCTAAAAAAGTAGGTTGAGGGGAAATATGATTGTTCTCTATAAATCCATCAAAAGGATAAATACCAGGAAGAGAGAGGAATTATTTAAGCTGAGCTTCAGTATGGACACAAGAATAACTAGATGGAAGCTGGGCATCAGGAGGTTTAGACTTGAAATTAGATTGTTTCATACCATCAGAGGAGTGAAGTTCTGGAATGGCCCTCTGAAGAAAGCAGTGTGGACAAATAACCTAGCTGGCTTTAAAACTGAGCTGGATACATTTATGGAGGGGATGATACGAGGGGACAGCCTAGTTTAGCAACTGACTGACCTTGGCCTGTGATGGGATGTTCGATGTGGTGGGTTCTGAGTTATTACAGAGAATTCTTTCTTGGGAGCCCAGCTGGTGAGTTATGCTCACATGTTCAGTGTTTAACTGATTGCCGTATTTTGCATTGAGAAGGACTTTCCTCCTGGGCAGATTGGCAAAGGCTCTTGGGTTTTTTGGCCTCCTTTTGTAGTATAGGGGACAGCTCATTTGCTTGGGGGTTCTGTTTACTTTAAAGTCTTTAAACCACGATTTGCAAACTCTAATAACTGAGTCATTAGTTAGAGGTTTATTACAGGAGTTGGTGGGTGAGGTTCTGTGGCCTGCATTGTGCTGGAGGTCAGACTAGATGTTACGTTGGTCTCTTCTGACCTTAGAATCTGAGTTTACTTGATCCTGCCTCAGCACAGGCAGCTGGACTAGTTGACCATTCAAGGTTCCTTCCAGCCCTATGTTCCTGTGATTGTATAATTAACTGTTTTCAAAAAGGCTACCCAATAATAGCCATTATGGTAATGACCCCCCCCCCCGCTCAATGAGCTGGGCAGCATTTAAATTGGTGATAGAGAATTAAAAAGCTCTGTGTTTCATTTTCAGTCTCTCTTGAGTTGTTCAGGTTGCCTTTGAGCTATTTAGAACATGAGGCACTTCCTCTTTCCTTCTACTGAATCATTTAAAAACGTTCTTCAAGTAAGAAGTCTGGCAGACTTAAATGAATCTGAGATCCAGACCCTTGGATTAGAATGTAGATAGTGGTACACGCTTCCATGCTCATGTCTTGGCACGGGAAAGCATCTCTTTACAGGAAGGATATTTCAGTTAAGGCCTTGGCCTACGGAAAGCTGACATGTTGTTCTTGGGGCAACTTCTTGATTTACCTGTCCCAAGGAATGGAACAATTGAGATGATTTCTGAATTTGTGGATTTCTCTGATACTCTGTGGCCCTTATCCTATTTACATGCCTCACGTCCACTAAAACCAAAGGAAGTTAGATGCAGTCTGAGGATTTGGAACCAGGTTCTGTCCCAAGATTATTTCATAGTCATGAGTTCGTCTTTAATTGAAATAATTTGAAAATAACATACAGTGATTCTACTTAAAATGAATTAATTTATTGCCATTCATAATTCCCTGTTTGCTACCTTGACCACTTTTCACATGATTTAAAGAAACAATGCAAGAAAATCCAAACAGGCAGGAAAATGCAAGCAGGATTCCACCTCAAACCCACTCCAGGAACTGGGGCAGTCGGCACCATACTTCCATCCCCTGTAAAGGAGCATTCCATAAATGGAAGCATACAACTCTCACTCCACTACTACTTCCTTTTCTTTGTATTACTTTGAAGCCTATGAAAGAAAAATGCTAGGTAAAAATTAAATATGGGTATTTTGAGCCCTATTTTTTGATTTTGAAATCTAGTCTAAATTGGCATGCAGCACTAGATTTAAGAGGAAGAAAATGTGCACTGCAAAGCCAAACACAACTGAGATGTATGAATTGGGGTATTTGGTACTGTAACTAATCAAATCTGATTTGCAGACCACTGCCTTCATTGTCCAGCTATGCTGGAAGAAGGACAGGGGACTGGATGGTTTAATTAGGCTGCAGCTTTATTCCTAAATGTCTGGGAGTACCTGGCAGATAAAACTGTGCAGCTGAGGAAATTTCATAATCATTTACATATACCCAGGGGACTTCTGGCAGCTCTCCCCCTTTCTCGTTCTGGTCCCCAGCCAACCCACTGCTAGAACCTTGGCACCCCTTCCTGTGAATGAAAGTTGGGGAGGGAGGGAGATTATGAAAGGAAAAGGGGCTTGACTTGCTCCTTGAAATCCTTTCCCAATCTGTTCTGTCTGATCACCATACCCATTCCTGATGGAGAACCTGTATTGGATGGATGCCCTAATTTTACATAATGAGTTGTAACATCTTAGCTTAAACTCCCTTTCTTTTTTGCACCCCCCCCCCCCCCAACTAATCCCCAACCCACTATGGGGAGATGAAAAAAACACCCTGCGCTGGCCAACCTCTTGATGAGGGAAAATTTCTTTCCCGCCCCTCTGCCCTGCCCCCAAGAAAGGAGTGAGTAGCCTAATGGCCACAGAAGATGGTGATGGAAGCAGGTATATTAGCTGTTTCTATTGGGGGTAAGGAGAGGTGGGTGTTTCTCAGCCTGGTTTGGGTTAAAAAAAAAAAAAAAAGTGCTTTACTGCACAGATTTGGGCATAAATAGTTCCCTTCCCTTTCTGTCAACTGGGAGGGAGATAGGTCAGTGTCCCCACTGATATGGATCTGCCTCAGTGTAGCAGGTACCCCTCTGGCTTTCTAGTCTTTCCAGGAGCACACATCTTTTCTGACAAACCGGACAAAAGGATCTTATGTGCTTCATGTGTGGTGAGGTCACTTACACTCAGCTGAAAAGTGTTGCATACAGAAACCATCAGGGATAGTTCCTGCTGAAGGATACAGGTTTCACTTTTCCATCCTCTTGACCATTTCTTGGACACGAAGCACATCAACTCTGTGCCCCATTCCTGCTTTCAGTGGTACCAGTTCGGGAGCCAGAATTTTGAAATTTGCTTCTGAGTTTAATTTGCTGCATAACAACAGCATGTCACGCTGGCCAGTAACATTTTTTTCCAAATTCATTACCAAGGCAGGCTGCCATGGTAGTGCTTATATCTTCTGGGAACCAGGGTAATCATCTTTGATAAAGTTTCTGACTTGGCTGTGCTGTGTACAACTTTACGTCCCAGTTACTTCAAATTACTTGAGTAGTGGGCACTTGAACAAATGCCTGTTTTAAAGTTTCCTTCTTCCCCCACATATAAGTTAATTGTTTAAGGTGTAGTTAAAGTCATGTTAGTACAAGGATATTGGAAACCAAATGGGTGGTGTAGTACCCTCTACTGGACCAGCATCTATTGGTGAAAAAGGTGAGCTTTCAAGCCTACAGAGAGAGTTCTTTCTCGGGTCTGGGACAGATACTTGTCTCTGCCTGTATTATTTGAAGTGTTAGGGAGACAGCTTCTTTCGTATCCTTAAAAAAATCATCTATTTTCTTTTTTCACGGGATGTTAACATATGGTAACTATTTTATATTTGTAAATATTCAGTATATCATCATTCTATACTGTAGCTACTTTGCCTGGTGGTTTTGCTTTGTTTTCCTTATATTTTTTCCTGTGGGTGATAAGATTTCCTATGAAAACTGATTAAAGTAAAAGGAAAAAAAAAGTGCTGCCACATAAGGTGACTGATGTTTAATATGTTTGCTTAATTAACTTTTGGCTAAGGATTCTTACCCATTAAATAGCTAGTTAGTATATGTTTCGAATAAACACATCTGATCCTGCTATGAGTGAAGGTTCTGCCTGTGTATGGGTGACAGATGTGGCAGTTGTTTCCCCAGTACTCTCTTTTAAATAATTAACACCACACTGGTGAAGTAGCCCTAGACAGACAGCCTCGAAGCCAGCTGTTTAGTCTCAGAGCTGTAGCTATGGACATGTGCCTTATCTCATTAGTCTGCTCTGTCTGTTGCATTCCGTCTTCTTAGGACTAGACGTTTGTTGAAATGCCAAAGAAACATATATATATGGGGCTGACAGGCCTGGACTCTCAAGCTTTGGAGATTGATTTCTTATACTGAATGGAGAGCATTTGAACTAGTCCCACCCAGCTGTTTCATTATTTGAAGTTGCTGGGATGGCTTTGGAAATAACCTTCTTTGAAAGATCCGGTGTCTTGCGTTAGTGTGTTTCTTTGATGTTTTGGCTTTTCAGGCAAGAGCAGCTGGAAATTCTTATCAATGGCAGCAAAGAGAAAATCTAATATTAGCTATATATGTAAGGGACTCTTCTTCCCCACTCAAATGTTCGATTGTTTTTTTTCCCCCATGTGTCCATGTTAGCGATGGAGATTTTCACTAAAGGGCAGGAAGAAAAAAGCTCACTTGCCAGTCTATTTATGTAGATATTTTGCAACAAGCTAATTTGCACAAAAATGACTTCTTAAAGTGAGATTTAAATTCATGTTATCCAAAGGGCATGGTAAGATTTATTCTTTTTCAGAGGTCCATGAACTCTGATCATTCCATGACCATATCATAATGGTTAACATACATCTGTCATTAGTTCTAGTGGTATGGCCTCAATCTGTGACCTTTGTTTTGTAAGACAGCAACAATAGCACAGCTGCCCTGCATAGCTGAGATCTCAAACCTGCAATTTGGCAAGAAGAACAGAACAAATTGGATAAATATACACAAACACTTTGTGAATGAAGGGAAAACAGAACAGAATGAACCAGAACATTATTCTACAACTTGTTTGATAGGGATGATTTAAGTAGGCATATGTTATAGTTAAATGTGCTTCCAAAAACATTGGCCTGATCCTTCAAGCAAATATGTCATAAATATCAGAAAGAAAGGAGAGCTGATAAAGTATCACTAGTTCTCCTGAAGAAGGCATAAGAATGTTTTTGGAAGTGTGTGCTTGTGTGTGGGGGCGGGGGGGGGAGTCCCACAGAAAGTGTCAGTAATTTAGGTTTAAGGTTGCACAGTTGTTTTCTTGCAACATTGTAAGTATTACAAAGCAAAGAAATAAGTTCAGACAGCATTCACACTGAACATGATGTCCATTTCCAAACATTAGTAACCCATTTTTATGATGACTCTCTAACGTGATTAACTTAAAACCATCTTTAACATATGCACTTTTCAATTCAGTCAGTGCATGCATTTAAAGACCTGAAAATCACACTGCAATGCACATCCTTAATTTTAACCTTCTAATGAAACATTATTTAGTAACTTAATGACAACTGTAAGTTAAAATTAGTCTCCCTATTTCAGCATTCCAGATGGAGAGAGAATTCAAAGTAGATTACGTACTAAATCTTTTTTAGCATATTAAAAAGTACTAATATATATATATATATTTAAATTATGATGCTAAAACTGGATCAATCAGCTATACATCACATAATACCTCACAAAACTATACCAGAATACTATTCAAATTTTATATATATATATATATATATATATAGAAAATGTCATATGCATTGCTAAACACATTAGATAATTATGGATGAAATTCTCTGCTGGTATGAATGAGTGCCACTCATTTATTGTTGCGCTGTTTAACGCTCACAGAACATTCAACTCTGTCCATTTAAGAGATTGGAGTAAGATTCTATGTTTATGGATGTATGGTTGGAGATAAGAGTTCTTTAATAAGATTATTTCTGGAGTAATCATTTTATGTGAAAAAACAGTGGAAGTCTATACACAGACTAACACGGTTATATACAGACTAACACAGTTATCCCTCTGGAACTTACCGTTTTAAATGACAAGATTCTGAATATCCCCCAGTGCTTTGCCATATTCCAGAAATGAGAATTGTGAAGCGCACACACCAAATGTGAAACATGAACATCAAGGAATAGACAAGATAGGAAGCTGGATGAACTCTAGTTTTGGTTCCAAGCTCTTATGAGTCACACGGGAGCACGTGACTGACTGTTTTTTTTGGGAAGTGCTAGGAATCCTCTCTCTCTCAAACTGATGAACTCCTACTTACTACTTTGCTGGATTATGAGCATAAATAGGCCAAGTCTTCACTGGCATCAAAATTTGGCAACATTCAACTGGAATTAGGCAAGCTACACAGAGTAGCTCAGTTGTTCTCAACCTTTTCTCTGCTGTGGCACACCTTGATACCTTCAAATTTTTCGAGGCACACCACAATTAAAAAACTCGTTAATATTCAAATTAACTTAAATTTCTTACCAGTATTCATGAACCATGACACTGTTTCAGAAATGCCGCTGGGTGGGGTAGTAGGGGTAGCAGAGCAGAGGTGGCAAAACAGGGGAGGTCAGGAGTTGTGTGCAGTGGCAGGAGAGAGTGTGGGGAGCAGAGCAGGGCAGGGGCGGCAAAAGAAGACAAGGGCAGCCATGTGGGGAACACCACAAGGGTCGCAAAAGAGGAGAGAGGAAGGGAGAACAAAAGTGGCTTTGTAGAGGGGGCAGGGGGAACCTGGGGAGTGGGAAGGTAGGGCAGGGGAGCATGGCGCAGCACCCACTTCCCTCTTCTCCACAGTGGCTCCCTGCCACCCAGGGCAAATCCTCACCCCACTACTGCTCCCTCCCAGCCCAGTGGGTCTCATCCTCCCCTTCCCCATCCGCCTGCTGCCTGTGATGGACCCTCCCATCACTGCAGGGGCCAGAACTAGGCCTCCAGCCCCCAGCTACATCCCCACACAGCTACTCCACCCTCCAGCTACACACACCACCAACCTCTGCTCCACACACACACACCTACCCCACACAACCCCCAGCAGCCCTCCCCCCCCACAGCCCTTACCTGGGCTGTTTGCAGGCTGGCTGACACAAGCTGCTCCACCCTGCAGGGAGAGATTCACACACTCCCAGCCTCCCGCAGCTGTCTGCTGGCTGGGCCTAAGGTGGAGCAGGGTTTAAGGTGAAGCCACTGGAACGCTGTGTTCAGGCTGCTCTTGCTATTTTTAGGGGGACCCCTGGAACTCCACATTCCAATGCCTTCGTCTATTTTTAGGGGCCCTGGAATGCTGCCTGCCTAAAAATAGGGAGCCCTGAAACTGTGTTCTGGTGCCTTCCTGCTTGCTTTCACCCCTGCCTTTTTCCAGCCCTGCACAGCCCATGTGGCTGGGCTGAGCAGGGAAGGAATTTTAACTCCAGCTCTCAGGGATGTTCACGGCACACTTTGGGTGTTGCTGCTGCACACCAGTGTGCCCCGGCACACTGGTTGGGAACCACTTAAGTAGCTTGTGTAACTCTCCTTCAGTGTGATGTTTTCACTGCCCTATGCTGATGGGAAATGCATTTCTGTCAGTGCAGTGCTATACCACTTGAGGAGGAGGTTTTAGTAAGTTGATCTCTGGATCGACTTATTGGGTCTTAGCTAACCACTAACTTAATGCAGAGAGATTGATCTGATGCAGCAAATTTGCAGCTGTCAATGTAGATGTGGCCTTAGTAGCTTAAGTGTTTTGTACTTTCTGAGTCTAGTTATGCACACAGCATAAAATCTCTTATTAACTTTAGCAGGAGCTGCTGAGTGCTTAGTACTTCTGAAAATTTGGTCACTGAAGCTTGAACCTGGTATGGACACACATTTGTGAAAACCTTATCCCCAGTCCTTAGCCCATGTTGTCTGTATATATTATTAGAGCTGTCTGCCCCAAACCTGCCCAATTACCTTTCCCATACTGTGGAGGATCAATACAAACTGATGATTGGGAAGATTGTCAAGTCAAGACATAGTTTCTTGAGCAAAGGCCTAACAAGTACATCTTTGAGGAAAGCAGAGGGATCACAGCTTCCTTTAAAACTGGATCCAGAATTTCCCCTTTGACCTTAACTATCCATGATGTATGTGGACCAACTTCATAGCCAATGAGGAGTCAATAGTCAATTGGGAGCTTTTCCGAAGGGCTGCAGGATAGGGTCTAATGTCTGTGATAAATATTAACTTCTGAAATATTTTAAAAAGGACATTTAGGTTGACAAGATTAGATAATGGGAAATATTCACAGATGGAAACATCTTCAGTGAATTGTATAGTCATGCTGGCTGTTAAGACATGTGGATCTTAGGATGTTAACATCACTAGTAATTTCTAATGCAGTCCTTCACTTTCCTCAGTAGGGCACACAGTGTTCCCAATGCATTAGGAAAGACTGCATGAGCAGAACTAAATACGTAAGATTATGCAGTGGCCATAGAATCTGGAGGTGAATTAATAGACTGATTTAATGTAATAATGACTTATTGTAGCATGGCACTGCAACATCCAATGATTCCGTGGAATCAAAGCTATTGCATTACTGTTTTCCAGTTCACTGTCATAAATTCACAAGTGCTGCCAAGTGAAGAAGTGTTTAAAGCCCTTTGAACTTCTACCAAGTCCACCAGTATATCAAACAGTTTGTAGCGAAAGCTTGGTCTTGCTAGGGGTCCAGTAGGACTGGTAAGACAACCTAGTAGTGTTTTCTGCTCAGTGAAACTAAGGGGTTAAGAGAAGACAGCCTTCCTTTTTAATTCTTTAAACATTATAAAATTAACACCATTGGCTTTGCATCTGATACGTTATATTGTTTCGGGAAGCATGCAATATTAACATCATACCCTCAGCAGGTGTCAAGAATGAGAGCAAAAACAGCATATCAACAATATTAATCACCTGCAGTTCTGTTTATGTTCACTGTTGAGTAAAGTGTGCCCCATGTTTCTCAGGGACAAGTGCCTCTGGACACAGTAGAAACATATCAAGGTACATGCATATTTTGAAGCACAGCTCTGTGGGATTTGGGACTTTTGGTGCAGCGGGGGAGCTATGATTACATTGATCCACCAACCACTCCTTCTTGCGGTGGAGAGGTGGGACAGCAGCTGCAGAAGCTACTGCAACACAAAGCCTGAGATAGCAGTGGAGTGTGCTGAAGTGTCAGCTGGCAGTATTTGGCCTATCACATCACTTGCCTGAAATAAGAGTTCAGGCAAGTGTCGCAATAGGCTGGATGCTGATGATGCTCCAGTTGTCAGGTAGAAAAAGTCATGCTTAACTTTTTACTGAGCAATGGGTATGTCAGAAGCTTTTAGCCTAGTGTGTTGCTTGCTCAATGTTTTGCTTCCGTGACCAGGAGCAGGAAGCAGTTCAGGCCCATGTAAGTTAGTAATAGGCCCTGCCAGAAGATGACTTCTGGCTATGCTCCTGCCTCACTTTCCTGTGTGAGGTTGTAACAGGTGTCACAACTGTATCCTCGAGTACTTGAATAGATGATCTGATCATCATAAGTGCCAGGCATGCACTCATGGCAGAAACTGCAGTGAAGGTGTATTACACAGCTATATGAAACCATATTTTTCTCTTTAAGAAAGTGGCCTTTAACTAATCGAAAGGGGGGGGGGTCAGATTAAATCAAGCAGGGTAGTATTAGTGTGAAATAGAGTCTTCCAAACTCTAATGAATAGAATATATGTTCATTTAGAAACAGCAGCGAGGTTTTTCCCTATGAAGAGTGGGTTTTTTTTTGTTTTTGTTTTTTGTTTTAAAGAAGCACAGTTATTTTCATAAATTCAATGTCAATGAGAAGGAGTGTACTGAAGGAGACAATGGTTGAGCATGCAATTTATGCTTCTTTGTAGTAGAACCATTTTGGGGGGCATATAGGCGGTGGATGCATGCATTATACAAATGTGTTTAGCATAAGCCCTCATTTTGCACATCAGCTGTGTCGATTCTTTTACAATCATGGATCTGATATTAGGACTGGTACCATAGTACTGACAGGATTCCTTGTAAATCCCAAGTACATGGTGTTGATATACAGATAAAAATATGCAAGCCTTGTTCTCATAAATAGTAAGTCCCATTGGCTGTGTCTACATTGGGGGGCCCTGGGAAGTTAACTTAAGAAGGTCAGCTTTAAGTTGACCTGTTAAGTCGACTTCAGGGTATGTCTGAACTGGACACAGTGCAGACATACATGGTGTGCCCCACTCCCTACCCTGCGCCCGGTCCTGATTGTGCACCCAGAGCCCAGTCAGCTCCATGGGCCCTTTCTGGCTCAAGCTGCCCTGGGCGAGCTGCTTACAGCAGAGTCAATTTCATAGGCTTGGAGCCTGTGAAATTGACCAGGCAGCTTGGAGCTTGTCAATTTCACAGGGTTGTAGCCTGTGAAATCAACTAGGCTCCCAGTCTCCTGCTGCTGCCAGCAAAGGGCACAGAGCCAGATCAGGCTCCACGACCCTTGCCGCGGGGGTTGGGGTCGGGTGGGGTAGGAGCCGGCTCCTAGCCCCTCCAGCCTGCAGCAAAGGGCAGGAGGCCAGATCAGGCTCCCAGCCCCTTGCCGCATGCAACAGGGGCTGGCAGCTGACTCATGCCCTGGCTGCTTGGAAGTGACCAGTGGTGCGTGGAGCCAACTACTTCCCTGGCCACTTGGAAGGTTTTGTTTTCACTCTAGTGGAGGAACAAAAACAAAATTTGAAAACCTTGCAAGTCAACCTTGCTTGGCGTCTGTGAAATTGACCAGGCTCTGAGCTGCTTGCACTATAGTGCAAGCAGCTGGGAGCCAGATTGGCCTCTGAGCCAGCTCTTAGCCTTGCAGTGTGCAGAGAAGGACTGGGGGCCAGACTGTGCTCTCAGCCCCTTTTCTGCAGGCTTCAGGAACTGGCTGCCAGCCCCTGCTGCCCATGGAGAGGGGCTGGGAGCTGGAAGCAGCCCCCAGCTCCTTGCCAGAGGACAGGAGCCAGATTGGGCCACCCTCCACCCCCCAGTCCTGGATCAGGATTTCGGAGCCTGATCACACCCCAGGGTGGGGAAGGAGGTGGGCCCTGCCCTGTAAAGTTGGCTTAAGTGCTTAAGCTGATTTACAGGGCAGGAGTTAAGTCAATTTAAGCAATTGCTTAAGTCAATTTAGTAATTTCTAAATATAGACAGGGAGTGACTTAAATTGATTTAAAGGGCTTTAAATTAACTTAATCCCATAGTGTTGACTTACCCATTTACACCTCTCTGGGGATGTGAACAGGTCTTAAAGCAAGGGTAGCATTGCCAGAATGATGTAAACAGTGAATCAGGCGTTGTGTGTACGGTGATATTAGTAAGAAAAGTCATGACATGCCAATGGCCAAAATTTTCCTTCATCCCGGTGCATGGTTATATGAGTGTGACTCTCTCTCTTTCACTTCCTCCCTCTCCTGACTTCCAGTATCAAATCTATAAGAGAACTACATGCAGTTCACTGAGGTAGTTGCCTTAATAAAATCCACCCTTTAAAAAGCATAAATCTAATTCTCCCCAATTATATGCAGCATTTTAGCTAGTTTAATACTGGCACTTGATTCCAAAATATCTTTAGTCACCATAATTTTAATAACTTTTTGAGCAGTTGCCAGTTTAATTTTCAATGTATGAAAATTTGGAGGTAAATTATTTATTACTTCCAGCGAATGTCTTTCATGATTTTATTTAACTTTTTTCATCTTTTTTAATGGATTGTAAAATGGTGATCTTTTATTGGATACTCATAAAGTAAGGTGCAAATGAATACTTTGCAAATACGTTACTGTGGATTGAAATGTCAGTTGTATTTCACAGGATATGAAACTCCTCAGACCAGAGCTGTACTGACTTACGGCAATGAGTCATTAAAACATAGCCAGGTACAGAGGGGAAAAAAAAATGACTGTTAGGACTTTTCAGGCTGCATTTTTTTGTTAGAATAATGATCAGTGGTTATGACTATTGCAGTTAAAATTGTGAAAGCCTTTCCATTATAAAATCATGTTTACCTGAACAAAGAAGTGCTTTTTAGGCTGAAGTTTTCTACTTTTGGTATCTGGCAAAGTCCTGCTAAATCCACAACAGCTATGTTTGAACATGAGGGTGAAAAAGTATACCTTTTTCCCATTATAAAACAGGCACAGAAATGTGAGCTAGTGGGGAGTTGTATACCGGACATGTATAGTGATAAACTTGTAAATGTGTGTAACCTAGCTAATTGTACGCACTTATTCGTTCAGAGCTTACAAGCTCTTCAGGCCCATTTCCTGGGCTGGAGGAGGAGACCAGTAGACAGGAGCAGAATTATTGTATAAATATCCCACCTAGAGATTGAGGAAGGTTGTTATTGCTTATTCTCAGCCTTCACAGTGTAGCTGCCCAACAGCAGAGCAGAAGGGAGCTAAGCAGCTCCTTCACAAACGTCTGGAGACTCTCTGAACAGGCAGTGATTGGGGAAGCTAGTTGGCTTGCAGTGAGCTGGAGGAAATGGCAGGTAGGCTTGAGATCAACGGTTGGGGCTTGTGGACCTCCATTTCTGAATCTCTGATTATTTTCCTGGAATGGCTGCTCTCCCTGCGTATGTATGAATACATATGTGAAATATGCATTAAACAGAACATGGGTTCTGCCATGCAGCTGATATAAAGTTGCTGTAGCAATTTTGTTTTCCATAGTGCCTGATGTTTTGTGATTTTTAACTAGAGCTGACTGGAGGTTGACAATTCTGTTTTGTAGTAACTTGCAGGGTTTTTGAATTTTGCTTTTGTTCCCCCACTGGAGTGAAAACAAAACCTTACAAATGTTCTTGCAAAAATGAAATCCTGTCAACTTTCAGTTTAGGAAGCAATGTCGTGTGGCCTGGTGGTTAAGGAAGAGGTGAGACCCAGTTTCTCAAGTCCTTGCTCTTCCAAATTCAGAACAAAGTTTTCCATCCCAGGTTGCTCTGAGTCAGGCAGTGCCTTGAATGTGGGCCTTCTACTATCCCAGGATAGTGTTCTTGCTGATGGCTTATGGAATGTGAGTCTTTGTTCTCGTTCAGCCCTGGGTCCAAAAAAAGATTTTTCCATGAAATGTTTCAGCTTTGATTCTACATCATTTGACACCAAATTTCATTTTAGTCAAAAATGATCCAGCCAGCTTTTTATCTTTATTTTACACCAGTGTAGTTTTACCACTGTTGTTTCCAGACTAGCTGGTAAAGACTGTGGGACAGATCCTCTGTTGGTGCAAACAGGGTTACATCATTGAGATCAATGGAGCTCTGCTGATTTTTATTGTCTGAGCATCTGATTTTTTTTTTTTTTTTTAAATTTAATAAAAGCAACTAGAGCACTGTAGGTCCTATCATGAATAAATAAATGCCTGTTTGAAGCTCGGTGTATCTGTGCAGAATTACACCACCATTTTTAGCAATTAGTCATATGCTCTCTTAGGCTTTAGTAAGGAGCTCCATGGGAGAAAACCATTAGTTTAAGTCTAAGTTTCATAGTGTAGGTTTTCCAAATTTCAGTAATGATTTTAAGGCACCTCAGCTTTTGGGTGCCCAACCTGAGACATCTTTAAAACAGTTAATAATATATCTTGTTAATGTATACAAGTCTTTCTTTCGAGTGTTTGGGGGGGCGTTGAAGGTATAGGGTAATATATTGTGTGGTCATCATCATCAGTAGGCTGGCAGTGTGTGTTTATGACCAGGCATGTCAGTAATGTTTTCTGTATTTCTGATTGGAAGGGTGTATTTTAATTAACATCAATTGCACAGAACCAAAAGTAGATAGATAGTAAAAAATCAAAATAAATAAAACATTGTTCCTGTCTCTCAAACATGACAACTGCAGGAAAGGAATTATTTTGTATCTTGACATGTTTGTTTTTGAAGATGAGACGGTTATCTGTCTCAGTTCACTCTAGCTTCAAAAACTGAAAGAATATGATCAACTCTAGTGAAGACTGTGGCTGGCTTACCCCTGCAGCTGTGTATCAAAAAGTAAGCTGATACTGAAACTGGTTCTTCTTACTTTGCTATATTTGAGTTGATAGCTGATGTGTTCAGTGAGCCTGTTGCTTGAGATTTTTGTCAAAACACTTGACAGCTAAAGGTTGGAGGAACATACAGCCTAACGAATGGCACTAGGAAGCTAATCTGGCTTATATAGAAATCCATGGGCATTTTACCTTTGGGTCTGATTCATATTTAAACATATAACCTGTGTCCATTGTAAGGACTATACATTGCTGGAGCTGTACAGAAAGTCTTTATTGTAAATGGACATCAGATCCTTTGACTTCAGTGTGAGAGAAGGAGTATATCCTAGACTGGGTAAAAGGCAGCCTGTGAAACAGTGTCCATACAAGAATATGGATTACTCTTTATTTTAATAACTAACTTATTTTATTTTATTTTTTGTTCTAAAATTATATAAGCCATGGCAGGAGATTTACAGCATGCTCCTGTTCAAGTCAATGGAATATTGTGTCTTTTGACTTCATTTTTGCAGTGAGATATTTATCCCACTTTTGAGTTCCTGGTCAATAATAATAATAATAGTAGTAGTAGTGGTAATAATAATAATAATATCCATTCATGTAAAATGTCAGTTGGCTGTGTGAAGTGTGGTGCAATCTTCTGAAACCAGGCATGGGAACCTGAAATTCCAGCATTTGATACCTGACACCAGCTGCTTCCTACAAAATCCATGTGATCTTGGGCAGGTCATTTAACATTAAAATTTTTTAAGCATCAGTGTTTACACACTTCTGAATCCCTATTTAGACACTTAAAGGAGTCTGTTTAGGTAACTGTCGTTTGGCACCAAGTTTGATGATCTTGGCCATTACTTTTACCTTAGTTTCCTTGTCTGTAAGATGGTGGAAAATAATACTTGCCTACGTTAAAGGCATGTAGTCAGGACAAAGTAGTTTATAGGCTGAACTGTCTGAGTTTCCTCATCTTCTGTCAGCCAAATGCAGTCTGTGTTTCCCTGGTGGCAATAAGCCTGCTTGGAGCAGGTACACAGCAGGTCATGATCTGTATAATGCAAGGCATCCTGACCCTGTTAAAACTGATGAGGATCACAAAAGGAGTGGGTGCAGGCTGTACACTCTGGCGTGGTGACAATTCAGCACATTCCCTGGGCACTGTCCACTGACGGGGTTAGAGGCTAAAGCTACCATCCCTGATGGAAAACAGTCATTGTATCACTGCCTGCTCTCACTCTGGCAGAGTGAATCCCTGCTTGAGCTCAGTTGCCCAAGCAGGTGTCAACAGTCTCCTGTGCCCCTAGTATAAAAGTATTAGCTATTATGTAGGATTTTTCATGCCTCCTGTTTGCCTAAAACTTTTACGTGATCTACAGCATGTGTTTTGTGATGACTGGGGAAGCTTCCATACTCTTTAAAAGTATTTCTGTTACTGTCTTCAAGTTTCCTGGGGTGTTCAAAGTGCTGACAAATGCAGCCAAAACAGGGTTCACCTATTCACAACAGCACTGTGGGAACCTACCATGTTTTAGCAGATTCTTATTGGGCTCTCAGCTAAGAAAACTTGCCTCAGGAATCATGAAAACATGGAAGCCGCAAAAATCTACCACCTGGGAAAAAAATAGTAAAAAGCTCCATGAGAAATCTAGGGAAAGCAATGGCCCTTCCAAATGCATCATGATTAGAGGCTTATTTTTTTAAAAAACAAAACAGAAAACGTGGCAATAACATGCTGTTTTCCACGATGTGAAGAAGGAGAAAAAGATAAATGATTTAATGTTGTTTGAAACATTAATGAGTAAAGAATACAGTAGTATCTCTTTGTAGTAGGGTGTAGACTAGGGTGATGTTTAATGGGTTTGATTATAGTCTTGAAGGTTGGGATTTTCAATGGAACCTACTAGAATCCGATTGTGTGCTCATGTGACTCTCTCTCTCCACCAAGTTCCAATGGGGCAGCCGTGTTAGTCTAGTTCAGCACCGTCTTCAAAGCATCTGATGAAGTGGGAATTTTTCCAACAAAAGCTCACACAGTTAATATATCTGTAAGTCTTTAAGTGTCACAGGATTCCTTGGTTTTTTTTTTTTTTCCTCTGCCTGTTACTCCAACAGGTGAGCTTCTCTAAGGTGTCTGAGCACACAATACCCCCCTTTAAGTTGTTCTGCATGCTACTTCTGTTTACTCTTGAGGGGGGAAGGAGTGTTCATGTGTGATGTGAGGGCTGGGAAGAGGTTGGGGGTGTTGCTTTTGTTGTTTGATGTTTACAGGTGTCAGCCATGTGTAGCAAGATGTGTTGTGAAGATTCTAGAAAAAACATGAAATATTTATGACTTTGTAATGAGCTTAGTATTTTTAAGATAAGTGTAATTATAAAAGTGAATGAATAAAGAAATAAACATTACTAAGCGCTGTAGATACGGATGAAAAGAATACATCTCTCAAAAATTCAGTTGCTTCCTTAGTTTCTCATGTGCTTTATTTTTCAGTAGCTCTACTGGAAAAAATTAGGACCCGAATACATAATTTTCATTTAGAAGGACTGAATTTGGCATTCAGTTGCTGACTCATTTTTTTCTCTTTCTGTCATGTGCGTCTTGGACTGCTGGTAACAGATTTAACAAATCAGCTAGCTTCCAGAAAGAGAGGAACATGATGAAATACTGTTAGAAAGTTTTACTGCCCTAAGAAAACATGCAAGAGCTCAGTGGGAAGAAAAAGTTGGCAAGTCCCAGAAAGGGAAGATCTGGAAGTGGGGGAAAAAAGAATTGAGAGGAATTCCAGGCTCACAGTCCAAATTTTGAGAATTAGGAAAAACAAGTAATTGAAAACAGTTTGAATCTTTCTCCCATAAATCTATAGGATGTAGTAACATTTATAATCACAGGCATCCTTGCAGCGCACTGTTAAATCCAGGAGTTCTCAGTCTTTGCTGAGTCAAAACTCCTATTGATCTCAGTAGGAATTTTGCCCATGAAAGGATTGCAGCATTTGTCATAAAAATTATAAACAAAGGGTTGAGAGAACCAACAGTGTAACCCAAACAAAATTTTTAACATCTCCAGAGATAAAAAATTATTTTAGTGGATTTATTATAGCTAAGGTTCTCAGACTTTAAAAAACCCACTGTGTTATGTTTAAAATTCAGAGGTCTGTGGAAGACCACGTTTGGAAATCTGGTCATTGTAGGTATATACTACTACTGTATTGTGTTGTTATACTTTAAAACAAATTGTGTATTCCTTGTTTGTTGTCCTATTGGTACATGTATCCCAGTTTGAGAACTGCTTAAGTGATAGTGTGTGGGTGAATCGCCGGCTACAGTGAAGTCAATGGAAACTTTGTTAATGACTTCAGTGGAGCCAGGATGTTACCTTGTATTAGAGTATTAAACCAGTCTAATAACTATTTGAAGATTCTTGAACCCATGTGATTCTGTTGTGGATGTCTATTATATTTAAAAACCAGACAAGATTTCACAACAGGCCTAGTATAAACTTCTGTTTTAGATATGCCATTGTTGGAAATAGAAGATGAACACTTAAAACATTGGTATGGACATCAAGTTCACTGCATAATGTTGTAGCTCAAAGTGTTAGGTAGTCACAAGTCAGCCACCATCTCATTTCTGTGGAAGTCCCCTCAGTTTTATAAATGTACATGTAAGAAGCCAAAGTCAATCTTAGGATGATGAGTTAAACAGTTTGACTCAATCCTGAAGACTGGGGATGTTGACTTGATCTCTGCTGACTGGTCTGTGATCCTGACTTAGGTTGATGGGGCTGTCTCTTACTAAAATTATGTCTTTGATAAGGATTGTCACCAGAGTCTCAGCTGGAGAGCCAGAGTAAATTAAAATGTACTTTCTTTTTTCTCCTAAAATAAGCAATACTACCAGGACTTAATTGGTGTTGTATGTAATCAAAAATGAACTAATCAATCTGTACATCCTCTGTGAGCAAGGTATGGTAATGATTGTTATCCCTGTTTTACTGCTGCTGGACAGAATGATTCAGGGAGGTGAAATGACATGCCCAAAGTCATTCACCAAAGCTTTGATCAGAATTTAGGGCATTGTGAGATTTACTTCATTAATGCTTCTGAAATGCTTTGCAACCAATGGATGGTATACACCATAAAAGCAAAAGGCATTTATGAATTAGTGATTATTTAAATTACTACTACCAAAAAGTTCAGTAAAATTTGAAGAGGCAAATCATCTTATGCTCATGAAACACAACAGGAATTAATGCCATTTCATGGGTGTAGTTAAGAGCAAAAGTTGGCCTGGCATCCGTATATTTTACGGCACATGTCACTGTGTAACTCATGCTTTAAATAGGCGAACAAAGCAAAAGGGAACAAGTGAAACATGGAGGGATTATCTTTTCTCTTGGCATCTGTGCTCAGTTAAAAAATTTCAAATTAGAGGATTTTCCTATACTGTGGTTTCATGTTAGTTATAGATTGAATTCTGCTCTGTTACATCTATGGAACCCCACTGGCATTGCTAAGGTGGAAAAGGACCTGATTCAAGTCACTGAAGTTAATGGAAAGATTAGCATTTAATTTTCGAGTGGGCATTGGATCAGGGTGCTGGAAAGCAAAATGTAGTGACCACGGCTATGTCTATGCTTAGATTGTTAAATTGGATTAATTTATATCAAACTAATTAAATTGAATTAATAATCATTAAATCAAATTAAGTTAAATCCAATTAACATGGCCCCACTAGTAACCCAAATTGAACTAGCATGTCCATGGACAGGACTTGCTATTTCAATTTAGGAGAGGGGCACCATGGGAAGTGTGGCTACATGGCCCCCAAGAAGGGCCATGCCCCCACTCCGTATATAGAAAAAGGAAGGCACCCTAGGAAGAAGAAAGGCAGAAAGTATTAATTTGAACTAATGATTAGTTTGAATTAGCATGTCTACACTGGGCTAAATCGAACTAATAAGTTTGATGTAGCCATCATTTTGGATTTAAGGGAGGTTTTAAAATTTCAAAATGACCTTTCCTTATTTCGAATTGAGGGAGGTCCTTATTTCGAACTAAGAAAAGCTAGGTATAGCTATGCAATACTTTAAATCAAATTAATCATCATCATTTGATTTAAAGTGTAAGTGTAGACATAGCCCATGTTTTTCAATATTACAGTTGGCATATAGGAGGAGCAAACCTCAGAAGATTCAGGGGATTATCTATAAAGATGATTAGGCACCCAGAGTTTCTCTGATCACTCTCAGGAATTTGGGCCAGCTTTCAACAAAGCACTAAACAAATGCTTAATTTTAGGCATGTGCCCAGTCACCAGAATATTTAGGGTGAAAACCTGTTCCACTGAGGTCTGGGGACATTTTGATATATGCCTCAGTGGAGCCAGGATTTCATCTTTTACGTTAGTGCTTAAACTTAATCACATGCTTACCTAACTAATCAGAGTTTTGGCTCTATACATTTATCCAAAGCTTAACCAAATTCATGTTTGATAGTGACATCAGACTGGAAATCCTGTTTGGAAATCCTCATAGACTTTTTGTTATGAAACTCCTTGTGTTTTCCTTTTATTTGGGTCAGAAATACTATTAGAATAGAATATTTCAGTAATTTTTCTCTAGACTTTGTTTAGAATTGTGAAGTGTATGCATGAAGTGTAGAAAACTGGAAGGTGAGAAGAAAAAAAGTTAATCATACTTTTCATTCACATCTGTTTAGAATGATGCGTAATGTAAAGAAATGTTCGTGACTTTCCTTTCATGGCACTGACCATTTAAAACAAGGGGTCTCAAACTCAAATCACCATGAGGGCCGCATGAGGACTAGTATGGGGCCACATGAGGACTAGTAAGTTAGCCTGAGGGCCGCACCACTGAAACCTTTTCATACAACAATATTGCAAACATCTGTAACTATAGTGTCATTGCAGGTTACAGGAAACAACTTTAGGGGCTTCATGTAGCCCCTGGGCCACATGTTTGAGACCCCTGATTTAAAACAATAAGTTGTACAATAAAAGCAACTTAGTATATTTTTACTAAAATCTAACCAAGGGAAATTAATTAAAATTGTTTCAAATTCAGTATTTACTAAAAAGTTACATTTCTATGAAGAGTATAATTAATTGATCATTTTAGTTTAAGAAGAGCTGTATTTTGTAACATGCTTGCATATTGTGAGTTTTCTGAGCCATGAAAGAAAGCCAGATAAGTTTTGTCTTGCTGTTTTATTATCCATCATGCATTGTTTTCTCCTAGGATTAATTTGAAAAATATAAACCACTGACTCTCTGTATAACTCTAGCATTTATATGCTGTTTGTACAAAGTCTTAGTCACTTACAAATAGCCAGCATTTTAAACCTTTTGGTTGCATATTACTAGGTATGTTTTAATTGACTGGGGATTACAGTGTTATTTTTATAGTTGTTTTTAAACTATTTGTAGCAATAAAACCCTAAAATATTATTTACAATAAGTTAATATTTTATAACTAGGTAGCTCTCTCTCTCAATGATATCAAAACTCGTCTTCTGATATTAACCCCGTATCAGTTTCCGTGAGGTAGTTTTCTGTTTGAAGTGCCCATTTTACAGTTGGTTATCCTGAGACACACAAGTTGAAGTGTAAATGACCAGAATTTGGTTACTAAAGCTAGAAGCTAAATCCGTATTTTAATTGAATAGCTAAAAATACTGGCTAATTATAAAAGGTCAGGACTATCTATAATCAGTAATACAACATTTTAGCTTTAGAGATGCCCACATCTTGACTCCCATTGTTGTGGTGTGCCATGATTCCTGCTCTATTTTAACTGGTGCATGATTTCTGCCTAATGTATACATGCTATGTTTCATTTATATTTAACTTTTTTTAAATTTCCAGGACTCTAGAAGTTTTGGTGAGCTTAAATAAAGGACAGTCTTTCATCTCCAGCTCATTAACAATCACCGCTTCGGAATGTGTAAGTCAATGACTGACAGCATTTAATGATGATGTTGAATTTATGAGGTTTACAGTTTTATCCTTGTGTAACTTTCTGGGTGAGAGACCCTCACATCAGAGCAGAATTGTGTTAGCCTATAATGTGTGAAGAGGCATAGCTGTGAAACTGCACCTAAGCACAAGTGTATGTATTTTCCGAATTGTTGTGTTGTGAAACATATGCTTACATTCTTCATTTGATAGAATTTCTGGGCACACAAGCAAGCTTTGCTGATTGGAAGTACTTAATGAAATGATTGATAATTGGCAGATTTTTCTGCAGTTATAGTATTTCAACTGACTCGTTTATTACTTCCCATTAAGGTGGCACATGATTGTATTTACTTAACATTCCACTCACCATGATTCTGTGCAAAAGGAATGTCACCATATGCATTTTACAAAATTTCCAGATAACACACAAAACATATTTTACGTTAGTGTTACCTTTGACCCTGCCATAGACTCTCTATAAAGAGCTTCCTTCTTTTTTCATCATCACCATTGCTTCTGTTTGGCTAACTGCTTCAGAAACTGCTGAAGTTTAGACCCTGCCAGAGAGACGTTTTTAGAAGAGAAAGCCAGGCAGTCTTTGTTGTATCTCAGTATTCCTGAGCTTGTCAGCTAAAGGAATGCATGTTTTCAGTATATACAGTGCATACTGGTATGTTTTTTCTATAGCTCTCTCCTTTTTTGTGCTAAATGTGTTGCAGTGCATCATTTACTGCAGTCTCAGCTGCTGCTCTGAGTCCTTTGGCTGGCTGACTTCTTAACATTTAGGCACCTGCCTTCGCTACAGATATAGTTATGTCGGAAGACCTAGTTATGATACTTACAACACCTGGTTCCAGTTTATAGTGTAGGTGTGTAGCAGTGGTGAGATAAAGCCTGAGGCTATATAGATGGAACCCCAGGACCTTATCTTGGTTATTTATGGGAAATTAGCTGTGGTTTCATCTACCCAACGAATTATAAATTATACAGTGTTGTAACTGGGTGGGGCAAAACCAAGGTAGAACCAGACCTCCTGATTATAGCTGCATTTATATTGTGGACAGCTTTCATATAGAATAGCAGTATTCAGAACCTTTTGAGATACTTTCACAAAGCTTGTACTCTTTTAAAAACATGATCTTCTTTGACTTGACTTTTAGATGTGTAAATATGACTGCATTCTGCTATTCAGTGTGTGCACACATGCCTAAGTTCTACTGAATCAGTAGGATTTGTGGACACAGAAATGGCAGAATTTGGTGCTTCCTTTTTAATGAAGAAAAGGGTTATAAATTATATTATAAAGGAATATAAATTATGTTCATATCATGCAAGACATAGATGAGTTCACCAGGAACTTGGTCGTGCTGTACTTCCACTGACCCTGCTCTTTAACATACCATTTTGTGTGATTTTTTTCCAACAACAGCCTGTAGTTCACAGGTAGTTAACTTGGAAAAAACAAATTTTCTCCCAACCCCTTTAAAATTGCAAATATGGATAATTTTGTGGGGGCTGATGTCAGTACCAACTCAGGTTTTAGAACGTGGTGTGGGAAGTCTGATTGACATTCTAATTGAAGCAATTTGCTAAATGTAATTCATTTGAGGACACTTAGATGAAGCCATTAGAAGGTCTGAAGCCTATTTGCATCTGATGCTATGATCTTGTGTCAAGGGATGATGATGCAAAAATCTTGATTTAGTGACATCAAGATACAGGTACAGGAGGATGCCCTCTCATGACACTTAATATTTTACTCTTCCATTTTCTTTGTCCTTTCGTAGGGCTGAGTGTGTTATGTACTGAAAGCATGAATTTACTGTGACCACATATAAATTTGCATGCTGACAGTGCAAAGAAACTAAAAAAAAAAAAAATTTGTGTTAATGCAAAACAAATCATACTAACTCATTTTATTCCACTGATCAGTTTGCAGTTTACTGATGGCAAAACCTTAGCTCATTTTGTTTTTCTGTGATTAAAAGTTTCAAGTATCAGGAAGCAAGATAACTACAGATGTGCCCTCACAGGAAATCCAGCACTACTACTCATCCTTTGTGGGGTGTGGTGTTTTTTTTTTTTTTTTTTTTTTTTTTTTTTGTTAAACCCTCATGTCATGCACTGTGCTGCTGTAAAGGAAGCACCGTATAAGAAAAACTGTTTTCACAGTAGCAGATGGGCAATTGCATAGAAATGGGTCACTGCTGGAACACTGAGCTAATTCTAATGGCAGAGCAGCTGATGGCTAACCTGGTACAAGAAAGTTAAAAGTTACAGCTTTCCACAGCAAACTGAAACTGCTGCAGAGAAAGCAAACAAAAAAGGTGTTGCAGTGAGGCCCAGACATTATTTGGTTATGATACCATGTTAAATGGTTCCTTGACAGTTATATATAATTAGTTGTCATTTGAGTAAGGGCTCGATTCTCTTCTGATATCCTGGTGAGAAGCCGATGTAAAACTTCATTGACTTCAGTAGAATTACTCTAACTTTACTGTGGTGTGAGAGGATATATATACCCTTTGCCTCTTTTTCTTCCTGAATGATATGTGAACAGGTCTTATTCGCACATAACACACCACTGATTTCCCTTTCCTGTTCTTCCAAATCAGCATGCCATATGCAGGATTTAGAAGTATGGATTTTCAGGTTTCTGTGCTACTCTTCTACATCCTCCCTTAATATAAGGTCAGAGGTGCCATCTAAGCCTTTGTGAGTGTCACCCTTCATGCTTGTTATAAAAAACTTATTGCTGAAAGTGGCAAAATGGGCTGATAGGTAACTTGATAGAGACTAGTAAGCACATTCCTGCTCTGTGTGCATTTGATAGAGCTGTGGCTTTTCAAGGACATCATGGCGCAATTAGTCTGTACCTGAGTGACATAATTTAGCTTTAGTGACTTTTTGTGACTTGCAGGACCTTGCGAGACTGTCTAAGGTCTTGTCTACACAAGCACATATGCTGCCAAAACTTTTGTCACTCTGAGTTCTGAAAAAATACTGACTTGAGCAATGTAGATTTGCCAGCATAAACACTCGAGTAGATGGCACTACGTCAGTGGGTGACATTTTCCTGCTGACGTGGTGTCTCTGATTTAGGTGATTTTATTATGTCAGCAGGAGACCTCTCTCCTGTCAGCATAAAATGACTACTTAACAGTGGCACAACTGTACTGATACAGCTGTGCTGGTGTGATTTTTAAGTATAGACTAAGCCAGTAGTTCTCAAGCACTGTGTTGGGACACATTACTGTGTGGTGACACAATGAGAAGTCTGTTGCAGCAATCTGGGAAATGGCTGGAGTCAGCATGGAGGTGAGAAGGGGAGACTGGTGTGTCCTGTAGGGTCATGATATGCCACCAAGCATATCACAACCTGCAAAAGGTTGAGAATGGCTGGACTAAGCCTAAGTTTAAAAGTGTTGTTGAGTATTTGTCTTTTGAGGGAGACAAGGTGGGTGAGGTAATACCTTTTATTGGACCAACAGTCAAGGCTCGTTAAAATTCTACCGGTCCCTTTGGGTTAGGAGAAAACTTTTGGTTATCCTATAACTGTGTACTTCTGGCTCCTTTGCCCTTTCCTCTGTAGCAACTGATATTTGCCACTAGAATCATAGAAACTGGAAGGGACCATGACAGGTCATCAAGTCCAGGTCCCTGAAATCAGGGGAGGACCAAGTACACCCATTAAAGCATCCCTGATAGGTGTTTGTGTAACCTGCTCTTAGAAGTCAGAGACAGGACACTGAACTTGATAGGAATTGCTAGACTGGATCTGACTGGTAGGGCAAGTTGAGCATTAAGGGTTCAGGACTATAATCACATCTCTATTTTTAGAATGTAGGAACCCTATACACCACTTCCGAGACTCCATTTTCCTATTCTTTTTCATATCAGTGGTTGTAGACTAATTTTATCAGGAAAGCAAGTTTCCTCAAGCAGCTCTTAATATAATCCTTTAAATCATTAACCACCAGTTGGCTGGTGTATCTGTGCCAGACTTTTTTCTGCTCTGTGTTAGACCTGATTCTCCTCTTAATTATGCCAGTTTCACATCAGTAAAATTCTAGTGACATTGTAAAATTACTCCTGACTTGCACTGGAGTGACTGAGAAGGGACTCAATACTGTTATCTTCAAAGTGAAACTAGTGCAACAATTGTGTGACTGATCTTGAACACGGGTCCGTAGAATGGCAGTGACATTCTTTTTTTATATTCTATATTCTATAATATACTACATTCTGTGTTCTGTACTATACTCTGATTCTTTTTCATATCTCTATTAATGAGGTATCCAATCCTTTAAAAAGCTTGTGCATCTGAGTGTCTTCAAAACCAAGAATGTTCAAAGAACTGACAAATATGTATGTTTCCTTTTAATGTCCTTTCTGCCCTGTTTTGTAGTCACTGCACATTATTAATTTTATTGTACAGCTTTTGTAAAGCACCTCAGTTTGCCATGCATGTTCCTTAGCTCATTAAAGAGGAAGGAATTAAACAAACAGGGTATCAGTGAAGCTGACAGGTTATAATTTTGGCCCAGAGTGGGCCAGATGCTTTATAAGCTTCATAATGAGCTTTGTCTGAGTAAGAACTGCAGAAGGTGGGCCCATTTAGTAGGAAGCCTCTGTGTGTGGATCAGCATGTAACTACAAACAAGGAGTTCTGTGGCACTTTTAAAGACTAACCCATTTGTTTATCGCATGAGCTTTCATGGGAGAAATCTCACTTTGTCTCCCTTGAGAGCTCATGCAATATATACATTCATTAGTCTTTTAAAAAGTACCACAAGTTTCCTTGTTTGTTTTCTGAGTTAGACTAACACGGCTACCCCTATGGAACATGTCAGCAGGTAACTATATTTGGGAAAAAAAGAAAAGATGAAAATAACTTATTAGTGAGACAGAAGGTGTTAATATTATCCAGTGATTGTGTCTTTTCCCTTCTTCTTTCTCCATAGTCAAATGGCATAGCTGCACTTATTGCCATTCTTGTGCTGTTACTTTTGGCGGCTATTGCTCTTTTATGGTGGTTCTGGCCTCTTTGTTGCAAAGTGGTAAGTAAAAAAAAATTAAATGGTTAATGCAGACATGACCTATAACTAACCAAAATCTTGTTGGGAAATATAAATTATTTTTCATAAATGTTTCTTGAAAACACACAAAGTGGAACAGTTGCTATTTAGAATGGATTAAGTACAGGAGTTTATACATGAGGCATAGGTTTGGGGTATCTAGATCAGTGGTATATTCATTGTAAGCCACAGAAGAGGTTAGTTTAATAATAGTGAGGTGACTGTGTTCTTTACTGTACCCACTGCTTTGACAGAAACCTAAGTGCAGATGAAGCCAAATAGGAAAATTGGTGTCTCTCATTGTGGCTTTTACCCGAGTGAGCAGATGTGCCATATTTCTGTGAAATCTTTGATAAAAGCTTTTTCTCTATTATTTGAAAGTTGCAAGCTATAATGGTGTGCAGATGTTATTCTGAAATCAAGGGTCATTTTAAAAGCACTAGCACTAAAATTGATATTTGTAGTCCATTATGGACTCTCAAGTTGCAAATCCTTTATTCTCTTATTAATCCCTTGCAAAAAATTAAATTGTCATCCTGTCTATATTACACCTACTTTCATCTGAATGAGTGTTCTTTATCCTTCTGTAGCACTGAACACTGGTGCTTCAATAGGTTCCCTCCTCCCACATCCACCCCATGGCAAGAGCCTGAGATTGGTGGATTTTACTGTATGTTCTGTTCAGCTGCAACCCTGAGGATAGGATGAGCTGGTAACTTCTTTCAGCCTGGCAATGTAGTCCATCTACCCAAACTTGCTTCCCAGTGGAGTTCTCCTGGGGATTGAGACCATGAAATACTACCTCTCTTCCCAAGTGCTCCAGTGCTATTACTGAAACACTGAGGATGCAGCAGTTCTCACAGCTGACTGGAAGCAGATTGTGAGGACAGGAGGGCCTCTAAACTGGTGTAGAAGTAGGGGACCTCTTTCTTCTGTGTGTTCCCCATTGATCTGTGGCTCCAAGAGCAAAGGCAATGACCCTTCTCTATTGGGGGGGAAAAAAATTCCTCCTTTCCCCTGTCCTTCACATGGTGGTCCCACAACATCACCAGGAGGATATTTTTTGCCATCTTTCTTAAACTCCTGGATGTCCTGACATGATCATCTAGTCTGACATCCTGCATATTGCAAGTCATAGAACCTCATGCACCCACAACTGTAATAGGCCCAAATCTCTGGCTAAGTTACTGAAATTCTCAGATTGTGGTTTAAAGATTTGAAGTTATAGAGACTCCACCATTTAGAGTAGTTTAAACCTTCAGGCGATCCATGGCCCATGCTTCAGAGGAAAGCAAAAGCTCCTGAGGGTGTCTGCCAATCTGATCTGGGGATAATTCTTTCCAGACCCTAGACATAGCAATCTGTTGGACCTTGATCATATGGGCAAGACCCACTAGTCAGACACCTAGGAAAAAATTCTTTGTAACGACTCAGAGCCTTCCCTGTCCAATAATTGGTTGTTGGAGGTATTTGCTGGTAACCAAGACAGATCGGCTACATGCCATTGTAGGCAGTTTCATTATAGCATCCCCTCCATAAACTTATCAGGCTCAGTCTTGAAGCCAGTTACATTGCCGCCCCCCCCCCCGCTCCCTGAAAAGTCCCTTTCCTATGTGTGTTTCCATAGAAAAAGGAAAATAAAAGCCACTATGAAGAAAGATTTTCTATTTCCTTATTTTTTAAAAAACTGTGTTGTTGTGATTAATATATATTATCTATATTTTGTAGTCTTAAGTCTATAAACACAGTTTTTTCATGAGGATGTTATGGGGACAGGGTGACAGAGGAAAGGACTGTATAACAGAAGTAGCACTGAAGCAGAACTTTTACTGAGGTGTTTTTGTGTCTAGGAAACAAGAGAATACCAAGCACTATATGCTTCATAGTGTGTCCCTTTTAAAGTGTGTGGATAGATAAGCATCTACAGGACATCTAAAAATATGACTTCTTTTGGGTTACACTTTTACATTTGTTTACAGTCTGTTTACACTGATCATATACTTTCAGTACAGCTGCCTCACTCTAACAAAAGACTTGTTGACTTTCTTCCTCTTTGTGAGTCTTCTACCTTTCTAGTTTATTTAAAAGACAAACATATTATCTCTATATATTTATCATCAGGAAATCTTAATGGTGTCCTATCTTCAAAACTCTCGAAGTGAGTTAGTTTTCTAAAACCCCTGATTTTGTCACTAGCTGAACGTGACTGTCACTCAGAACAGTCTGTGCATCTCTACTATATATCAGCCTTTTTGGTTGAAGGAGCTGTGTATCACGTCATCTTAAGTTACATATGTGATTTTAATTATTTGCCAAGATGATGTTTGTCTGAGCCATGTTCATTGAAATAATAGTGAAGTCTTAAAGTACAGCAGTGCCTTTTACAGTAGGTGACATCGAAAGGTCACTGTTGATCCAGTATCTATATACCAGATACTGAATTACTGCAGCATTTTCCTTTGCTTAGCATAATAGGTAACTGCAGTAGAGACATCTGCGAGTGGTCATGGTGTTTACATGCTGACTTTGTAATGACAGTCATTTTGTAACGGCCTTGTATATATCTGTCAATCAGTCTGCAGCAACATCATGTAAATGTATTGTACTGCACCATTAGTTTCCAGTCTTTGTGACCAGTTATGACAGCTTAACAAACTAGAGTCTCAACTGTACCACTTGATGCCTGCTGCTTTCCATACCAAAGTGTATGCTGTGATGCATTGTGGAAATCAAGCTGCTCCAAATTGATCTGTCATGTTGGAGATCAAAAAGAAATTGTTATACTGTAGATAAGAATGTATTTATCTTAACGGGAGCTGGATAGTGGTGCAGATTTGGACTGAGTGCAGAGACTCATTGTTCAGCCCTGTTCTAAATACCTCAGAAAGCATTGTAAAGATTCCCATTGAAGTGAATGGGAGTTGAATCAGTACCTGTGGTGGAAAATGAGACCTAATCTACAGTCACAAATGGTCAAAATACTAATACAGCTGCCACTAAGGCCTTGTCTGTACTAGCACGCATACCAGCAAAACTTATTGCTCAGTGATGTGAAAACACCACCTTCCTCAGACCCTTTGTGGAATAAGGTACTATTTAGCATGAGCAAGGGAATGACGATCTGACTTTTCATGAGGAAGGGCTACGAGTTGCTGTAAAGCAGCCTAATTTCCAAATAAGCAAGAATATAGAAATAATGTAAATGTTAATACAATGTATTTTTCACTGTTCATTGGTGCTGTTTATTGTTTGTATTTTAAGTGTGGTTTTAGGGCCCAGTGCTACAGTAGAGATGAGTTCTGAGCAGAGCCGTAACCATGATGGGGTGAATGGGGCTTTGCCTGGGGCACACCGGAGTGGCTCAATAGAGAGTTGCTCTATTGAAAGACATATTTCATGGCGCCGGCCTCAAGCACCTCTAATTTTGAGAGGCACATTCTGATCGGAACACACCCCGGGCACTTAGAGTGTTACAGCTCTGGTTCTGAACAGTCAGTGAACTTCCTCCCAAACACTGACTCTTGAATAGTTTTTTCTTTGACAGTTGTATATCTCTGCATTAGAGAAACAAGGTGGCTGACATAATGTCTTTCATTGGATTAACTTTTGTTCATGAGAGACAACTTTTGAGCTTATATGGAGCCCTTCTTTAAGTATGGGAAATATATTCAGAGTGTCATAGCTAACTGCAACTTGGAACAGATTATTTAGCATGGGTAGTTAGTAGGTATTGTAAGGGACCATTCAAGATGAAATGGCTAGTTAACATTTCTCCTGTCATGGAGCAAAGGATGGAGTGGATGAAATGGGTTTTAAATTATTGCAAAAAGCCATAAATTCAGTATTTCTATTCAGTCCTATTGAGCTCATCTATTAAAGATGTGAAGGTTTCCTGTGAGGACAAAGGGGTCAGATACCAAGGGACACCTTTGCAAAAAGTGTTCACTCACAGGTGATATAGTGTTTTTGTCTTTTATCATTGTGCTTCATGAGCTCATTCAAAACCATAGTGATAGTCTGGTTTTTCTTACATAGTGATTATTGGGGCATTTAATACACTGGGTGAAGTACATCATGTAACAGGCATGTGTAGGACCCCTGTATTTTGAAAGATGTGTTGTGGGGAGTGTTGATCATCCTAGCAATGGAGATGTATCTATAAATTTTGCATCTGTTGTCTTGGCAGGGTCTAGTGCAGCTCTGAAATGGTATGTTCTGGTCTGTGTGGAGCTTGCTTCTGATAATGAGTTTGGAGAGGTGGTATGTGTAGGTGGAGGCGCAGGGGTTGTTTGAAGGTCAGAAGAGGGGATTTAGGAGGTAGTCCACATTGTTTGTGAGTTTTAGTTGTTTGATGTTACTTCATATGGAGTCTATTGTGGGGTAGTAGATAGCAACTAGAGGGGTGTGGTTGGAAGGGGTTTTACTTTTGTTTTGAAAAAAGTTCTCTTGGGATATTTAGGTGGCCCATTCCATGATGCAGTCTGTATCTTTGATGGAGTATGGTGAAGGCAGTTTTAAATGTGTGAAGTTGTACATCCTGAGCTTTCTCCTTGGAGCATAGTCTATGGTATTTGAGTGCCTAGTGAAGATAAAAGATTTCTTGGTGTGTTTGGGGTAGGTACTGGATCTGTGAAGGTAGGTGTGATTATTCATGGATTTCTTGTATATAGTTGTTTATAGGGTTCCATTGTTGAAGCTAACCTTGAAGTTGGTCAGAGTGTTTTAGAGACAGTTGAATGGATGAGTGGTTGTTATTGCAGTTGTGGTGGAAATCTGTGATCGAATTTTGGTTGTCTGTCTAAAGGATGAAGATACCTCCTTGTATCTCAGGTATGCCATTGGCTTTGTGGTGCATTTGTCCACAAATTCTTTTCCAAGGTAGCCTGTGAAGATACTGACATATTGGGGTGCCATCCTAGTGCCAATGGTTTGGACTGTTTATTTTGAATGTAAACTTTTCTGGCTGACGATGGAATGGATGAGCTTAGCAATGTTTGGGGTGGATATCTGTGGGTAGTCTATTGTTTTGTAAATGTTTGAGAGACAGAAATGCTGTCATTGTAAGGGTTGTTGGTTTATTGTGAAGTGTTATCTGATGTTTGGAGGAAGGTTGTTACTCTTGCAGAGTTTCTGGAGGAAATCAGTTGAGTCCTAGAGGAAGTTGGCCTTTTGAGTGATGAGTGGTTTTAGGAAGGTTTCTATGACAACCAGTATTCCTTCAGTAAGAATACTATGTCTCAGTATGTTGGATTTGCCTGGGTTCCTTTATCTGTGTATCTTGGTAAGAAAATAAGGTCCCTGGGGTGGGTTTATGGGGGATGAGGTCGTAGAGGTTCTTTTTAGAGTTGTTTAAGGAAGAATTTGATTATATTCTTAAATTCCTGAGTACATTGTAGTGTAAGGTCTTCTGGGGAGGGGTCTTCTTTGAGTTCCTTATAGTAAGTGGTGTGAAACAGTCGTTGGTTGGCCTCACTAACCTAATCATCATGGTTGAGGGCTACAAAGGTGTTCCCTTGAATTTTCACATAAAAATATGACTTAAATTCCATATCAGTGGTCGGTGAACACTTTCTATAAAGCACTCTATATCTGACTTCTCAGTCCTCATCCTCAAAGAAAACCTCCACAACATCATCAAAAAATGAGCCTGGGAGCTTAAATTCTTAACTTCACTAGATACTAAAAATCATGGTCTGAATAGAGATATTGGATTTGTGGTTTATGACAGCTACCTATAACCCACTCAACCCCTTCTTCTCCTTCGAGTAGTATCCCCGTGGGTGCTCCATCTTAGGTGTTGGAGTGACCACAGGACATGACTTGGAGGCTGGAAAGAAGTGCTCATCTCTGTGGCTAAAACCGGATCACGCAGGTTTTTGACACCGTTTCAGCAGCTGTGCAGCTGAGCCCCCTCTTCAGTTCCCACTTTACTGCTGTGACCAACAGGTGAAATTTCTAGCTGCTCCTACATGCTCATCTTCCTAGCCTTTTCCTTTCCTTTTTCCTTACCTTTTCCAATCAATTCTCTTGGATCTACTCCTCCTCATGTCTTTTTCGACCTAAAAAGAAAGAAAACGAAAAAGTTATTTGTCATTCTGTGATGCCTGGATCTTCGGTATTCAAGCGCTGCTCAACATGCAACAACACCATGCCAGCATCAGACCACCATTTGGCCTGCATCAAGTGTCTGGGTGAGGCACATCTCCCAGAAGTGTACCCACTGCCAAAACTTGAGTGCCAGATGCAGGCATGATCATGATCTTTGCCTGAAGCTCCTATTAATGGAAAGGTCGCTTCGCCCCATGTTTGATCCGGGCCAGACCTTGGGGTGTCTGCCATGCCCCTCTGATAGGCACCTTATACATCCTCACTCTAAATCAAGGAGAAAGAGGTCTCATTCACCAGACAGGAGCCTCTTTGGTACGCATTTTGGTTCCTCACATACGCCATTATCGTCATCAAAGTCCCTGAAAGGGCATGAAATTAAGTCCCACAGGGAGAAACGGAGACATCGTGATGATCCAGACCCCTCAGCACTGAGACACCCTCAGCCAACTCTGGCTTTGGAACCGATGGCAATGGCACTGACAGCTCATTCTCCGATACAGTCAGCTGACCCAACACCATTGGCATTGTCCACAGCAACGGATACCCTGGTGCTGACACTCTCAGTGCTGATTCCCTCGGCACTGACACCACCACCTCCAGGACCACCGGCACCATTAGGCACTGAGGACAATACAGTACCATCAGCCTTACAAAACACCTTAGAAAACCAAAGCACATTGACCCGGTACTGATGGCATATCTCGCTTCCATACATCCATCTTTACCGTTTGGAACCGAGGCATCACCAGCACTACAGACATCTCCAAGGGTGGAATCCCCAATGGGATCTTCATCCTCAGAAATCGAGGAAGAGTGCCACCGCGGCCCTCCTCTCGCTCCGATACCTCCACATCAGTACCAACATCCATCCTATCCCCCCATCAGTGGTACCCTCCACCACCTTGGTACTCACATCAATGGCCACAATGGGACACTTGTTCTCACCTTTCCTCCTCGCTCTCCAGACGCTCCACTTCTCATCACCATAAGCAAGACAAGCTATCCTCTAGTCCACTGTGAGATACAGAGCTTGATGACAACTCTGAACAGGGGTTGACAGCAGCCAGATCGCCTCCACACCACTCATCCTCCTTGCCAGACAAGACCATTATACTATCTACATCCTCGGCTATGGATGACTTCCACCATTTCAAGAGCTATTCCACAGAGTCTCAGAATTGTTAGAAATTCCCCTACAAGATGTTCCTGAGTCCCAACATAAAATCTTAAGAATCCTCCAGTCGAGAAGGTCCTCCAAGATTGCCTTACCAATAAATTCCTCCTTGTCTGAACCAGCCACAGAGCTATGGCAGACACCGGCATCCATCACATCAACTTCCAGACTGGCCAATAGGAAATATTTTGTGCCTAACAAAGACTCGGACTACCTAGTCAGCCATCTTCCTCCAAACTCACTTGTGGTCGAAGCAGCCAACCACTGCCACAAGCAACATTAGAACCACTCCACTCCCCAGGACAAGGACGATCAAAAGACTGACCTACTGGGGAGAAAGGTCTATGCTTCCGCCTCATTACAATTCAGAGTAGCGAACTATCCGGCTTTTTTAGCTAACTAGGATCATGATAACTACTTGAAACTGTCAGACTTCATCGATAACGTTCCTCAGGAGAAAAAGTCAGCCTTCCATGCCATCATCAAGGAGGGCCAACTTATTTCAAGAACCTTTTTACAGGTGGTCCTGGATGTGGCTGATACGGTTGCCCATGCAATGGCCTTGGGCATTGTTTCAAGGTGCTGTGCATGGCTGCACTCTGCTGGCCTCTCGTGCCAGTTGCAATCAGCTATGGAAGACCTGCCATTTGATAAAAAGGCATTCTTCTCAGAAAAGATGGACCAACTAATGCATGGTTCGAAGGATTCCCGGGCCACCCTTCACACCTTTGGCATTTACGTGCCAGTCACCCACCATTGCACTTATAGATACCAACCCTACAACTCCTTAAGGTATCACTATCCACCTCTTACCTGCTCCCAGTTTAGGAGGCAGGACTTCAACCTGGGGCCCAGACAGCATCTCCAGAGGTGTAGACAATCTTCCACCCAGCCCAACAACAACAATCAACCACCTTCCTCTAAACAGCAGTTTTGAGAATGGGATTGAGGGACGACCAATCGTTTCCCTCCTGGTAAAGTCATCTCCTGTCCTGTCCTGTTTAGAGACCATCTTTTTCCAGTCGTACCACCTCTGGTCTTGTATCACCTCAGATAAATGGGTCCTTGGCATGATTAAATCCAGCTACACCATTCCATTCACAAAGAAACCTCACCATCCCCCTTCCCTGTCTCCTTTCAGGGACACCTCTCATGTACATTTGCTACAACAAGAAATCTCCCATCTCCTGCAATTCATAGGAATCAAGGAGGTTCCTTAACAATTTAGAGGCAAAGGCTTCTAGTCACCTTACTTTTTAACACACAAGAAATTGGGTGGCTGGCATCCCATATTGGACCTAAGAAGGTTAGATATGATAAATTCAAGATGGTGACCCTTAACACGATTATCCTGGCTCTACAATGTCATGATTTGTTCTCGTCCCTCGATTTACAGGACACATACTTCCATATCCCAATACACCCAGCTCACAGGAAGTATCTGCGGTTTACGATCAACAGTTCTCACTATCAATACTCAGTTCTCCCCTTTTGGTGTCTCTGCAGCTCCCTGGGTGTTCTCCAAGGTGCTCACTGTCACAGCCGCTTATCTAAGCAAAAAAGGCATGTCCATTTTTCCATACCTAGATGACTGTCTACTCAGAGCTCCATCCCAAGAACTCATGACGCAAAAAGTTCAAACCACAGTGCAATTCCTACAAAGTCTGGGGTTTCTCATCAATTCAAAAAAGTCCATTCTCGTCCCGAAACAAAATATCCTCTTTATTGGTGCCTGTTTGGATTTTGTAGCAGCCCGAGCTTTTCTTCCCGAGGACAGAGCTCTCAAGATCAGGCAGCTAGTGCATTCGGCCATATTGGCCCAGACGCTATCGGCCAGACTTTGCCTTCAAATCCTGGGACACATGACAGCCACATTTCAGTGGTGTTCTATGCCAGACTACGGATGAGACCCTTTCAACTATGGTTCACTTGAAAGTTCAGACCGCAACGCCATTGCTTAAGCAAAACTCTTTCCATTCCAACATCCATAAAACGTTCCCTGGCATGGTGGACAGTATCCCTTTTATACAACATACTCCCTCCATGGTGCTTACTACTGATGTCTTGAGGACTGGTTGGGGCGCCCACTCCACCACCTTACCACTCAGGGGAAATGGTCCCTCTACAAGTCCACCCTTCATATAAACGTTCTAGAACTCCATGCAGTACAATACTCCTGCCTTCACTTGCAGATGCTCCTTGCAGACCAACACATCAGGGTCACGATGGACAATACCTCATGCATGTTTTACATAAACAGGCAGGGGGGAGCGAGATCCATTCCCCTGTGCAACACCCTCATCTCAGCATCATTCCTACTGGGAATCCAAAATATGACTACGGACTTCCTCAGCCTCTCTTTCATTCCTGACCGCGAATGGAAGATAAACGAGAAAATCTTTCAGGATATCTTCACACAGAGGGGTCACCTGGAAATACATCTCTTTTCCTCCTATCACAACTGCAAATGTCTCAAATAATTTTCCAGAAGTGGGAGGGATCTAAACTCACTGGGTGACGTGTTTCTTTTGCCCTGGACGAACACAGTGTTCTATGCCTTCCCAAAAATTCCTCTGATTCCCCGCATCCGGCAAAAGGTAAGGCAGGATGTGACAACAGTCGTAGTTGTTGCTCCCTCCTGGCCCAGCTGACCACGGTTCTCGGACCTAATGCAGTTACCCACCAGGACACCAATCACACTTCCAGTAATCCCCAATCTACTCTCCCAATGTCAGGGCTGCCTCCTCCACTCAGGTCTGAGGAGACTCCACCTATCAGCCTGGTTCCTTGTTGCGTCACCAACGAGGAGCTGATGTGTCCAGAATCTATCCAGTTCATCCTTCTTAACAGCCAGAAGCCATCCACCAGGAAGACCTACTCCAAAAATGCTGTAGATTCCAACTTCGGTGCACCAAAAATAACATCTTACTCAATGCGCTAACCTTACCTACAGTCCTCCAGTATCTCTTACATCTGAAAAACCAAAACATTTCCTTGAGTGTGCTGAAGGTCCACCTCACAGCAATATTGGCACTGCCCTGGCCCTCAGGTCAAAATTCTCTTTTTGCCCATCCAATTGTGAAAAGGTTTCTTAAGGGAATTCAAAACTTGTACCCAGAGGTTTGCATACCACCTCCAGCATGGGACTTGAACCTAGTACTTAAAAGCCTTACTAGGCCTTCCTTTGAGCCGTTAGCAACCAGTTCACTGCTTCACCTCTTGATGAAAGTAGCCTTCTTCATAGCAATTACCTCTGCCCATAGAGTTAGTGAATTGTCAGCTCTCATGGCGACTCCACCTTACACAATATTCCACAAGGACAAGGTCTCCCTCAGGCCACAGCCCAAATTCCTACCAAAAGTGTCATCCTTGTTCCATCTCAATCAAATCATTCACTTACCATTCTTCATGCTGAGACCACACTCCATACCCTTCGAGGCCACACTCCACAAGTGAGATGTACACAGGGCCCTGGCCTTCTACCTGCAGCAGACAAGCACTATCAGATCCATGAATAAATTATTCATTGCCATAGCAAATAAGAATCAGGGACAGCCAATATCGAAACAATGCTTGTCCAAATGGATCTCTAGTTGCATACGGTCATGCTACGAGATATCCAACATCCCACCATCCGACCATGTACGGTCACATTCGAGCAGAGCAGTATCCGCAACCACCGTCTTTCTCCACAATTGTACCCATCGCTGACATCTGCAAGGCCGCCACCTGGTCCTCAGTTCAAACCTTTACTAAGCACTATGCCATTGACCAGGCTTCTCTCTCCGATGCCGCAGTAGGCTTATCTGTACTGACCTCGGTTAGTAAGTGCAGCTCCAAAGCCCACCTTCCACAGTGGGTACTGCTTTGGAGTCACCTAAGATGGAGTACCCACAGGGACACTACTCGAAGATGAAAGAACGGTTACCCACCTTGTGTCGTAACTGGAGTTCTCGGAGATGTGTGTCCCCATGGGTGCTCCATCATCCTCTCTCCTCCTCTCCATTTCAGAGCTAGTCCTTTGCTCTGTGACTGAGAGGGAACCGAGGGGGGGCTCGGCTGCCCAGACGCTGAAATGGCACCAGAAACCAGCATGATTCGGTTTTTGCTGCTTGCGTGGCTGAGACAAACACTGCTTTGCAGCCTCTGAGCCAGGTCCTGCGGCCACTCCGACACCTAAGATGGCACCCATGGGGACACTTAAGATGGAGCACCCACGGGGACACACATCTCGAAGAACTCTAGTTACCACACAAGGTGGGTAACCCTTCTTTCCAGCTTCCCCCAATTTTTCATCCCCTTGCCCTCTTCCCGCACATGGCTCAAGGAGTGTTAATGAGACCCATCACCTTGAATGGGCATTGAAATATGTGTTAAGTAGTTATGCTGAACAATCTAATCTACCTTGTATTTAGCTGCGACATTCTGTGTACATTTCCCAGACCTGAAGAAGAGCATTGTGTAAGCTTGAAAGGTCAGTTCTCTCACCAACAGAGTTTAGTCCAATTTATCTCACCCATCTTGTCTCTGTAATAATCTGGGCCCCTTGTGGCTACACCAAAATAGCATATCCTTACACTGTTATAATGTGCTCTTATTCTTTCATTCTATTCCACATCCAGTATGTTAACATTAACATCCCAATTTCTGGCCTGTTATTTACAGTTTTTGATATTAATGTCCTTGGCTATTTATTTATCACTCCTTCAAGAAAGTTAGAAAAGGGTTGGGTGAAATCACAGACATGATTATTTTGCTGACAGAAGTGGTTAGTTTCATGGGACAATGAGCTGCAAGGAAAAGAGCAGCACCCCCCAGCCCCTAGAAATGTTGCATTACCAGAAACAAGCAAACAAACATACTAAAAACAAACAAACAAAAAAGAGAGAAACTCATTACAGACGTTGAACAAAAATAAACAATAACTGCAGAAGTTCATACCTTTTATTATCTACAGGCAGTTGGTGTTCATGATTTGGGCATTCTGCTTAATCATTTGCAAGAGTCAGTCCTTGAGACAGTGGTTGATCTGCTGCTTATGTACAGTTCCAGGATTTTTTTTTTTTTTTTTGGTTAAGGGAGTTCACTGTTGACAGTTCTTTCACTCTTCCTTGAATATCAGAACATATGATGGTATCAAACTGGCTTCAGGCTCTAGTGCTGACATTTCCTAATGCCTACATCACTTGAACATTTGAAAAGTGTTAATGAGTGGATCAAAAGGACTGTTGCCTGAAGCAACTAACTTTTTTCTTTTTTTTTCTTTCTTTCTTTCTTTCTTTCTTTCTTTCTTTATTTTTTTTTTATGAAATCGGCTCTCCTCCAAACTCAAGCCTTCATTCTTTGTATCTAAGAAAATGAGATGCAGTCCTCCTGATGATGATAAAACCAAACAAAACAAAATTGGAGACAAATCAAATTGTACATATGGTTAATCAGACAGAGACATGTTCTTCAGACCCTCCAGTACTGCATTTTATTACTGTAATCCAAATGAAGGAAAAAAACAGGCAATTTTGCAATATTATGTCTTTTAATATGTGCAAATTCTCATACTGTGTATGAATCATTTACCACAAAAATTGCCTAAATTCCTGAGACTGTTTTTTAAGATTACATTTAATAATGGCCTCTCACTGAACTTTGCTTTAAAAATCTAACTAGAATAACTACTGACAATATGTGTGTGTGTGTAGCCTGTCGAAACATAAGGATGGAAGCATTTTCATGTCATTTCTGTCAACAGGGCCAAATATCTGCTACTCAAAGCAGATTATTTTCTCACACGGTTGTCACTTAATGGAGGGGTACATTTAAAACAAGTTTCATCTCCTGAAGCTGCTAGGAATTTCAGCTAATTAATGCATGAGCTAATTTTAAATCTAGTTTATCCTACAACTCTGGTGAGTTTAGCTACATCATTTTAGGGCCTGATCCAACATCCAGTATGGTAGTGGGTAGGCTCCCACTGAGTTACAGGCTTTACAAAGCCCATTGAAATCATCATGAGTCTTTTCTTTGATTTCAGGTCTTAATAGGTTTTTGCATTAGATTTTTTTGTTCAAATCATGAAATTAGTTGAAATTAATAGGCATTTGGCCCTATGAAGCATTAGCCCACATCACAAAATTAGTACACATTTTGGCACACTTAGTTGTCTGTGCTTAGAGAGTTACAGGGATACAAGCATAGAGGATGGAGTTATGAATTATTTTTATAAATATTTATATAAAGTCATAACTTTTAAAAGGCATTTTGCTGACATTAGAAAAGCCTCACCTCTGAAAAGCTTAGTGTACATCAGGGAAATATATGTTCCAAAGGGGCAGCCATGTTAGTCTAATTCACTAAAACAAATAAGTAGTCCTGTGGCACTTAAAGACTGACAAATTTATTTATTGCATGAGCTTTCATGGGTGAAAAATTAAATCAGTTTATCTTTAAAGCTATGAAAAAACAACAAGGAGTTGTGTGGCACTTTAAGACTAACAGATTAAAGCTATGCCTACATTAGCAAATTAGTTTGGACTAAGCAAGTTTAGTCTGAACTAATTTGAACCCTGTCTACACTAGACTTTACCTAGTTCAAACTAAAAACTAAGCAAAGCATAGTTTGAACTAGTTTAGTTAGTTCAGCAGGTTAATCCGAACTAAACATTTAGTTTAATCTAATTTGCATTTTTAATTAAAACTAGTGCAGTGAAGACATGCTAGTTTGAACTAAATAAGTTCGAACTAGTGGTTAGTTTGAAATAAATGTGGTTTTTTAGTTCAAACTAACTTTTAGCTCAAACTAGCCATGCTTTTTAGTTCAAACTAAAAAGTTAACTCAAGCTAAAAAAGTGCAGCTAGTTTAAACTAACTTTGAACTGCTTAGTGCAGACTAAGCAAGTCCAAACTAAGCTTTTAGTTGTAGATGTAGCTTAAGTGCCACAGGACTCCTTGTTTGTTTTAGAGAAATTTAAGATAACAGAGATAAATAAAGTGGAAGTAGAAATGGGTATGAGAGTTGAAATAAAAAAGATCAAGTGAGTTTTATAATAGAGTCCTTATAGACTTCAGTCCTCCTTCATGCCTATCCATATGTTCAGGTGCCTACATACCTTAGTAAATCTGGTTAGCAACTCCTCTGTTTGAGGTTTACCATCTCTAAAGTGGGGATAATAATTCTGATCCTTGCCACAGGGATGGTATTTGGATTAACTACTTAATGTCTGTGAATTGCTCTGAGAGCTGGTGTTGGAATGCACTACACAAATATTTTTAATTCACTGTTATGTAAAAAAGTATAGAGGGAAAAATCATTTTCTGGCCCACTTTTGCAAACATCAGAGAAATGTCCTTCATTTAAAAGTCTGCAATTTGCTCTATCTGTTGAAGGGTCTGAGAGCTAACAAACCAGTTTAATATTCTGATTTGAAAGTATTTAGTAATATGTTTCCAATTGTACCAACTTTTAACTATCTCTTCATTTTAATATTCATATATGGGATGCTCAAATTTATTTTAAACGTAAACTATTTGGAGGTCATTATCTGAGATATCAATGGTTTAACATGCAACTTTTTTCAAGATTAAAAAAATTCTTATACATACAGTGCCATGAGCCCACTTATTTACTTGATGTTCAGAGGCACTGGGAAAGATATTGAAAATACTATAAGTAATGGCACACCTAGGGGTAAAATAACATAACTAGTATTTAAATACAAGCATAATTTCAGGGGGAGGGTGGGTATGTAGCAGTCATTTTATATATTTTAGTCAAATCTGTATTGTATCAAGGCACAAAGTAATCATTACTCTTAATATAGGCACAGTATTTCTCTTTCATATCTGTACACAATAAATTTTGATTTTGTGTAGATAAAGTTCCAAAAGGGTAGCCGTGTTAGTCTAGTTCAGCCAAAGAGGCAAGGGTTTTGTGGCACTTAGACTGACAAATTTATTTATCACATGAGTTCAATCTGTTGGTCTTTAAGTGCCACAGGACTCCTTGCTTCTCGTGTAGATAAAGTATTTATTTACTATTAACTTGGCCACAGAATGAGCCCCACTTCAATCTGCTAAGTCCGTCTTGTTTCTATTCTGCAGAAAACTGTTTGTGGCTTTAATTTTTGCTATCACTGGATGAATGCATTGGTGCACTTTTTCCAGTTAGTGGCTTGCTGGGAATTTTGATGAGAGTAGTTGGGGAACTCACAGAAATTCATGCCAGGCATGTGCGTAAGAGAACGAAAAGAAAGTAGAAGGGATTTAAGTGTATATTTTGTAATGCTGTATTGCATATTAAATTAAAAACCAACACTAAGATAAAATAAGTTTAGAAGCACTTCATATAGAGCAAATAGAGGGCTCTTACTACTAACATCAAAACTCCCTGGCATGGGCTGCTCTTCCTCTTTTTCACTCTAACAAAATGGTTAAAATATATGTGCCAAAAACCCTGTGAACAGCTGTAAATTAGAAACAAACCTCCTTCACTGGAGGGATCATTTTTCCGGTGGCAAATAAGCCTTATGAAAGTAACAATACCACATTGTTGGCATTCCACATTGAGCATCATAAGGAGATCCACCTTCAGATTATAGATTGGAAATGTGAAAGCTGCAGAAATAGTTTGAGAGGATAGTTTAAAGGCCTAGGAGTGATCCTGGGTTTCCAGAAAGCACTTCACACTTGTTGCTTAGCCAGAAGTTCTCAAAAGGCATGGCAAGAGAAAGCCAGTCTGTATTGGACAAGTCCTGAGACAGGCTTTTGGGCCCGACACAGGCCTCTCATCTCCTTTCACTGCCCCCTTTGGGCTGTGGAACTGTCTGATGAGGACAGACATCACTGACCAAAGAGGGTAGTGTGGACATTGGCCACCACAGCAATTAATGTGGTAGCTGTAAGTTGACTTATCTCTGTAGTGCAGACAAGGCTTCAGAATGACCGGAACCTCATCCAATTAGTAAGTAAGAATGGATAGGCACGTTTGTCCCAAATACCTGTCAACAAATTGATTTCATTGTATATTGGAGGGATGGTGTTAGTTTTTTCACATGCTTGGTAATCAATAGCCAAGGGAGTTGCAACAGCAGTGCCAGTTTGTAATGGTGGAATGGTTAGCAATTAAGATTCTCTATCAGATTTTGAAGGTCACTTGTAAGATTTGGCTGCTGTTGCTCATACCTCTCTTTGTATTGCTTTTAGGTCATCAAGGATCCTCCTCCACCACCTCCAGCTCCAAAAGAGGTATAGTACAAGAGTCTTTGCTGATGCTTATAAGAAGGTGATATCATAGGGAAACACCACATTAATTACATTGTTCCATCCCATTAAATATTTTTGTGTCTAATGAACCAGCTCTTTCCCCAAGCTGCAGGCAAGGAAAGATAGCATAGTGGTTAGGGCATTTTCTTAGGAGCTGAAAGAAAAAGATTGAGTTCTCAGACCTGTCACAAATATCTTTTGTGAGCTTGGAAAGTTCCTTTTTGTGCCTCAATTTCTCATAATTAAAATGGAGATAAGAGCACTATCTATCCTCCTAAGGATAGATGTATTGAAAAGGTTTGGTATGCTCAGATATTATTTTGGTGGGGCTATATAAGTACCATGGATAATTACCTACTCTTGTCATAAACCCTTCATATCCTCTTTGGGCTATATCTGTTCCACTTTTTTAAAAATAAAATAAAATAATCAAAGGAACTGTATTTTTGATGTGGATAATAATGATACTTGGTGCTCTTCTGTATGAGATTCCCAGTTTTAATTATTTAAAACAGCAGTAAAAAAACACCCTAACAGGGAACTCTAGGCACCCTAGCAAGGTCAGTTAATGACAAACTTTGAATTAAGTCAGACAATAAATTGAAGCAATAATAAAAGTTCTTTAACCACCCCTTCTCCAGGTGCATACTCTAAATGTCTTCCCAAAATTATTTCAAATAAATTGCTTTCTGTTGCAGAAGGTGCTTGCACACAGGCCATGCTGTGAGCATTCTGGGCTATGTTTGACCTACTTAAAAAAAAAAAAAAAAATTAAACACCAATGTTGTGTTTTTGATGTTGGGAATAATGATATTTGGTGCTTATCCATGTGTTCAGAGTTCTGTGCAAATGACCAAATGCAGATATTACAGTTTTACTATTGAAAATTAAACTTGTCTTAGAAATGGAGGGCACTTGACATTTCTAGTGTCTTTGTGTGAGAAAAGACAAAGACTTCAATAAGGTAAAATTAGAGTTGTAGGCACATGTCAGTGTTTTGATTTTATTACTTCTGAAGAACATTGAAATTTAAACCTCATCCCTCTCTCTAGAGCCCTAAATATTAGAAAGTCAAGGAATTAAGGGCTATGGTAAACCTTTCAGAAAACTGCAGTCACACACTAATGACAATTGAGACCCTGATCCTGCAAAGACTTAGCATGTGGATGTTAAATTTTCTGTAGTGTGATCCAGAAGCCCTGATTTTCATTTGTACAGAGGTCCCTTTGTACTACTCTAGCACTGTAAAGGGCCCTTAAATTTAGCAAAAATGGAGTTAACAGAAGGTAAAATCCTAGTGAAGGCAAGGCAGCTTGTAGTTCTCACATGAGTTAGCAGGTCAAGTTAAGACTGTTTAACAGTGAAAATCTTTGTTTCAAATTTTTAGGTCCCCTCTTCTTACTTCCTTGGCGCTTCTCCTCATCTTCTTCTAAATGCAAAACAAGTAAAATATTTAGAGTTGGATTTTTTTCCCCAATTATGTTAAAAAAAGAAAAATTAAAACAGTCAAGCACACAATTGCATAACTTGGCTGTAAATCTGGATAGAAATGGATTATGGTGTGATTTTCCCTTCTCATTACACGTTAAATGTTGCAGATGTTAAAGATTGAAGTCTGTAGTGTAGACTTTATTATACTTGTATATACCAGCAGGCAACAGTGTGTCAGATAAGGTTTGGGGCCAAGTGTTCTTGAAAAATATTGGACAGTTAGTCTAGGACTTAAGCCATCAATTTCACCATCCCTCTTTTATCTGACTTCTCTGATTTGTAAATATTCAGCTGAACAAATCTCTTAAGATTAACTGTAAGGAGAACAATCTGCATTACTTCAAAAATCGGTTTGAGAACTCTACATTGCCTTGGGGTCAGAGTTAAGATTATGTTTGTAATTTGAGGATGACTGTCACTTGTGAAAATGCAAACTTGCCTCTGGAATTCCTGAAGTTGTAATTTTTTAATCTTAACGTGTAAGTCTGATAGTCATAGAAGTCAGTTAAGACACTGAAAAGTGCTTGCAACTTTGACTTCCCTAAACAGTGTGGGGAATGAGCTTAAATTGGTGGGAAGTCCAGTTTACTAAATGGCTTGAAGAACTCTGGTCACAGTTTGGGGCACTTATAATACTTGCCAGCGATGTTCTGCAAAGTGCAAAAAAACCCATTTTCAAACATAACTATAGATTGTGTGAAATAATGAATATTGATAGGCCTATGAGTGACTTTAAAATCTGCTGCTGTCACACTAGAGCTATGTTTAGGTCTGGAAAATTCTGTTTGTAAACTCTAATAAAAACATGTGCTAGAAAAGAATTTAGTGCAAAAAAAAGAAAAATAACCTCTTCTAAGTAATGTTCTTGAATTTATGGGCAGGAAGAAGAAGAAGTTCCCTTGCCTACCAAGAAATGGCCGACAGTAGATGCTTCCTACTATGGTGGACGAGGAGTTGGAGGAATTAAAAGAATGGAGGTTTGTACTCTGGAGAGAAAGAGAAACACTGATGCATCAAAATACAAATTTTCTAAGGCTAAAGTTGTTGACAAGAAAGTTTAGCTGAAAATATAATAGTATCGTGTTCACTTGCTTCCCAATGACATCAGCCTCCTAAAATGTTTACCCTTTAAAATAATTCTAAACTTATCTCAGTAGATTAACAAGAACTGATTTCATTAGTTCCATTTGATCTGAACTTTAAATAGATGCTGAAAGGCTTGCTCATTCCATCAAGCTAATGAGGAAAGTGAGAGCCTTTTTGAGTGTTTTGGAAGAAACTGCAGTGTAACATAAGTACTCCAACTGTGGGCCAGCCAAACACACTGACAATAGTGACATTAAGGAGAAGCTTGATCCGTAAGGAATGCACAGCTACAACAGTGCTTGTCTTTGAAGAGACATGATAGCACCATGTTAATTAAAACAGAATGAAGAATATGCATCCTTATGGGTATGTCCTTCTGTCACATTTTATGCTTAAGTCAGCCTGCATGGAATTTGAAAGGCAATTTCTTGTGCTGTCTAACTTTATTTTAAAAAACAGTCAATACCTAAGGTATCTGCTCAGAACCTATCCTCATATCTTGGCCAAACCTAAATGCATAACTGGGCGTAGTCCTTCTTGAGCTCTGCTGAAATCTGCTTCTGTGAGTAAGGGCAGAGTTAGGTCCTTCAGCAGTTCTAAATTATTAGTTTAGATGAATGTAGATGGAAAAAAAAAATTTTATGGAGCAACTTTTGAATCCAGACTGTCTTGGAGGTTTCTATAAAGTAATGAATTAGACTCCAGGGTGTGGGTCTTGGCTTCCAACTGGGGTGATGGGAAGCCTTTAAAGAAGGTGGCAGAGATTAACTGAGTTTTGAAAATGGGACATTTTCTTATTAAATAGAAACTGAACAACTAATTAAACATAAATACATGCTGGTTGCAATTAAAATATTTACATTTTATTACACAGTAATATTTACTGTTCCTCACTGAACCTACCCTTAGCAATGTGCTACCAGCCTGCTCCTTGCTATGTTATAAGGTCACATCTCTGTTCTATTCCTCCAAGTTTCTGTGTTGTTTTCAGTGCATATGGTCATTTAATCTTCTTTTATTTTTTCTTGTTCCTCTGTGCTCTTCAGAGTCTCTTGCCCCCCAATATGCAGCACCTTCACTGTTAACTTAAATGGGGAAGAGAAGATAAGAGGACAATAGTCTTCTTTTGACACTCAGTCTCTGCTTTCCTCTCCTCTTCTCTTTTTATACTCTTGTTAAGCAACTTCATTCGCTTCTGTGATTTCAGCAACAACCTCTTGGTCTCCTGACTCTCAAATATATTTCTGAAGTCTTGACTTCCACCTTTCCACCCAGTCTCAGAAATTTTGGATGTTCTGACACCATCTTGAATTTGATCTGTCCTAAACAACGTCTTCCCTTTGCTCCAGATCTCTTTCCATTACCAATAGATTTCCCCCCATTCTTCTGATCATCCAGGAGGTTATCTTCTGTGTCGCCATTGGGCCCTTTTTCTCATTCCTTTTTTTCCTATGTCATTTTCTTTCTTTGTAACCAATTGATTTCCTCTGTTAGGAAGGTCAGATAATAAGTTGCCTTTATAGGCAATGGTATTCCTTCTCCATGATAGTCCAGGACAGTTCAGCCACCATTAGCTGACTCTGAGCAGTTCTTCACCACTGGGAAAGAACTGCTTAGATACACAACAGACTTAAGTTTTCATAATTTGTATTATGAAGCTCCACAACTTTCAGGTTCTTTCAGTGAAGCTTCCTTAAACTGAAGGGAATGTCATATCTTCCATAACAAATACCCTGTCTAGTGCTAAATGGTTTTAGCAGTGTTTAAAACACATTCTAACAACTCCATAAAAAAATACAGTAAAAGTACCATTGATTACATGGAAAGATAGATACATTTTAATGACTCAGCAGGGTCTACTTGGAAATGAAGGCCCATTCTAGTATTGCAATAAGATGATTCTCTCTCTCACTCTTACTCCCCCCGCCCCCAAATCTACATAGTTCTTTCTTGCCCACAAAAACTATCATGGTGTGCAGTCCAGGAGAGCCTATCCAGCTTGCATGGATGGCAGGCTTAAAATCTTAAGCTTTCTAAATTTATCCAGTCCAATTATCAGAAATAGAGTAGCTTTTTGCCTTTTAGTAAGGAAAGATTTCTTAAATTTCCAGTGACAGAGGCTCTTTTGGTATGTGGTATAACCTTGTTTTAATATTTTGTTTTATTTTTCCAGTGTTAGGAATTAGCAAATTATGTTTCAAAACCTATCTAGGAGAGCTGGTCAAAAAAACCAGGAAAACTGTTTTGCATGATTTTCTTTTTTGTCCCCCACCAGAAAAATTGTAGTTTAATTTTTTTTATGCAGTCCTATTATCTAGCACATGATGTATGTTCATGTTAATGCCATATGTTCTTGTTTTGTTTAGGTTCGTTGGGGTGATAAGGGGTCTACAGAAGAAGGAGCTAGGTTAGAAAAAGCCAAAAATGCTGTGGTGAAACTCCCAGAGGAACCAGAAGAGCCGTTTCAACCCAGATCTCCTAAACCTAAGCCTACCTCACAAGCTGCTCAGGAAAAGTGGTATGCTCCAATTAAGGTAAGCTTTTAGGCTATGTCCACGCATACATCATTATTTCGAAATAACCCATTTTGAAATGAGTTATTTTGAAATAAAGTCCTTATTTCAAAATAAGTTAATTCGAATAAAGGGAAAGCCTGCTTTCGAAACAGCCGTTGTTTCGAAATGGTTATTTTGAAACAACGCCGTTCGGACATGTTTCGAAACAGTTGTTTTGAAACAACATGTCCAAATGCCATTGTTTCGAAACAATGGCTATTTCGATTAGATGTGAGGTTTAACAGTTTCGAAATAACAGTGCGTCGTGTGGACATGCCGCTTCTTATTTCAAAACAACCTCTGTTGCTTTGAAATAAGAAGCCTGTGTGGACATACCCTTAGTCTTTAAATGAATGTAACTTAGCCATCTCTTTTATATTAAAGGCCAGATTTTGCAAACCTTCCTTATTTTGAATCATACCTTACTCCTCAAGTAATTCTGTTCAAGTAATTGAACTATTTTTTGAGTAAGCACTACCCAGCATGAGAAAGGAAGGCAGAATGTGGCCTTAAATTTTAGATTTCTTTATTTTCAGCTGGTTTCTGATGCCGTTACAGTATCTTACATCATGAGTACTGAAATCAATGAGACTACTCTTAGGCTGTGTTCACACAGTATTTTTGTTTCAAAACAATGAGGTTGTTTCGAAACAAAAAAAGCCATGTTCACATGATGCACAGTTGTTTCGAAACAATGGGAACCCGTTGTTTCAAAACAACAGTGTTTCGAAACAAGTTAAACCCCATTTGGGGGCGAAACAACCTTGTTTCGAAACCGTTGTTTCGAAACAATGCATGTGAACATGTTGTTTTGGAACAAGGTGTTCCGAAACAACATTTGAAGGGCTGCCCCCTCAGCACCCTGGCCAGGGTGCTGAGGGGTGTCCCCTGGCCGGCAGAGCGGAGCTGTGGGCACCGGCGGGGTTCAGCGCTGGGCTGCGCTGAACCCCGCGGGTGCCTGCAGCCCCCCTCTGCAGGCACTGGCAGGGTTCAGTGCTGAGCTGCACTGAACCCCATGCGTGCCTGCAGCCCCCCTCTGCAGGCACCCTCTGCAGGCACCGGCAGGGTTCAGCGCTGGGCTGTGCTGAACCCCGCTGGTGCCTCCAGCCCCCTCACCAAGAGAAATAGCATGTTCACAGTTTCCCGCCTTTTTCCTTATTTCGAAGTAACTTTTTGTTAATTTGGCATAAGTTATTTCAAAATAAGGTGTTATTTCGATATAAGTTGTTTCAAAACAACTTATATCGAAATAACCCCCTGTGTGTGAACACAGCCTTAGAGTAACGTACTACCAACAGAACAGAAGCAGAATCTCACTCTTTTATTAGTGTTTTCTCTGTTTATTTCACCATACATGTGTCAGCTGGTTGACTTTAAATCTGAAGCTCTTTACAGCCTATAGTAGTTTTTCTAAACAAGTTGCTACATCCAAGATGTTGTTGCTTGAAAGACAGTTAAAAGTAAATATTAGGAACGGAGTCAACAGGAGCAAGAGTTAAGTACAGAAACTTGACTAAAATGAATGAGGGCAAAATACACTGTTGATACTAGTAACATTATTGAATAAAGAGATCTCTCTGTGGAGACTGTATGGGCCTCTTCCCACCCAAAGTAAGCTACTTCTCAAAACCTGGATCAGAGTCCTTTGACATCTTCCATTAAGGTGTGTGTAGGCAGATGTCCAGCCACTGGACAGAAACCATCCAGATTACATAATGGTTTAATTTAGACTCTGTGGTTTATACAGTGACATCCTTTCGGAGTAAAGTAAACAGAACTGTTCACCAGTACTCACCTTTTAGAACTGGCACTCAAAGCTTTCTTTATAACTACACTACTAGCCCCACAGGCAAGCACAGTTTCAGTACCACACTTTCCTATAATTCAATAGACTGAAAAACATTTTCTATAAAATCTACACAAATTAAAATATTTTAAAACATAAATGTTAAATATAAGGGTTTGGATTCACTTGAATCATGAGTAATATAAAGGGCAGAAAAACAATGCAGTGCCAAAACAATTGATAGGTTTTGAAGTACACTCTTGAAGTTACCTTTTAGAAAAAAATCAAAGTACCCAAAGCTACTGAACAATGTAAAAGAGAATTCATGGACCAGTCTGTCAGGTGAATAGCTAGCCATTTTGTCTGCAGAGCCTCAAACCTAAAAACTTCCTTTATTTTGTAAGAATCATTGACTTTGCTAGTTATTGCTAGTACTCAAATGTGGAATACCTTTGGAATTAGTCATTTCACTTGAACCAGAATATACTTCTTAAATGAGTCAGTTACAGTTAGCAAATAGGGAAATAAACCATACAAAGGGCTAGTCAGTCCTGCAAAATACTTTCTGCCAAGGTTATTTAATCTGGTGGTTGTTGTTTGTTGTTAATAATAATAATAATAGCAAAAAGAGATGAATGGTTCAGTCAGTGGTTGTTTTGCAGTCAGCTATTCAGCTGTGGCTTGAACTCGCAAGGAACTAGGCAATAGGAGTTGAGGGCGCTCAGCCAGTTGCAGGAATGGACCATTGATGAGCTGGTGTAGCTGTCAAGTGAATTGGTGGATGACCTGTTTGTCATCTATCTGTTGAGTAAAAGGCTCTTTAATAAAGAAGAATGAAAGAAATTTCCTGTGAATAAAATAATGCATAAAAATTCATGAACAAAAAGTATTTCATCTCTTGTTTGATCATCATGTTTTACTTTTAAGAGCTTCATAAAGACATAAATTGCATGGGTTTAACTTAAATCAGTTTATAATCCCACTTCAGTTAAACTAATGCAACTCTATGTGTAGAAAAGGTCACAGTCTTAGGGCTTTTCTACACAGAAAGTTATAGCTATGTAGTTATACTGGTGTGTGTATATATATATATATATACCATTATGGTTATACTGGCATAAATCATCATGTAGACACACTTATTCTTGAAAAATAGTGCTTTGGTTTGTTTTTGGGTCCCCCCCCCCGGTTTAGTTTAAACCACTTCCAAAGTGTTGTAAACAAAACTGGAAATAGTCACTCTCATTATGGGATAAGAGTTTGCATGTGGTGAGTGATGCTGGTATAGTGCTTTAGATTCAGACTGCACCTCATGCAATTATAACTTCCCAGGCAGACAGCCCCTTATAGTGGAAAAACCCAAAGCTTATGGCTTGTCTACACCTAAAATACTGTGCAACTGTGCTGCTGTAGTACTTCAGTGAAGACGCTATCTATGCTGATGGGAGAAGTTCTCACACTGGCATAGGTACTCTTCCTCCCTGAGAGGTGGTAGCCAAATCCCAGGAAAAATTTCCCATCAGCCTAGCACAGTCTGCACTAGGGGTTAGGTCTGTTTAACTGCATTGCTCAGGGGTGTGGATTTTTCACACCCTTGAGCGATGTGATTATACCAATGCAATTTTCCTAATATAGACCAGGTCTTAGAATTTCACAGTCATTTAACACTTTGGGGAGCACTAGATCATTTGTACTGGATCATTTTGTTCCTATTAAGTAGGATTTATGCTTATGCTGTCCCAGGTAAGCAGCATTCATTGTCATTAACTGGTATTAGGGGATTGTCTACAAACAGACGTGCACCAGTGTAGTTAGAAGAAGCAAGTCCTGGGTTGACACTCTTATGCTGATTGAAGGGTGGCTTATTTCAGTTTAGTTTTAAGCCTGTGCCTTATTGATTCATCTAAACTGAACTAATTGTGGTTTCAAACCTTATATAAGTGTCCACTAAGATTGCTGCACCCACTTGTTGAATATCATACCTTAAGTTAAACTTGAATAACTGTGCAAGTAGAAAAGTCTGTGTCTAAATCAGCTCTCTGGAAGACAGCCCAGCAGCTGTCTTGATTAAGCATGTCTCATTAATTGACATATACTGTAACACTCAAAATCAACCTGCTCTGTGTTACAGGGTCGACTTGATGCACTGTGGGCTCTGTTGCGAAGGCAATATGACAGAGTGTCTTTGATGCGACCACAGCAAGGAGATGAGGTTTGTGGAGGGGGAAGGGAGGAAGGTTCTGGGTTTATAGAGGGGGGAGGAAGTTGGTTTTATTTTACTCACAACACTCCTTGGTTTATTTATTAAATTAAGCCTCGATATAAGTAAAATTGAAAGTTGCTAATGCATTCCTCTTAGCTAAAGGAAGTCCTATAACTGCTTTGCAGTATTAGTTTCTTCCTTTTAAGGATGGAAACTATGAGGTTTGCAGTTCAGCAGGCCGGATCATGATAGGTGCCTTCTCCAGAAAGCTCGAACTAAGTCAAGAGGATATTCTTAACAAAAAAGTGCTTTTGTGTCTAATGTGTTATGTCTTTGTAGACTGGTCAGGGGAACAGTCTTCATGTTCTTATCGCTTTGATTCTAAAGCCAAAACCAAATGATGAACAGAGAAACAGTCATTTAAAAGTAGCACCACTAAAAAGATGAACCACCAGCCAAATGCATCTCTCCATGTGGGAGAGATGGGGAAAGTTGTCAGCCTCCATCAAGAGCAATATTCCCCCAAACCTGTGATTGATTTCTGGTCTCCTTGGGGGAGTATGATAGATCCAGCTCATGTTAGTGTGGGGGAAATCCTGTTAGGTATAATGGTTCCACATGGTAAATATATGTGCCATAAACAAAACTAGACAGCTTGACAAGTAAATGCAGTATGAGAGAGAAGAGGCAATGATAAGACAGTAAGGCTGAAGATTGTGTAATTTTATTGCCAAAATTGTTTGTGGTTTTGCAGCTATAAAAGTGGGACTTTTGTAAAACACTGCTTGCATAAAAATGAGCAAACAAATTTTAAAATCGGCAGGAAATTAGACTTCTGTTTTATAGGAACTTGAGAAGTTCAGTGACCATTTTTTACTTTTACAAGAAATAGAGACAAGAAAAAAATCTGGCTGAGTTTCAGTTGACTGAGAGGGGGAGAATTTATAATGTTGGATGAAGCATAAAATACAATCGTCATCCTTAGGGTGTGACCTGTGGCAACATAAGAACACAACTATTGTCTAGCTAACAGCATGTTTTATACCCTGAAAAAAACCCTGCCTTTTTATTTATTCATAGACTGTTCAGCGGCAGATCTGCTGCTATCCCTCATGTGAGTTCAAGTCAGTAAACAAACCAACTCTCTTGCACATACTGGAAGCACTGTCATGCTAAATAGCAGGCCAAACAAATGTGTTTCTTTTATTGCTTGGAAACCTGGTAGCTCTCATTTGCAGGAGAATTCACTGCTGAATTCAAGTCATTGATCAAGTAATTAAAGTTTAGGCATGAAGTATCAAAGCAGAGAGAGCTCACCCCCAACCGCCATCTTTCCTTTAAGCCAGCTAATGCCGAGGGTGGCCCAGGTTGAGGACTGCTCACAGTTGAGTCAAGAGGCTTTGATTTGTGGAAGAAAGTCCTTAGAGTCATAAATTTTTCAGCTAGCAATCCACAAGGTTAGGGAAGCTTGTACAGGTGTGAGCTAGCAGGTTGTTGCCGACATCTGTTTAGAGCAGTGGCACAAGTCCTCACCAGCTTGCAGTGAGGCTGCTGGATCATCAGCAGATGTAGTTAAGAGTGGCAGAACAGTTTTGGTCTCACATTTGCTGCCTGGGGGGCTGAAACACTAAAGGTGGAGTGGGGGTGGACACAGCTGCGCTCCTGAACATGCCTCAGGCACAAATAAAGAGATCTAATGTAGTTTGACTCTGTTGTGGTGGGGAGATGAGGACAGAGAGCCACTTCAGAGACAACTTAACGCGGCGACATCTGCCACCAAGTTTCCAGAGAGTGACAGGGGACAGCAGGTACAGATCGAAGTCCTCACATAAACAGCCTCCATTAAGCCATGAACTCTTTTGAAGGACTTCCATCAAACATGTGAGAGTCTGCAGCAGGAGTTTGTTTTGTTTGCAAAGCACTGTTTTGTTTTGTGCACTAACAAGCTGATTTATAAATGATGGATTACCATGCATTCATACTTTTATTAAAAAGAAGAAGAACCACAATACTTTTGGGGTTCCACAAACCTATTAGCTAACAGAAGAGCTTTATGCCTTTAACTAAGATTTCGTTAACCTTCAGACCACAGCTCCACTCTCACAGCTGAGATGAGTTTGTATACTTTGACAGTAATACCTTGTTAACACCCGGGTACAAGGATATACCTGCCATTCTTTCTGTTGTGAAGTTCCTGTTTTGTGAGGTTTATTATTATACGTGGCAGAAACTTGGCATAGATTTGCAACATGGCAAAAGAGGGTCTAAATAGTTCTAAGTATAAATATATATCTCACCCTTTTGTGTGTGTGTGTGTGTGTGTGTGTGTGTGTGTGTGTGTAAAACAACAGAAAGAATAGCAGGCATATCCTTGTGTGCATGTGTATGTGTGGGTACACACACACACACACACACACACACACATAAAAGGGTGAGAGTGCAGGGCAAAGTAAAATTGTTGGAGTTTTCAAATAGTCCTACCTTGCTAATTTGCCGATTTATGGTATTAATTGATTTTTCTGATCCAGCAGACACTTACACATATCAGTAATGCTAAGTACATGACTACTGAACTCAATCAGCATGTCCACCCACGCTTTTTAAATTGAAATAACCCAGGATACGTGGAACCCTGGAAGGAAGGGCCAGGATCAGAACCCTGGCCGGGGGAGTGACCCCCTGCTGGCTCTCTCACTGCTGTCAGGTGCAGGGGGGAAAGGGAGCCCTCTGCTCAGCTACCCTACTGCAAGCCGGGTGGCAAAGGAAGGGCCTTTGCGCCAGCTCCCCCACTGCCAGCCCAGTGGCAGGGAAGGGAGCCCTGCACCTGACTCCCCCAGAATTTGCCAGGCAGTGGGGAGAAGAACACCCCCATGCTTGGCTGCAGGCATGCTTGCTGGGTGCAGGGAGAAAGGAGCCCCGCTCCTGGCTCCCTGAGCACTGGCTGAGCAGGGAAATGGGACTGCCACACCTGGCTTTAGGAGCGCTGGGCAGGTGGTGGGGGGGATGAGACCCCCCACGCCTAGCTCCTGGCATGCTGGCCGGGCAGCGGGGGAAGACACCACCATATCTGATGCTCTCTCCGGGTGGCAGGGGAGGGGACCCCCATGCCTGGCTCCCAGTGCACGGGAAGGTCAGGGAATGGGAAGTGGTGGAGATGGGACCTCTGCGTCTGTCTCAAGCCGCACTAGGCGGGCTGCGGGGGAAATGAGACCCACGCGCCCAGCTTGAGCTGCAGCAGCGAGTGCACCTAAAGCCAGGGGTGGGGTTCTCATCCCCCCCACAGCCCAGCTAGTGTGGCTCGAGCCGGGTGTGGGGGGTCTCGTCTCCCTTGCAGCCCAGCAAGCGCACTGGGAGCTGGGGGTGCATTTCCTGCAGCCCAGCTAGCCCAGTTCAAGCCTGGCCAAGGGGTCCCTTCCCCCCACTTGGCTGGCGTGCAGGGAGCTGGGCACAGGGCTTCCTTCTTCCTGAACCCGGCAAGCATGCCTGCAGTCAGGCACGGAGGTGTCTTCCTCTGCTGCCAATCTAGCGCACTGGGAGCCGGGCACAGGTGTCCCATCCCCATGCCCGTCCAGCACTGGGGTAGCCAGCCGCAGGGGTCCCTTCTCCCCCATGCCTGACTGAGCTGTAAGGCTGCAGCCGGTCTGGGGGGATGTTTTCGCCTCTGCTGGGCTCAGGAAGTCTGGGGGGTGAGGATGATTTTCCTCAGCCACTGTCTCTCCTGGGGAGAGCCAGGCAGGCGACTGGGTGGCAACATGGCTTTGCCAGAGCGCCATGTTGCCACATCCCCCTGGGTGCCTCTCTCCCAAATCAAACTAGCAAGTCCTGTCCCTGGACATGCTGGTTTGATTTGGGTTTTTTTGTGGGGACCTGTTAAAATCGATTTAACTTAAATCGATTTAATGATTGTTATATAGATTTTAACGTAAATCAATTTCAGTTAGATTGACTTAAGTGCCTATGTTTAGACATAGCCAGTGGGTTTATTTGTGTGCTTATGACTGAACAATCATATGCATAATGCTTGCAGGATAGGGGCATAAAAATTCACATAAAATAAATAAAATTCCATTATTGTGATAGATGAGGCATTTACTTCTGGTGGAGCATTCTTAAAAAACAATGGTACAGTGTTGGCCTGGAAGGGAACCTTTCACTTGCTTTCAAAAGTGAATTTTTTTGTAATAAAGATGTTGCGTATGCAAGCTGCATAGAAGAATACATGATAAAAACCACAGAAGTAATCTCAATACAGCGTCCTCTCTCTTTTTTTTCCTTTTTTTTTAAGATAACATTTTGTAAGCAGCTGTCCTAGCAAACAGAGCACAGTCCATAGATTACATGTGTTAAAATAAAATAACTTACTGGTATGAGCAGTTCCATTTAAACTCTTCAGAGTACATGCACAATAGAGCTCCACTTTCCTTTGCATTTGGTCATCATGTAGCAAATTTTGAGTGTTACAGGAAGGAAATACTAAGTTGTAATTAGTCAGAAGATTGCTCCATCAATTTTTGAGCAGAAATCCCCTTTTGTATTTATAGAGATTTCTGCTTAAACACTGAAAGTGGTTTGGGTGACAACATAGCAAATTTGAAAAATTGGGACATAGGATGGGAGGTAATAGGTACCCATACAAGACAAAGCCATGTATATCAGGACTGTCACTATAAACTCGGAACAGCTAGTCACTCTAATGATAGGGTACAGCCCAACTTCTGTTGTCAGTAAGATTGGGTTATATGTGTGTTCTGTTCTAACTCGTTAAAGAGAAACCCCACAATTTTGAGCCAGACTCATCACAGGATTTTTGCAGGTAATGTACATCACTGTTGATCTATTTTCCCTCCCTTCAATCTTTTATAGAAACATGAGAGGCAAGGGAAGTTAGCAAGATGATTCATTTTAAAATAAATCTGAAATGTCAGGTGATTACATTTACCAGTTATGTTTGCACATATAAAAATTGGATTTAGCTGGATGGCTCGTTTCTTCAGATGCGGTCGATTACCATAAAGTTATAGCATCTTTGGAAGCTGCCTGCCACAGCGTGCTTGAGTCCAACATTAAACGGGTCTTAAAACAAGTGTCTGTTCTGGCTGGGATTTCTCATTTCTGAAGAGTTTTAAGATAATAAATTGGGATTATTTTGAGTAAAGTGGCTGTGGAGAATGGTTTGTGTTTGTGTTTGGAATTCTTTAAAGATTATCACATTTCAGCTCCAGGACATTTGTATGTTGTTGGTCAGCACCTGGCCCTAGTGTGTTCATGGCAAGGAGCCTAGACAGACCTGTGCAGTCAAGCTGTTCTGTATTATCTGAGAGGCCTGTTTGGATCCCAAGAGGTTATCCTCATTCAGAGGAAGATCTGTAAGGATTTTGTGAACTGCTTACTCTCACCACACCAAGAGGGACTCCCCAAGGACAAATTCAGAGGTGACATACGTGGCAGAATTAAGTTTCACGTTGGGTGGTGTAAGCCAGAGGAAATGATAGAAGGAAGTAGATCAACATATGCTTGATTCTGCCAGTTCACCAGTGCTTGCCTTTTCCACCACTTATGCTGCCTCCAGATTTTGCCTTTTAACCACAAGGCAGTGGCAGATGCAGTTGAAGAACCTGCGTGTATGAGTGGTGCCTTTCGAAGCCTGGGAGCACCGGTTGGGTTCCATTTAAGGTTGACTCAGTTAGGGATGATCTGCACACCTGAAAAGACTTTGCATGCTGCATGAAGTCTGTGCTGACAGATATGACACGGAGCTATTAGCTTGGTGAAGGGGGTAACCGACAAATCAATTTTTCCCTTTCAAAGGTAGTCAGGGAGCTGGGGGAGGTAGTTCCTGCTCTTTTCCTCAATAAGCATATCTCCATACCAATAAGACAGTTCTTTCTTGCGCCCAACCGACAGCAGCTCCTCAAGGTAACAGTAAATACCTGCACATTATCCATGTGGTATGTGGACGTGTGTGCATATGTACTTGCGTTGGTGTTCCACTGTATTCATGTACACCAAATATCAGAATATTTTCCTTCTGTATAGTGTAGTAAGCTGCAGGGGCGGCCTGGGCTTCAGTGCACTCATTTTAGTAATTCATTAATGAATATTCAGAGTCTAACTGTATCATAACAATTGTTCCACAAAATGATATAACTTCATGTGTCTGTTGCCAGTTCATTCTCTGATATTACAGCAGTGTCACTGAGACTGCCAGCACTTCCATTACAAGCCTAGTTTTTTCATGGAAGAGGGTGTTTTCCTAATTCACTCATGAGTATTTATTTTAGTATTGAGGGATTCAAACCAAGAATGAGATTTAGAAGCATCAAAGTTTGTTAGTTTACTCTTGGTTTTTATTTTTTTTCAAATATTAATCCCCTTCACTTTTTGTGAAATAGGTATACAAAATAAAAGAGGGTGGCTGTTTAGTTTGGTTTGTATTATTTTTTAATATTATCACACATTGAAATTGATTTCATGTGATCTGTGATTTTAGAACAAGGTGTGATCATTTATCTATGATGTAGATTAATTCATAAAACCTAAAAGAACAGAATGATCATCACTAGAGAATTGTTATTGTTTCCTTAGTAACCTAAAAAAAGAATTTTCTTTTAAATCTAACCCAAACCAGTAGTATTTTAAATACGTGATACTGACAGGGGTCAGACCCTGCCCCATTGAATTCAGTGGGCTTTTTGCTCTGGACTTCAGTAAGCAAGGATGGGCTCTGCCACATATGGGGAGGTATGATTTGTTTACCTGAAGCATAGAAAGGATTATGTTAAAAAAAAAAAATAAATCCCAACCCCCTGAGATTTTTTACAAATTTAAAATATTCCTTTTATGTATTTAAAACAAGTCTACATGTATTTTGAATCTCTGTTATGGTGTGGAAATACAAAAAGAATTATGATATGTGTGGCATTAAAAGTAGGTTAAAAAGCATCTCTTTCCTGTTTTCTGGCAAAGTATCACAGAGTAGGGCTCTAATACTTTTTAATGGGAGCTGTGCATACAAACTGAAGAGCAAAATTTGGGCCAAAGTTCTTCTGAAATTTTAAGACTGTCAGTTTGTCTAAAAATCTGTAGGTGTTTCCCTTCAGTTCCCAGGAAGAGGGAAGCAAATGTTTCAAGAACCTGGAAGTAACACGTCCGAATGGCGTTATTTCGAAATAACCATTTTGAAATAAAAGCCATTTCAGTTTAAAGAAGGTTTAAGCTATTTCGAAATGACGGCTCTTATTTCGAAATGATGGAGCCCGTCATTTTGAAATAAAATAAGTTGTGTGGACCTAATCTCTCTTATTTTGAAATAACCAGTGTTATTTCAAAATAAAATAGACGTGTGGACGTACCCTCCCAGTTTCTCAATGGAAGACTCAGCATCAATTGAAATTGTATTGTCCTTCAGCAGTGTTTTTCATGTTTTAGCCCTAGGGTTCTAGTCCTGCAAGATGCTCAGTGCTCACCTCTCCGCTAAAATGATCAGTCAGGAAAAAGGACCTTCATAAGATTGGCCAGTTACATATAAATCATTCTGGGAATATAAGGGAATAATTTCTCAGCTAGCAGTCAGTGAAGGATGTGATAGGTGCTTCTAATGCAATGGTCCTTCTTAAAAGCCAACATTTGTTAAAGGACACTAGTTATTTCTTTAACTTGTGGAGAACTGGGTCTTTTCAAACACAGCTACATGATAACTGTTGGCATATTCTGCCATTTTACTGATGATTACTGTAGCTGGGCTTAAAATCAGCATTTAGGAGTCATCCGGAAGAATAGTCTGAAAAAGTAACCTACATTAAAGATGTGTGCCTTTTGATCATCACTGCAGTTTTGAAATATTCTGCCAGTTTTTCTGGTGATCCCGTACAATAAAAATGGGGAATTCTTTTGGAACAGTCCTTGTGTAGGCCTTGGGAATCAGAATGGACTTTTTAAGTATAATCACCGTAGATGGTCTTTTTATAGCTTTTATGAAGTGTACAGTAGGTTTTACCTTAAATCCCTCAGTGGTCATGAGAAGAGTTCCTTACTCCCTTAGATGCATCCTCTGCCTACATTGTTATTTAAAAAATTGGGCTTTAGTTTCCATGATACTACATGACAAGCAATCAGAGCTATTCATGCTGTCTTCATTAGTTTACAAAAAACTATGCGGAAGCTGAGCATGTTAGGCTATTCTAAAATGCAGCTTGATGAGTACTGGGGACACCCTCACTTGCAGAATGCATAGGGATAATGCCTATTAAGCAAGATAAAGTCAATCTTTCTTGGGTGCAGTGTGAATTTGTTACAGTTACAGCTGTCAAATACTGTCCCTGCAGTCATAAAGGGCATTGCAGTGTTTTTATAAGGTTGAGCTATATGAAGGAATGAACATTTTATTTTCAACTTGGTTTTGTCAATAATTTGTTTGAGTGAATTATTGTTTAGGTTTTGTTTTTAAATAACTTTTTAAAATTTATTTCTTTAGAACAGTTTTGTACAGAGTAGACTGCAACAGAACAGTTATGTTTAATCAGTCTTCCAGGATTGAAGAGCATGAAGTATATATCTAACCAAGCTCAACCATAAAATGCAAACCCCAACTCTGCCAAAGCTATTATGTAGTGTGGGAGCTGACGTGGTTTATGTTAATGCTGAGTATCTCATTAGTCCAGTTTACAGAAAGGCTGACTACCCTCAAGAAACAGCAAGTAGAAAGCTGACAGTTTAATTCAGTTGCTGCTCTCCAGAAGAGACGTGACAGCTTTAACTGTCTTGTTCGCCCAGATTTATGAACTAGTCCTACGCTCTTAACCAGATTAGTTCCCTTTCCATTAACTGCTGAAAGTAGGGCAGCTGTCCAAGTGGCTGGTTGTAAATTCGATAATGGTGGCTGTGTTAATCTGTAGGCTTTTCAGATGGAGAAGGCAGCAGATAACAGGATTAAAGTTTCACGACCCAGGGTTTTCACAGCCCGAGATGGGGGCATAGAGGATAGAGAATGACTTCTGTCATTAATCTTAATTGATTGCCAAGAGGTTTTAACCAAGGTTATTAATTAGGAAGAACCTTAACACACTGTCTAAATGTGAGCATCAGATGTTCTTTTGTGAAATATGGGCTATATTGCACACGCAGTCATGCACACACAATATTTCTGTATGAAATATGTATTTGTGTATATCTATAGATACAGATGCATTTGTCTGGAAGTATATGTACAAGCATCAGGAGGTTTTTTTAAATATATCTGGTATGATGTATGTAGGTCTGAATCTTTGTTACTCTTTTATGAAGTATGGAGATTTAAATATCTATCTTTTCTCTGTAGATGTATAAATCCCTATATTTCATAAAAGAGCAGTTGATGTCCATCTATATCTGTCTAACTACCCCCATATTTCATACAGAAATGTTTTTGTGTTCAGCTTTCTGAATATCTTTAGCCAATCCTTCACTTTCTTTTTTTAAAGGACATTTAGGATGGATAGACAAATACAGTAGAACTTCAGAGTTATGAACATCTCAGGATTGGAGGTTGTTTCTAACTCTGGAATGTTCCTAACTCTGAACAAAATGTTGTGGCTGTTCTTTCAGAAGTTTACAACTGAACATTAAACTTAATACATCTTTGAAACACTATTATCCAGAAGTAGAATGCTGTTTTCTCTTTATTTTCTGAGTAGTTTATGGTTCACAAAGTACTGAACTATTGTTTCCTCTATGGTTGACTGATCATGGTCTTCTGGTTCCAAATGAGATGTATGGTTTTCTGGTCAGTTTGTAACAATGGTGTTCATAACTCTGAGGTTTTACTGTAACAGTGCATTCAGATAAAATCCTTAGTAGAGCAATAGTTATAAATCCCAATGTTTTCATCTCTACCAAAGTGCTGTACACTAGAGAAAATATTGAATTATGGACTGAGCATATAAACTAGTCAATAGGAGAAGTTGCTGTTGCAAAGTCTCAGAATTCAGATTTTGTTTAGATTCAGATGATATTGTAGATGTTTCCAGGTTGCAGTCCTGCAAATAGTTACTGTATGTGTGATCTGATTACTCAGATACAAACAAACTGAGCCATTAAGTAATAAGGCCTACTTCCTGTGAGGGAGAGGCAGAAGAATTCCTGTTTGTTGATGAACGTTCCAGGTACTCTTACCACGCCATCATGTAGTTGCAGTGCCCAGGAATCCTCACTGGTTGCTGGAAGGTGAGATGAGGAATGCATCTGACTTACATTTTGATCTCAGAGGAGGGCATAATTTCTTTATCACAACCTTGCTATCCATGGATGAAATGAATGCAGTGCCTCTTCCCTTTTAGTGGCAAAGTGAAGACAATATTTATGGACCAGACACGGGGCAGAAGATGAAAACTTTTGAAACTATGCTGTGGGTAATGCAGATATAAGAACTAGATGATGTCTTATTGCAGGTATTCCTCAGATTTAAAAATGAACATGCTTTGGCCATGCTCCCAACCAATGTTCCCTCTAAGCCGGTGATGCAGCTGAGCAACTTATGGATGCAGCTGAGCAAGTTCCTGGGCCCGGACTGGGCCCCTGAGCCACTGCCCATCAGCTCCCCAAGTGCATCCGTAACTTGCGCAGTTGCATCACCAGCTTAGAGAGGGAACATTGTATAGATGTCTTTTTGTTCAAACTTTAGTAAATTAATAAAACCACAGTATTTTAGTTTAACATTTTTATTAAACAAATAGGAAGCAATGATGCTGCCTATCAAGCCTCCTCGACACCTCAGTTTTTGACGCCTGTCTTTGTCACATTTCCAGAATGCATATACAGAGTCTAGGTCAGCCTTCAATCCAGCACTTAGATATGACTTGATGTGCATTAGCATGTCTAGATGAGAAACATCCAACCTGTTATGAGGCTCTGTCTTAATATTATTCATTAGACTGAAGCCTCATTCAGCATCTGCACTAGATGCTTGAAACGTACCAGATATATCAACCAACTGGGCCAGAAATGGGAACTCATCTTCTGTCACTGTATAGATGACAAACATCTAAGAATGTGTTCAGTGTACCAGCCATTACCTTTTCCAGAACAACAAACATTTTGGTTGTCTGTAATTTCAGCTCACCTTTAGAAGATGTGAAAATACATAAAGAAAATTTGTAAGAAATTACACTGATAAGAGCTGATGATCACAGATAGCCAATACAATTCTATTATTTTTTAGAGATTCCTAATGAGTGTGCCAATTCTGACTAGATCTCACTCATAGAGCTAAAAGAAGTCACCCTGATTCAGGCCTATATATTACTTGAGCTAATGTTAATTAAGGTCAATGACAGTTTTTCCACTTTACTGAAAAACTTAGATCAGGTTGCCTTCTCTCTCTGCTACAATCCCCATCTACCAGTTTTGTGGTGTTCTTGTCTGCAAGCTTTGAACTTTCCTTTACCAGCTTGCAACTGAAAACAGAGCTGTGCTAAAAATACATGGAGGGGACACCTCCTTCTAAAGCCATTGTTTATGGCACTTGGTAAAGATATTAAAATGGGAGGACACATGTAGTTTGCCTATAATGTATTGTCAGGCCCATTCACTTGAATGTGAGCACATGTGGGGTGTGCCTCTTGGATACCACAGAGCCAAGCATGTGTGAATACCTAGTATAGTGAAAAAACAACAAGGAGTTGTGTGGCACTTTAAGACTAACAGATTTACTATTTGCGTGAGCTTTCATGGGAGAAGATCCCACTTCCTCAGATGCTTCGAAGATGGGTGAACTTACAGAAAGGAATGAAACTAAATGCAAGGGGGTGTA
>ML681966.1:78747847-78900715 GCA_007922195.1 Podocnemis expansa
ATCTTCGAAGCATCTGAGGAAGTGGGATCTTCTCCCACGAAAGCTCACGCAAATAATAAATCTGTTAGTCTTAAAGTGCCACACAACTCCTTGTTGTTTTTTCACTGGACTAGACTAACACGGCTATCCCTTTTAAAATCGACTAGTATAGTGAGCCATTGAGAGATCCTGGGATGGAAAGTGCTGTAGAAATGCTGGGTGTTAATAAAGTAACATAAGGTTCTATACAGTTCTCTGTCTTTATTCTGCATCTTGGGTGGAATGTGTGTGTTGTGTCTATATAGCCCACTGTTTCCCAACCACTGTGTCACAGCACACAGGTGTGTCACAAATTTTTTTGAAAAACTACTCCGAGCGCTCTGGATTGGCTCATTGGCTCATGAAAATATATGGCTTCATTCAGAAACTACATGGCAGTGTGCCTCAAATGAATTAAAGGTAGCAAGGAGTGCCATGGCAGAGAAAACGTTGGGAACCACTGACCTATGGGGCAGCAACGGCTTGAAAGGGAAACAAGATGTTTCCTTACACATCAACCCTCCCCTCCCCCCCCCCACGTGCCATGAGCTTATCCTGGGCTTCTAATCTGCTCCCAGCCCGGGAACCCCCAACCCAGCTCCGCTCCCCGCTTCTGCTGCCCGCCAGCCCCGACCCCCGCTGCTCCCCGCTTCTTCTGCTCCCCGCCAGCCCCGGCCCCAGCGCCTCCCCTCCCCGCTTCTGCTCCCCACCAGCCCCAGCCCCGGCTCCTCTCCTCCCGGCTTCTGTTGCCTGCTGCTCCCCGCCGCTCCCGGCTTCTGCTCCCCGCCAGCCCCGACCCCCGCTGCTCCCGCTCCTCGCCAGCCCCCAACCCAGCTCCGCTCCCCGCCAGCTCCAGCCCCAGCGTCTCCAGTCCCAGCTTCTGCTCCCCGCCAGCCCCGACCCCCGCTGCTCCCCACCAGCCCCAGCCCCGGCTCCTCTGCCAGCCCCGACCCCCACTGCTCCCAGCTTCTTCTGCTCCCCGCCAGCCCCAACCCCGGCTCCTCTCCTCCCGGCTTCTGCTGCCCGCTGCTCCCCGCCAGCCCCGGCCCTGGCTCCTCTGCTCCCCGCCAGCCCCGACCCCAGCTCTGCGCTGGGGTCAGTGCTTGCCGCACCAGTGAGCGGAGGCAGCTGCGCCACCGCTCACTGGCGCAGCTTACAGGGAACATTGCTCCCAACCCTTTTGCTGTTTGCTTTCTATGAACATTTTAATGAGCTAGTTTTATTTGATGGAATTAACGCAGAGAGCAGTGTGTATAAAAGCTGAAAATAATTGCATTGGAAATAATTTTTATATGTGTAGTTCTATATACATATAGTTTTACATATATAGTTCTCATCACAGCTGGGAGAGGAAGTTCCCCAAATCCCTCAACAGAGCCGTGGCACGGACAATCAGAGAATCAAAAAATTTGGTGGCACTTTATCAAGAAGGACTGCATATGCACCCACAACTACTTTGTGCCAACAAGTAACAGGATGCTAGAAATTTGTTGGCCAGGAAATAGTGTTTTTGGAATAGGGAGAGGAAAGGGTGTGGCTCAGTCTTCCTTTATTAATTTAGTATTACGTCAGCCCCCATGCTCTCAAAAAAGAGGGAGACAATTAAAGCACAGACTCAGCAAAATACTTATTCACATTTTTAACTTTAAGCATGTGTTTAGTCCCATCAGCTTCAGTGAATGTAACAGGAGAAAATTATATTTAAACTCTGCAACTAGCCCATCAGCTTTAGCTACCATTGTCCCTCCTAGAATGCAATTTGTATGGCACAAAACATAGAAGATTTCAAATGTCAAAAATTTCCTGAATAAAATATATATTAGCAGTTGCCAGCATTGCAATAAAATGTTTGAAACTTGGCATATAAGATCTCTACCTGGAAATGTTGTTTTATGTGTACATTACCTTAAAAATATTGTTACTGTTAATTAATAATTGATATCACTGGTTCCTTAGATTGGGGCTCTACTGTGCTGAGCACTGCATAAACACAGAAGAGAAGACATTTCCTCCCCTGAAGCATGTACAGCCCATGGCCCCAGCCCAGCAAAGAGTTGTACATGTCAGTAATTTTAGGCACAATCCATTGGGCTTAATTCTCTACCATTAAAATTAATGGCTGAGGGTTGAGGGTCACTGTTTTGCATGGAAACAGGATATTATATTTAGTGGGTCATGAACAATTCTTTTCAGGACAGATGGACAGACAGTTGGGGATGGTGGGTAACAGGGGTTAAAGTAAGCCAGAACGCACCAGAATGCCGTTCCAGGGCCCCTAAAAATAGAAACAGCAGCCAGAACGCAGTGTTCCAGTGTGTTCTGCCTACTAACCTTGTGAAGTTTCAAAGCTCCCAGCCTGGGGGAAGCTCCCTGCCCACCAGAAAACAGTCTTCCAACCAGCAGAGAGCTTCCCCCAGTCTGGGAGCTTTTAAAACTCCTGCCCTGATCATGCTCCATCAGAGCAGGCCAAGGGTGGGAGGAACGGCTCGTGGGGTGGCCACTCTGCTCTAGTGGCCAGGTAAGGGGTCCCGGGGGGTGGACCTGGTTGGAGGAGGAGCAGGGGCCAGGAGCATGGGACTGAGGTTGCTCCTGCTTTGCAGGCCCCGAGGCGGTAAGGTGGGCTGGGGCTGGGGCTGGCGCGGGGAGCGGAGGGGTGGACTCTTTTCTACCAGGCCAGCCCCAATCGGGGTCCCCCAGCTCCCTATGGCCGCAAAGGGGTGCTGGGTGGGCAAGCGCCCCAATGTCCACCTATAGCCTCAGCACCCCAGCTCCTCTGCTTCAACCCTTCTCTGCCCTACCTCTTGCCCCTGCCCCATCTTCTGCCACCACCCACCCCTTCTCTGCCCCCATCTTCTGCCCCTACCCCCTATTTCCTGCCACCACCCACCCCTTCTTTGCCACCATCTCCTGCCCCTACCACCTAGCTCTTGCCACTGCCCACCCGTTCTCTGCCCCACCTTTTCCTGCCATCCACCCCTTCTCTGCCCCCATCTCCTGCCCATGCCCCCAGCCACACCTTGAACACTTCCATCTCCTACCCCTGCTCCATTCCTCCACATCCCATGCCCTCATCTTTCCTGAGCTGGGGCCTGCACATGCGGGAAGGGGGCCTGGAGAATGTGGGAAGGTGGGCCACCAATTAGGAAGGTTCCAGGGCCTACCAAGTTATACTTTAATCCCTGGTGGGTAATTTAGAAAAAAAAGGTGAACATTGTGATTGCATGTTACAGTTAAATATTAAAAGAGAAGAAAAGAAAAAGTGAAATTCATCATGTCTTTTTTTAATTTTAATTCAAAATGATATTTTTACATATTAATTTTTGCATGCCTATGGTATATAATGAGATAGGGGTTCATTGAGAATTAACAAAACATTTAACAGGTGAATTAATAGTATTTTGAATTTACTGATCTGATTATGGTCAATAATATTGGATTGCACATTCTGTACTAACCATTTAAGAATTCATTCTTGGGACATTGTTACATCTTACAGGGATGATGAAAGGTTTTTGGTTTGGTTTTGTGAAAAGGAAAATTAATATATATTAAAAGAAATGATTGTGGTGAACATGCCAAAAGCCAGTAGGGTTTTATGTTCAAGCTGTCATCCCATCCATAACTCAGAATGTCTTGCTGTTCTTTATTGTTTTTGCCCAACAGTGTGACACAATGGAATGTTGTCAGCCTAAAATTTCAACACTCAGTGTGGTGCCTTATGACTGTTTGTGCTATAACTTTAAAGTAATTTAAACATAGGTTAAAAAATTAATTCAGTTACAAGTATTAGAGTATCAGTGCTGCTTTCTGTCACTAAATATATATGGATACATATGACTTTCCTCTTGTCAGGTCATTCTGAAATAAATTATGCAGCTTCCACTAACTGTGGTGGACAAATGCTAAATGAAAATCAATCACTTTAATTTAAAACAGCTAAGCACACTGCCTTTATTAAATAGCCTTCATCGGACAGCTAACCAGATGATAAGTAACAGTTTGACTGACCTCTAGCCTTTAAATGTTTTAACATAATGCTCTGAGGAGGACTGTTTCATTATTATTGTATTCCTTTTATTCTAGGATTCAATATTTCTGTTTCACAAATTGGAATCACTTTCCTTTTGATCTCACATTGATGTGAATTTCTCTCTACATTTCTCTTCTGTCATGTTATCATATTTTTCCTACTTGCTTCACTAACGCAAGACCTGTAATTTTAAATCAATTTAATTATTATAGAAAAAGGGTAGAATTTTACTTATTTCTTGGGATCCACTAACACAGTTCCTTCCTCTGGCAGCAACAGAATACTTTAAAATTGTTTTACATATAAAATTCCTTGCTAGATGTGAACATTACTGAATGATCAGAGGAGGGTAAATGCAGGTGAGAAATGCAAGGTAGCAATAGATAATTTTATATCATGCTGTGCCAACTGAGATGAGAATATTTTATGTTCTGTTATAGTACAATATAAAACCTGCTAAAAGTTGGAAAGCTTGTAAAATGATGGGCAAATATCTTTTAGGAACTTTTAGAAAATAATCCCAAAGGAATGTTGGTTAATGTTTTTAGGTTGAGGTTTTCATAAGAACCTAATGGAGTTAGGCACCATTGAAATTCAGTGGGGAGATGGAACCCTGTTTTCCTTAATCTCCTTTGGGCATCACAGCCTAGGTGCTTTGACTAATGGATATGGCGTCATCATTGTAAAGCTGCTACAAAGGGCAGTTCAAGTTATCTGGAAAACGAACACACATGATCACGTAAATGTGTGCTATGTTCAGAGCTCGTATCCGAGTGTTTTCAATACTTACTACTGTATAAATCTTTATTCAGGTCCCAGGTCAGGAAGACATGCATTTAAGACTGTTTGTCTTCAGCTCTAGTGGGGCTTCTTTGGGAGTTAAGTACATGTTTAAGAGATTCCCTGAATTAGCATGGTACCTGTGCGGGGTCTGTATCCTTACTAATTACAGTTAAAAACTAACTAAGTCAGTGGTGTTTCGTCTTTCTGAGGACTGAGTCCAGATTATGTCTCAGAGTTTCTAATATCTGAAAGGTCAAATTATGACTGTAACACACTGAGGCATGGTACTGGCTGGTTATCCCTGGTCATGGCATCGCTCAGTTTGTGTGTCATGAGAAGAATCACTTGGAGTAGCTGGTGAGGGTATCTTTGTGGTTAACAGTCCTCCACAGAGGGCTCGTATGCCTCTGACAGTGCACTTCCAACTGAGGAGATCAGAAAGAGAGACAGAAGGAGCTTGGAGAGAGACAGAGCTCAGCTTGGCACATCTCTTCCCACTAGTGCAATCCATAGGTGATGGGTGGGAGATGGAGCTAAAGATCCTCCTCTCATGACTTCCCAACTACCCCTACTCTTAAAGGGTATGTCTACACTGGAGGCTTAAGTCAATTTAAGCAACTCCAGGGCCACATTTGGAGTTCATTAAGTCAACTCAAGCACTTGCCTAAGTTGACTTAATAACCCTCACCCTCAAAGTTCACTTTAAGGGATAAGGCAGCTTAGCAAAATGTGGCCATTAGAGTCGACTTAAGGCAGGAGAGTCATTTAAGTTGATTTTAAAAGTCAACTTAAACCAAGGAACCCATTTAAAGTTAATTTTATTAAGTCAACTTTAAATTGGTCCTGGCTTAAGTCAACTTTGTAAAGTTGACTTAAACAAATGGTGACTTTCTAAATTGACTTAATAAGGTTGACTTTAAGTTGACTTTATTAAGTCGACTTACTTGAGCCCTCCAGTGTAGACATAGCCAAAGGCCTGTGCTATTAGTAGTTCTGAGGTATGCGGCTATGTGCCACTTTCCACTTCTGTAGCACTTTGGTGGAGATTCTTGCAGTTCATCCACAGCCCTTATGCTGTGGAGAAAGAACAGACAACCATCCATGTATTTTTCCTGGAAAAGGGTGAGAATGACAGGAAGCGCATTGTGTGTGCTCCTGAGTTGTGGGTTCATGGGCCATCAAAGCTTTTCTTTATTCTCTTCTGTACCGACCCCAGCCATCTTCACGATTGCAGAGCAGGCAAGCACATGGATTAATTAGATGTTAACAAAACATGTTTCTTGGTCTCATAAGAATTTAGTCCTGAGAGTCTGGCTTTTCTAGCAAGTCCAGACTTACTGCAATATAACAAGTTATAATAGGTCCCTGAACCAAATGATCCAATTCCTCAAAGCTGAAAAGTGAAACTTGCATATGAATTTCAATGACATTTGCTTTTATCTCCTGGTGCCTTGCTTCTTGACCCTCACACTCAGTTTCCATCATGCCTTTCAGTGAGTCAGAGGGCATTCTTTATTACCATGATAGCATGGAGCTCGTTAGCCAACTTAAATCTCTAACTAATGTTTTGGTCCTTGGTTAGCCAGAAATACTTGCAGATCATTTTACTTGATTCTAGTGGTCACTTCAAAAGTCAAGCAGTTCATAGAAATGACCTTTTATTTGTGCTGCTCTTTTCCTATTGACATTAGGAGTTGTTTTCAGCAGCCAAACCACGTTCATTAGTAGACATCAGTTGCTTTTGATAGGATGACATGAATACACCTAAGCAGATGGACAGATCATGTGTGACTAATGAACTTGATGATGCATTTTTATTAAGGGTCTGATGGCAACTAAATATGTTGTGTCCTCTTCCCCATCCCCAGATCAAAATTAATAATGAACATCGCAGTGGAGAATATTTAAGAAACAATATGTTGTTGATTTATGACTGCGTGAAGAGTGTTGAATCTAAGAATCCTTTGATCTCACAGCTTTTCTTTAAAGAAATCTATGCACACAGTGGGAGAAATGGTGCCATACTTTCTCCCATTTAAATGCAAACAACCAGTGCTCATAATGGTAGTTTTATCCTCTGATCCCCAGAATCAAGCCAATGCAACATGAATTCCAAAGTGAATCACATCCTTGACAGTAGAAGAAAATGACTGGTTTTTGTCAGGTTTGTAGATGCACACACGCTCATGCAAATACATGCCTATTTAGCAAGAACAAATCCATTGTTTACATGCACACCTGGGTAGATAGTCACCTGTCTGTCGGATGCACCTGCACAGCAATAACACAAACACACAACTGTGTATGCCTGCAGCTTTCACAAAGACAGTGGAGTTCATTGTCTTCCATAGTGGTTGATCTGTATTAAGGATGGACAAGTCAGCTGCAAGTACCATGTCTGGGACTTAGTCCCTGCCCCTCTGCCTTATGTATTGGACAAACAGGACAGTTTGCGCAAAAGAATAAATGGGCACCAAACTGACATCAGAAATCACAATGTTCAAAAACCAGTGACTAAGCACTTCAGTCTTCCTAATCACTCTGTTAATGTTTTGTTAATAACTGCGCTCAAGCAATTGAATAACACATCAAGTCTTCAAAAAGAAATGGGCAGAACTGGAATTCATTTGCAAATTTGATTCTGTCTCTTCACGATTACATAGGGACTTTGAATTCATTTCCCATTACAATAGGTTATCTGACAGATTTTTCTTCTGCATGCTGTTCCTCAGTGTTCGAATGTTAACAACTGATTTGATTTGTTGTTACAGTCTGACCTGATCCCATGACTTACACTTCTCTGCATTTATTTTTCTCCCATTCTGTAAGCTCCCCCTTCTTCAAAGCATCTGACGGAGTGGGATTTTCTCCCATGAAAGCTCATGCAATAAAGAAATTTGTTAATCTTTAAGTGCCACAGGACTCCTCTTTTGTTTTGCTGAACTATACTATCACGGTCCCCCTTTGGAACTTGGGACTGTTAAGGGGGACTCTTTAAAACCTTTCATCTCTTTGATGAGTGTGGCTGGTAAAATTTGGTGGGGGGGAGGGGAGTCGAGTGTTAAGGGAAATTACGGAGTGGATACTATGGGCAAATAAATGTTGAGGGTGAAGCAGCCCAATTGGGAGAAGTCTGGAAAGGGTTTTGGTAAAGCTTGTATGTTTGTAAATTGTGTGGGGACTTAGAGATGATAGACATGGTGGTTAAAAGCTTGGCTTTCAAAGACGGCAACTCTGATTAGATTGGGACACCTAGCTCCTTTAGACTCCCAGCCTAAATAGATAGTTAAAACCAACCATACTTAAAATGTCATTCAGTTATTTATATCTGCTAAAGAACTGGCATTTTTGTATAAGACACTCTCTTAATCAGGCATTACTAAATGATTTATTGTGTATATTTTTACTTACATTTTGTTTCCAGAATTGTTCCTGTCGTCATATTTTAGGTATCAGTGCAGATATATTTGAAGTTTGCCTATCTTACTTAAGCAGTTGCAGTGATCTGGGAAGCAACTGATTCTGCCTGTCAGCCTTCCTCCTAGATTCAACAAAACAAACATAGTTGACACAGTCTTCAAACAAGCAGAAAGATCTATTTTAGGTTAGAAAACCTTCTTAGCAGTGCCATCAAGAACTGAGATGGTATGTGAGGAGGAAATGGAGGACAGAGAAAATGTAGCAAGAGCACAAGAGTTAAATGTTCATTCTAACATTCTCCTATACGAGATTTGATAATATATTGAAATAGCTTCCTAAATTAAATGAACTGAAAGAAATAGCTCCAATTTCCAGTTGTCTAATTTTCATGTTCTGTGGTGTTATATGTTAAAGACCTACTCCCAGATAGAATTAGGTACATGCCTAATGTTATATATGGTGAGGAGTGCCACAGGCCACTCATAGTACCAGTGGTTGAATAGATGCATAATTCGGGGCAAGATTCGGGACCATAGGCTAAACACTGATGCTTTTACTTACGCAAAACCCTTTCTGACTATAAAAGTTTTGTCTGAATAAATGAGGGGAAAAATTGAGGAGAGGAAAATTGGCCCTAAAGGGAAAGGTCATAGTGTAATAGGACAAAATAGGGGTGCTAAATCACTTAAGTAATGCACTCTCATTTGAAAGATTGCTCAGTATTGCCACACTTGAACTGTAAATTCTTTGGGGCAAGACCTTGCATTTTCTTGTGTGTTTGAACAGCACCTAGCGTGGTGAGGTCCTGTCCCGGCACTTGGGCTTGTAGGTGCTATAATAATACAAATAAATGGCAATAGTATTAATACGGTTCCACACACAAGACTAAAAGTACAGGTATTTGGCCTAAATCTGCAGCTCTTACTCATACAAGTAGTTCTTACATATATGAGTGGGCCACATTAATTTTTTGAGGTTGTTTTGGTGAGTGAGGATTGCTGAGCAAGGAATCCAGGATTGAGTCCCTTACTTTAACATTTGCCCTTATAAAACAAAACTGCTATTCTGCAGTAATAGTCCAAACTACAGCTCCAGTGACCTTGCAAATTGGAGCAATTTAGCTCATGACTACATTGTGCTCTTTTTCAGTTTAACATTTCATCTCTTAATTGTCATTCCTCAATTCATAAAATGAGTGCCACTGAAATCTTTTTAGGGAAAGATGAGCCTGCAAACCTTCCCATGTGATGTCATAATGCACAATGTAAAATGACGGAACATTTGGTTAGGCCAGTATTATTTACCTGTTGCTAAGTAAAGAAAGAACAGTGCTACTTACTGCAGGCTCATGTCACTATATTGTGGAGGTCTCCACTTAAGGACACCTACAGTGGTTTGGACAAGTCTGCCACACATGTCAATTATTGTAAACAGTGACTACTGTAGTGGAATAGGTGTAGGGGAAGGGGTGGAATATTGTCAGCTAGCATAAATTGTCATAGATCTGTGATGGTGCTAGTGATAAGGCTCCCTGCATGTTGTTTCTTTCTATGTACGTTGATTGGGTTCCACATCTGTTTCCATTTAAAAGTAGTTGTCTGACCCCTCTTTAGTATGCTGTAATACTTTCCATTATATTGTCTCCTTTAATAACATGAAATAGATATTTACTCTGTAGACTACAGAAGGGGAATATGGTTATATACAGCTGAGCGAGTGCATGTGTGTGTGTACAGAGAATATGAGAAATGGAAGGAATGGCTTTGAACTGTGCTTCTAATGGCTATTTTTAGCTTGCCGTTCAGCACTTTCCAACAGCTGGGCCAGTGCTACAGATCCAAGTTGCAGGTTGACTAAATGCTGCACGTCTTGTCCTATCGAAGCAGTACGAGTTTCCAAAAGTGACAGTGGTAGTAATTAAGACACGAGAGAGAGGGCAGCAGATTTCTAAGGGTTACATTGTCTGTAGAGGAAGGAAAGATAAAGAATGAAGTTAGTGATGGTATCTGACGTTTTCGGAGGGATGATGCAAACAACAACTAATGAAGGCTAAACAGCTTAGGAGAGGATGTTTCCCCTCCCCCTTGCTCCTGTGCTTTTATATGCTCCATGAACAATAGCTAGGGACAGAAGGTTGTTAGTTTACACAGGAGACTTCAGATTCCTGTATTATTCAGCAAATGTAAGAAAACTAATCTGTTACAGCTAAAGCAGAATGTTGCAGTGCAAAAGTGCCGTACTATAACTGGGCACATTTTCATAGCTCTGTTGTGCACAGCTAATTGATATACTTTGTAATTGAATGACAGTATTGATATTACCATTGTCTTTGCCCATTTTCCATAACAATGATGTATATTTTATTACCTGTATTAGTCAATAATCTGGAAAAAAATCAAAAAGGTAGTTGGCATTTTTAATGAAGATATCATTAAATGCATGGTAACGATTATCCTGAAAGTTCCCAATTTAATAAATAAAACTATACTCTCCATTTAAACTCATCACAACAGTTTCATCTTGTGCAAGAAAAAAAATGTCTGGTCTTTCCCAAGACTAGATAGGACTGTGAAGAATGTTAGCTGTTTGAGATGTTTGCTGCTCAATGGCAGCTTTTCAAGGCATGAAGGTTTTATGCTCATATTGCGCTAAACAACAATTAATGTTATTCACATCTTTCTTTCCTACAATCCTGGGTCTGAGCCATGCCTGCTTGGGCCTCCTTGGAGACTAAATTATGGCAGGATGGGGCAGCCCACCTGGGAGGGAGACAGCTGTTACAGCTGGCTCCAGTCCTTGTCATCATTAACGACCTACATTTGACACCTTATCCCAGCCATCCTTGTTCAGTATATGATGTATTGCATTAGAATAATTACTATGTGTCATCTGCTATTTAACAGACTTACTCTGCGTCAGCCCAGACGTATAAGTGATATGTGATCATACACTAAACCAATGTTGCCTACTGATCTATCTGTGTGTTTGTGCACACATGCTTGTGTGTGTACATATTTCTATAAACAGGCAGTGTTAAAGTAACACTGATTTGTTAAATTAAATTAAGAATAGTGAGGTTGCTTAATTCACTCTGTTGAGTGTATGTAGTACAGAACAGATAATGCTCCCACTTCTGCTGCCATTGAAATCAGCTCTAGCAGGACTAGACTCTTTACAAGGTCACATGGTGTGGTAAGGCTTGGCTGCACCCATATCTGTGAGCTACCCAGGAGGAAAACACAAAACATCTCCTCATGGAGTTGTACTCAAATAGTTCTCGCAAAGGAGAGGATGAAGTTGCTTTTTGGATTGACTATAATCCTGTGCCCTGGATATAAGGGAGATTCTGAAAGGTTCACAGACCCTGGAGGATTTATAAAGCTATCCATGTTAAAACTTTGTTTCTATAGCAGCTCGCAGGAGCTTTGGTCTGCGGCAGTTCCATGTGCCAGTGGATGTTTCTAATCCCCGTCTTCCATTCCTGTTTGAAGGAGAGGACCACAGAAAAGATAATACCACTATTTGTTAGGGGAGTGAAGCAAAGTGGGAATAGGGATTATGTTGTATTGTGGAAAAAAGCATGTTCTTCTAACTTCATCCCTCCTTCTTTGGTGGTGTCCCAGGTTAATATCACTGAACCCATGCAGGGCTCTCCACAATAAAGGTGCTGAGGAGGTGGCTGGCAAGCCATGTGTGAAGATCTGCCTACTAAGACTTCTCTCACGGTGCAGACCCTGGAGCAACATTCCCTTCACCTTTCCCCCTTATCGTCTACATTTTGTCATGGAGTAAATACTCACCTCATTTTTGAAAGCTTTGCTCTGGATTGGAGACACTGACACATCCTTAACTGGAGTGGGTCTGTCACTGCTGTTGTCCATTACAGGCAATAAAATCTTTATTTTCGGTGGTGGTTCTTCTACAAAGCACCATAGATCTTTGGACAGAAGAAATAAGGGCAATGGTAGAAAGGACACCAACTGTGCTCTTGTATGCCCTAGTGGCTGGTTTGTGGAGCACCTTTGATTACATCTACAAATGATGCTCCTTGTCTGACTGAGTGATCAGCAAGATCTCTATTGTAGAGACATACGTTCATGGATGGAGAAACAGAATTTTGTGTTTGGCAGGCTCTGCAAAAAGCCTGTCTAGGTCTCATATTTATTAATCTCTCAATTAGATAAAGTCTTCCTCTTCCTCATACTTTTCCAAATAGCATCTGACTCCAGATGTTGTACTCTTCCTGAGTTTGGAATTTGTGCAGAAGGCCACAACAACTGAGACAGCTGTGGTTCTCTAGACTGAATCCTGCTTTCACTAACATTAGTTGCAAGTGTCCCATTGATTTCAGTAGATACAGGATTGGACCAAACACTGATAACTATGACAGCAAAACAGCAAATGTGATTTTTTGTTAATAGTTGGTCTCTTCTCTGTGTCTCTCTGGCTGCAACTTTTTATGTTGCTTGCAAACATCATTTTCACAGGAGGTTATCTGAACATGAAGGTAGCTTTGTATGATAGGCTAAACAGTTATGGAACACTCAGGGATTGTGACAGTGAATCAGATTCTGTATTCAGTGGGCCTTTCATCTTAAGGTACATAACTCTCTTTATCTAGTTGTAGAGCCTCCGATTGAGGGAAATTTTACATAATAATTCTTCTTCCCTGGCATGTTACTGCTGTAAGAGAGAGAAGCGACTATCCAGAACTGATTGAATTATTTTATTTAGGATCAACTTTATATCATAGAAGAAATAAAGTGGCTGTGAGAAGGGGAAGAAGGGCTAAACTGGCTATTGTCATAAGTGGATGCAACTTCATTGACTACAAGGGAGAGTTTGGCTCCAGCTTTCAGCCTGATTTTTTTTTCCCAGATGTACTGTTCAAATCTATTTTATGAACCTTTCAAGCAAGAGTTTTGAGAAGAGCCTTTATATAGAGTTTTAAAATACTGCTCGGGAGGTAATTACCAGTACATATTAATTATTGATACACCAGTAGAGTCTGGAAAAGTTATTTAGTCACTGGAAAGTGACCTTGTTAGAAGAGGGAGAGGAAAAGAGACGTACGGTGCCTCTTGAGATCAAGTGGAGTGATGCGTATCAAGGGAAGACACTAAAGATTTATTGTCTGTGGCAAAAGAAACACAGATCTCTGCTTGTGCAGTAAGTGTTTTTGACATCATACACGGTAAAGGATGATTGGATATTGTATCTTAAAAAGTGTTTCACGGAAGGGAAATAATAGACATTTTCACATTGCTGTTTATATTAGAAGTGTGGTTATCTTTCTGGTTAGCTTTGCTCATCCTGAAAATTTTCTGATGTCCATATTAAGCCAGTTTTGTGTTAAAAGGTAGTTTTACATCACTTAGGATTTCAGCTGCTAAAATGAACTTTCTAAATTTATCAGCCTTAAGTAAAAAAAGAAGTTTAGTTTACATACAAAATCTGTATTCTTCCTTTTTTCTTTCTTTTTTTTAAATGGGACACAAGGTTAATGAACAACCTTATTACTCTTGTGCTTTCATAGCCAGTATTTCAAACATATATGGAGTAATGTGATAAATTGCCACATTATTGACTTCCTTCATTTAATTGCAGTTCAGAGTTCCTGAGTGTAAAGTCTGTTCTTCTGTTGCCATTGTATATTGGGTTTGCTGGGTTCCAAGTACACTGGCGGAATAAGAAGGAGAAACTTCTGTGTGGAATAGCTCAGTTTCCCACTTGTGTATCCTACTTTGTGAAGGATACCGAAGGCAGTGCTGGCGAGGGTGGCTGTGATAGCTTGCTTGGAGTGAACATCACTGTCACTTCAGAACCATCTTTTCTCAAAAGCGTGGTTGCAGGTATCTCCTTGGATAACTTATGCTCCACCTGCCATATAGTTGCATGTGGGACCTGATCCTGCATCCACTAAAGTCAGTGGTAAATCTCCCATTTACTTCAGTGGTACAGTGTCTCAGGTTGGGGATCTGCCACTGACAGACAGGAGTGGAGACTGTTTTTGTGTTTGTTTTTTACATCATTGACGTATTGTGTGTTCATGTTGTAAAATGAGAATTGTGACATTTACAGACGCAAGGCTCCCATTGACTTCATTGGGGGTTGGAACCGGTTCCGTACTGTGTGAAATTTACCCCTGTGCAGAGGGCCAGTGCAAAATGTATTCACACATGAGTCCTGCCTGAGAGCCTTAAATGGCACGTAGTTCTTGTACTGTCCCTCTGCACTGGAGTAACTTTTAGCCCCTGTGAATAGTGTTCACCCTCTGCTATTTATACAGCACTCTGCTTAATTTTATAATGTTCCTATTTTTCCAGCTAGCTCTCTTCTTTAATTTGGTAAAAACCAACTGCCCAATTAATTTAAAATAAAAATCAAAGAAAAAGACTCTAGAAGATTCAGACTCCGAGCTCTCCTTTGGTAAGACTGGAGAACTTGGAGGAAAATAGAGTGATCAGGAACAGTCAGCATGCATTCACCAAGGGTAAATCATACCTGACCAACCTCATTGCCTTCTATGATGAGATGACTGGATTTGTGGATGCGGGAAGAGCCATTGATGTGATATACCTCGACTTTAGCAAGGCTTTTGGCATGGTTTCCCACAGCATTCTTGTTGGCAAGTTAAGAAAGTATGGGTTGGATGTGTGGACTGTAAGGTGGATAAAGCACTGGCTAGATCAATGGTTTCAGCATGTAGTAATCAATGGCTTCATGTCTAGTTGGCAACCAGTAACGAGTGGTATGCCCCAGGGGTCGGTCCTGGGGCCGGTTCTATTTAATATTTTCATTAATGATCTGGATAATGGGATAGACTACACACTCAGTAAGTTTACAGATGACACCAAGCTGGGGGGAATGGTAGACATACTGGAGGGCAGGGACAGGATTCAAGGAGACCTAGACGAATTGGACCAGTGGGCCAATAGAAATCTCATGAGGTTCAACAAGGACAAGTGAAAAGTCCTGTACTTGGGATGGAAAAACCCCATGCATTGCTACAGACTGGGAAGCAGTCAGCTAAGTGGCAGCACTGTAGAAAAGGACCTGGGGCTCATGGTGGATGGGAAGTTGGATATAAGTCAGCAGTGTGCTCTTGTTGCCAAAAAGGCTGATGGTATACTGGGCTGCATCAGAAGAAGTGTTGCCAGCAGATCGAGGGATGTGATCATTCCCCTCTATTCAGCACTGGTGAGGCCACATTTGGAATACTGTGTCCAGTTTTGGGCTCCCCACTACAAAAAAAAAAAAAGTGGACAAATTAGAGAGAGTCCTGTGGAGGGCAACAAAAATGATCAAGGGGCTGGAGCGCAAGACCTATGAAGAAAGAGTGAAGGAACTAGGCTTATTTAGTCTGCAAAAGAGAAGACTGAGGGGGGATTTGATAGCAGCCTTCAACTATTTGAAGGGATGCTCCAAGGAGGATGGAGCTCGGCTGTTCTCAGTAGCAACAGAGGACAGAACAAGGAGCAATGGTTTCAAGTTGCAGCTGGGGAGGTCGAGGCTGGATATTAGGAAAATCTTTCTTACTAGGTGAGTGGTGAAGCATTGGAATGGGCTACCTAGGGAAGTGGTGGAATTTCCATCGTTGGAGATGTTTAAGGCCCGACTGGACAAAACCGTGGCTGGAATAATTTAGTGGGAGTGGTCCTGCATTTTTGCCAGGGGGGTGGACTAGATAACCTCATGAGGTCCCTTCCAACCCTATGACTCTATGATTCTATAACTAAACAATACAGCCAGAGCTTTTAAATAAACTTTAATTACTTACACGTGCAAATACATCAACTGAGTAGTGGTGCACAATTAAGCACCTAATTAAGTTGAAAATTCAATTGCACACAGAACTAAATAACCATCTCTCCCTTCCCCACCTTCTGCCCTGTCCATTGTTAACTGAACTCTCATTTAACCATCCCGTGATATATTTGCTCTTGCACTACCCCTGTTGAGAATGCTACAATGCATACTACATGTGTCAATTGGGTAGCTAGTTGCTGACCCTGCTTACTTCCAGATATTTCTTTTGGAAAATGTGATGCTAAGCAGAGGGGCATTAGAGGTATTTTAAAACAGAAATTGCTTGTGGAGCCAAGGTTTTCAATAACCTTTTACTGTGAATCATGTCAGATTTAACTCCCATTTTTAGTTTATAAGGAAATAGGCGTGGAGCATCCACAAAGGGACCCACAATTCCCGTGTAAACAAATATGACTTGTCAGTGCTCAGCATCTCTGAAACCAGGCCATCGTTACCTTGCTTTAGTTTTTTTTATAACATGGAGAAAGAAGAACTAGTAATTTGTGACACAGCTGACAGATAAAGTGTAACTGAAATTGAGTCTGTGTCAACTCTAGAAGAAAAATACAGTTTTAAAATAAAATTGCAGTATCCGGTGACAATGATACTGTTAGCTTAAAGAATTTATCTTCAAAGCTAAATCAAAATCATTACACATGGGAACCACATCCTTCTTTTTTCTGTATCAGTTTCCCATTAATTTCTGTCAGCGCCCATTCAGGTCCAAGATGTAAGATTGTAAAACTGAAAAGCAATAATTAGAAGGGGTGAGGAAACAATGGATAATAGATTGTTAGAACCCTTGTTGTGGCTCATATTGGGATGGAAGCTGTCTGCCTGTTTGTGTGTGTTCTTGCATGCTAGGGTGAAAACATTTAAAGTTGCATACCTAAACTTGGGATCCTAAATAAATGACTTGATTCTCAGCTGTGCACGTTTCACACAATTTCAGATGAAATGTGCACCTTTGCAAATTCAGGCAAGAAAAAGAATGCAATCTCTTGGCCACTGGTTGATGAGGAAGAGTGTTTCTAGGGGTCCAGTCACAGAAAAAAATATGTTTATCTTTACCTAAATGCTCCCTGCCTTATAAAGTTAATTATTTGTTGCTTCAGTTTTGGTATACAATTCAGTGTTATTCAAAGTCTGTTGAATTTGTAGTTCATTACAGGTGTAGAGCTCCATTTTTGGAGATTTTGCATTGTATTTGTTGAGTCTGAAGTTTGTTTTAATGGCATAGGTAAGGTGACTGAAAAAGGTGGTGCCTTAAAATTTATTGGTGCTGTCATGTTCTTCCCTGTAAAGGGAAGGGATTGGGTTCATTTTGTACGGGGGACTTTTAGGAGTCTGTTTCCTATGGATTTAATTCAACTGGGTTTTTTTTCCAGTTTCAGCTTGTTAATACCGGCTCATAACTTCATACAAGCAGTTCATAAGAAACTATTGCAGCATTATAAGGGAAGTGAGATGCATTCTGTAGAAGGCTGCGTTTCCTGCGATTGTTCCTACAGGTGCAGAAAATGTAGTGTTAGCATCTTTGATAATGCTGTTCCTTCCTCTAATTTTGATTTGGCTGGCTTGATGGTTTGGATCCCAGCCTGAGATTTGGCTGAGAGGTAAATCAGATTGAATCTAACTTTCCTTGTCACTCATATGTTAATAGATTCTCCCGGGGGGGGGGGGTGGCAGACTACACACATTATTAAATGTTGGTGATTCACATTTTTGTACATTACTGTATTTGGCATATTTATAACAAGCAAACAAATAAGTTTTTGATCAGTCCATGATGTCCCAGGGGCATTTTTCCTCATACTTGTTAGTCTTCAAAATAATGTAAAACTTGCACAACCTTTTTATCTATTTATTTATTTTTAACCTTTCGTCTTTTTTGCTTTCCTTTGCTTTCCTCAGCATAATGGAGAGGAGCATTAGCAACTAATGTGGCTTTACTGTTAGTTCTTGGCTTTGTGATACAAGGGGGGATCTAAGAAATAGTTTAAATATCTATGAAGGTTGGAAACATGAGAATCCCACCAGACAGCTGTAACAGATAATCAGCAAAACAGTAGTTTAGAATCCTGATGTGGAGACAGATGATGAGACACCATCAGGAAGAAAAACTGAGAGATGTGGGGAGTGATGATAAACCAGCATAAGAGCCAATAATTCAGTTTCTAAACTCCAGTGTCTAGTCTGGGGTTTCAAATAGCCGGGAGAAAAAGCAAGGTTTTAAGGCACCACTGTAGTGCATATCTTTTAAAAAGAAGTTTTTAAATGAAAAAAGTCAGTTAGACATGGCAACAAAGATCAAATGAAAATATGAAAACACCTTTCCTCTTGAGGAAGAGAACTACTGTATATATTCAGGCTGGTGAGCATGAATTGCAATCTGATCGCAAGTCATACTCCCTACTGGGACCTCAAAGTCTGGGGAGAGAGTAGCGTGCGCTGAAGTGGTAGAATCAAAGACATGAAAGATTCTGTCAGCATTGGTGGCTATGCTTTATGTGTCTAAGAGCTTAACAGCCTCTGGAAATTAAACTACAAATGTATCCCATATTGTGCTCAAATCTTATTTATGTACCATAGCCATGTGAGATGTTTCGTCAAGCTACTAATTGTCTTGTCTTTGTGATATTCACAGAAGTTCAAATTTGATTTTTATCCCCTTGACCAGAATGTTTTAAATGTGTCAATTAATGGGGGGAGGGAATATAATTGTATGCAATACTTAGTCACATCAAGTCTCTACTTTAAGACGACTGTTCATCTTTTTTTTTTACTAGCCTTGAAGTGCAATATTGTAAAGCTCTGAACTTTTTCTCCTATAGCAGCAGTTTTTTAATGTCCGCGCGATTTAATAATTTTTATGATTGTAATAGGAGTAATTATTTCTGTATAGGGTTCAATATATCAAACATCTTGAATAACAGAAAAAGTAACACATGATAAAACAGTCGCATTCTCCCCCCCCCCTTTTTTTTTTTAACACTGAATTAATTCCTTTGTAGAGTCACTCAGTTCTGCAGCTGAGAGCTTTCTGTGAGAGTTGTGCTATGTATGTGGAGAATAGCGTGCTTGGTAAGCTTCACTTAGGCTGAAGAGTGAAGATTTGTTCCTCTTTTTATTTATTTATTTTTTTTTACATTGTCAATCTTAAGAAATGTTTTTCTATTTTCTTGATCCTTTCTAGAATAAATTGTCTTATGATTTGTACAAGCTGCCCTGCTAAGGAAGTTAGATTTCTGCAAATCCTGTGACAGATACTAATTCATTTAACCCAAAAGCAGAAATGAGAGGGACACTGTTTCCTCATAGACCCTACAAAAAATAGTTGCCCTTCTTTCATTTCCACCTATTTCTCCCCCCTTCCACCTTACTAAGCCACGCAGTGAGGAAGGAAAATATTAATGTGTTTGTACTCAATAGTTGCTTTCATAATCAGTACTAATTGGTAAGGGAAAGGTGTTTTCTTGAATAAAATAAGAATCCACATGAACATCATGCATGCCTCCTGGCTCCTCCATATTTCAGCAGAATGTTTGTGTATCAAAAGTCTAGTTATCAAATCAAATTATTTTTCACTTCCATGCATCTTTTAACTTCTTGGATTTGGCTTTGTCTAGAATCATCATGAGAGAGCTTGCTTTTGTGAGATTTCCAATCCAGATTTAATAGACCAGATCCGGGCATGTGAATAAGTGAAAGAAGCATCTTGAAACTTTGGCTATTTCTCCAAAATTCATGTATCCAAAGTCTTTTGCTTTGGGTTGGATAATCCTGTTGGAGTTCAAGGTTTTGCGAGCTTCACAGTTGTTTCGGATTTCATGCCATGTGTAAGTCTGTATAGAGTTACTGGTCTACTAAATAATGACGGCAGGAAAGAACAGGTGTCCCAGCACCTGTGTTCTTTGACTTTAGAAGGAAATGCGGAACGCAAGTGCACAGCCCTAAAAGCAGTAGTGGCCTACGTGGATATACCTATTAAGGGTTGCTTACACCTTGCTGCCCGAGGGGTATACTGGTGTGAAGAGAGGGTGAGTGTAAGGAGCTTGAACTCCTTCTCTGCAGTGATAGAGAACAGTGGCAGTCCCTGTGCTCTGTGGGGTGCAGCAAATGCTCATTCTGTGCAATGCCTGGGGCACCAGACACAAACATGCATGCAACAGAGTCGACCTGTGAAGGAAGGTATATGCTGTAGGTGGGTAGCAGCAGGGTCACTTCTTGTTTGCAGTGGGAAGCTCTAGGAATAATTCTGTCATGCTGAGCCTAAGGTCAGGTCTATACTTATAGCATTGCAGTGGCCCAGCCATACTGATTGTGTAGTGGAACCTAGTTGCTCAGGGGATGGAACAGTCACACTCCGATTGACTTACGTTTGCCATCATTGGCTATGTCCACACTACAGCCTAAGTTCCTCCAGGACTTCTCCCTTGGGTGTTGCACCTCCTGTGTTTTCCTGAACAAGGGCTGAGCTTGTCTGTACTAGGGTTGTTTTTCAGAAGATTTTGTGGTAAGGCTGAAGGAGCAGCAATAACATTGGTCAGTCTTAGGGTAAATTTCGTACACAGGTTGGGTGAGCAAACCTCTTAACTGCTGGCAGCACCTTGGTGGCACAGGTAGTACGTGACTGCTAACCCGCTGAAGCTTTGAAGCTCTTTCCAAGACTTTCAAGGGCAGAGACAAGTGATTGCCCCATATTCTAAAGTCTTGTTTGTTGGTTCTTCACAGTAACTGTAAAACAGAACAGCAGCAGGAATGGCAGGAACAATTCAAGCTGGGGCAAAGCAGGCTTTTAGAGGTCTCTGTGGTTGTCCACGTGGCTGTGACTTTAGCAGAATGCCTGTCTTGTGACCCACATTTCTCCTTACAGAGCTCACAGGCAGACCTCTGGTGTAAACTGATATAGCTTTGTTTAAGTCAGCAGAAATATGTTGATTTATACCAGCTGGCCCATTCTGTTTAATCCAGGACTTTTCTTCATCCCTCTGTTTCTTTTACACCCCACCTATGCTTAGGAAAGGGTTCCCCCCCCCCCCCGTGAGTCTAAATGTGCCCCTCTTTCTCCATCATTTTTCCTTCCTCATTCTCCTCCTTTCTTGCTATAGCTAGCTAGGCAGCAGCCAGTTCCTGTGAGGTGCAAATCACACTTGACAGGGAAGTATTTTTGAACAAAGTAGTAAAAGCAGTTTTTAGCTTGGCACTTGGAGCCCTGCTTTCCCAAGTGCTGCAGCCCAACTGCAAACTTACGATGCTTGAGCGAGTCCAAAATTAGGCAAGATACTCTTACCCATTTTGCCTCTTGAGGTTCACTCATCGGTAGTAATTATCTCTATTATGGAGGAGGAACAGCCACTGTATTTTCTTAATCTCACTACTGACACAGCAGTGATTGATTCTCAGACTTGGTTACTGAATTAAAATCTTAATTAAGATCATGCCATTTTTTAATTAGGTGAAGCCAAATCAGGTGTCTGAGGGAGGAAGGAAGAAAAGGGTAGAGGCAAGAAGCATTTCTTCCTGATCTGTGTTGCCAGCTTAAATAGGAATATTGTGAATCTTAAATGAAAATATTTCCTAGTTGTGGCTCTTAGACCATATATAAATATTTTATATTAGTGTTGAGAATGTATTCCCTTACAAAAATTTTAATTTATTATCCTATCTTACAGCTAGTCTATTCAGTGTAGGGTCTTGTACCACATTTGCCACTGTAAGATCCGAGCGCCTTCCAGTAATATGTTCAGCTACGTGACTAGCATCAGAACAAACAAAACATGACATTCATCCTCTCTCCAGAGGAAGAAGTGTGTGCACTGCAGTGTTTTGTTTATATAGGGTGTTTTTTGTTTTGTTGTCTTGGGAAGGGGGGGAACAGCAAGACACATGTTGCTATATGCTTATCTCAGAAAAGTCAAAGTCAAAGAAATGTGCCTTGCACTTTCGAGTAAAAGGTGGTAAGCCTCATGATAGTCGTCTACTTCCTGAAGGAGTTTATTTCACAGTCTCAGACCAGCCTCTAGAAAAGTTGCCTCCTGCATGGACAAGCTTTACCCTTATTGTAGACTAAAGCATTTCATTGTGCTAGAGGAGTGATTATGCCAGAGCAGTAGGTGCTCTTTAGGTATCCTGGTCTCAGGCCATCGAACGTTAGCCGTATGCCAAGTAATTGGAATTCTCAGTACAGGTTCCTCTCCCAGAGTGTGACGATCACAGTAAGTGATCCACGAGTTAGGTAGAGGAGAAAGACGGATGAAATAGATGTAGAAAAGGCAACTCAGTTTAACAGTTTAAGAAGAACAAACATAAGTGAGCTCAAATCAGGAAAAGCACTTCATAGGATACAGGAGATGGGACTGAGCAGCAGTTCAGAGAGCAAGTGGGGCTGCACATGCCCAGAAAAGGATGGTGGTGAGGACAGGGCCATATAAGGACAGAGATGCTACATAGTGGTACTGATTATATTCTTCACACTTGGACAAGAGACCTTTTTGCCCACCCCTAAGGGATATTTTTGGAGCCCCACTATTTAGTCCCAGACACTTCCCTGTTATTGTCTACCATATCCCATAAATCTTTTTGATACAATCTAGAGTCGGTAGGGTACCTGTCCCATCTGTTCCTGTCCACACACAGGTGGGAAAACTTTACCTCAGCTCGTCTTCCACCATAAAGTAAGGGGAGGTGGGTAATCATAGATCACTTTGGTACACTAGCTTGAGAGTATACTTGTGGGTGCAGTATTTCCACACACCTTAATCTGCTCTGTTGCTAGCATGGTGAGAGCTCTTGGTTAATCTGCTTTAACAGTTGTCCTCCACATTGTGGTTGAAGACTATGGGCCGAAATACAAAGGAATGGATGAAAGGAAGAATGCAAGAGTCAGGGGAGGAAGAAAGTTGTGGTTGTGGCTAATAGTAGTGTTTTGAATGCACACAAATTAAAGATGGTTCCCAAGCACAAATATCCTGTAATCTTGGGCAAGTTCTGTACATTAATGTCTGTGTGATTATATTGATGATCACTCTGTCTCTATATCCCCTTTCTCAGCCTCTGCTCCATTCTTTGTTCCCTGTCCTCATTTATCTTCCAAAATAAGAAAAATCATTTCAATATAATAAAACCTAGTTTTATATCGAAATGAGGGTTATCTCGAAACTGTGGTTTTGAAATAACCCCGTGTGGCTCTGTTATATAGATATGACCCACATATCGATATAACAGTTGACCTTCCTCCCTGGGTGAATGGCACCTGGGAAGGAAGTGCCAGCCCCCTCAGAACCCTGGCCATGGAGTCAATCAGCACGCTGGCCAGGGAGGTGCAGAGGGGCGCAGGGGGTCCCCCAAGCCACTGCTTGGCCAGCAGCTGGCAAGGCTTGCAAGCAGGATGCGTTGGCTTCCCGACCCACCACCTGGCCAGCTGAAGTGTCAGGGGGGAGCCTGGCACACCATCTTCCCTTTCCCCACTGCCCTGCAAGCAGCAGGGCATGCGGTATGCCCCACAGTCCCTCCCCGGTGCCCCACCAGGAGCAGGGGATGCAGGGTGCAGGGGGATCCCTGCCTTGGGGGCTTTTTTCCCCTGCCTGGCTCTCCAGGTGAGAGCCAGGCAGGGGATTGGGTGGCAACGTGGCCCTGCCAGAGGGCCATGTTGCCACACCTCCCAGGGTGCCCCTCTCTCAAATCGAACTAGCAAGTCCTGTGTCAGGACATGCTAGTTCGAGTTGGGTTTTTTTGGTCTAGACAGTTTAAATCGATTTTACTTAAAATTGATTTAACTATTTTTAGATCAGTTTGGTTAAATTGATACAAGTAGAATCCATTTAACTGGCTGTGTGCGGACATAGCCTGTTCTAGTTAAAAGAATCTTCACACTCTTCAGTTCCCAGGCATATCATTTTGTTTCCATCTTTCTTCTCTTTTTATTTTTTAATGCTCTCAAAGGCTGATCATAATTTTAAAAAGCAGTTACCTAATGTTAGATTCCTAACCCCTTATTTAGCAAGCAATCTGATTTTTACTGATATCTCTAAAAGCTTCTGGGTGCTCAGTAGTTCTGAAAATCAGTCGTCTTATTTAGGTGTCCGATTATGGAGTCTAAATATGGGGTGCAGGTTTGGAAAGTCTTGCCTTTGTTTACTGAACACTAAAACTGTAGCTCAAAACCTAAAACATTCAGAATAAAGACTGATACTCCAGGCCGAATTCAGCTCTTGTTGAAATGTGTACAACCTGTGGAAGCCAATGAAGTCATTCCCACTTGCAATATGGGTGTTCACTTGGGAAAACTAACTTCCTTTTAAAGTGATTGAATGATCAGTGGCACTTTCTCAAAAAAAAAAAAAAAAAAAAAAAGGTAAAAAATATCACAAATTCATAGCGAGTTAGACATTCCTAGTCTACATAGGTAAATATTGTGGCTGAGTGGAATTTGTAAAGTTTTGCCAAGCATAAGGCACTCTAGATTTCTTTAGTAATTCATAAGTACATTTTCCATTATTTTAATTTGTACTTGGGATAATAAAATATATGTTAAGAGCAGCCTTAATCGGTGTATCAGAATGAATGATGACAACCTGATTTTAGAAAAATGCATATGCATAATTGCATGACTGGTATTAAATCACTGCACTTTAGGGCATAAAACATGCATGTGCATGTGCAAGCATGATAATTAAACACTCTGAGGCAAAAAAGTGTGTGTGCATTTTTGAAAATCAGATCCTTAATTTGAATGAGTAAAGCAGTAGAGCATGCAGGAAAAAGGCATTTTATTAGAGTCCTGAATTCTAGATGACTGAATTTATCATTCAGCTTCACAGCAGCACCCAGAATATTTCCTAAGGTCAAGGAAATCACCAACTCCTAAAGAAGGGAATGAATACCTATGTCAGTTTGTGTAGAACATCCTTATCAGGGACGTTGACTACCAGTGGGCAAAGATGACTACAGTGGCTATGCGAGAGATGCTCAGAACATATGGTTTTGCTGTCAATTACCAGAAGGGTCACCTGGCACTTGGAATAATAGTAACTTTTGAGAAAGGAGTAACGTCTGAGTCCCAATTCCCTCCTGGTTCTAGAAATCCCGGTTCACTATAGACAACATCTACCCATAAAAAAAAAGGTGAAAATCAAGGACTGCCTGAGTTTGTTGGGGGGTGATCCTGAGCTATGTCATGGAATTGTTCTGAGCCCAACAGAGAATGTGGTATCTTCAGCATACACGTTCCAGATTCCCTTGTCCATGAGCCTCCTTGCTGTGCTGGACACCTTAAAATGATTTTGAGAGGTAGTACTGCTCCAGAATCCTAGCAAGAAGGCAATCATAATAGATGGCAACCTAGAACCATGTGTGTCCACTTTGCTGCCCTCTCAACACCAAAGATGTTTCAGAGGAAGAAAAAAGGAGGAGGAAATTGCTCAAACAATTCATGAGGTGGAAGCTCATCTCTTAGAAATGAGACCAGGCAGGCTAACCCTAATGTGACTGCTGTCAGCACTGAAGAACCAATATCTGGTGATGAGGTGTATGAGACAAGATAGGATGATGAGAACCAGTCGCATTCCATCAACTTTTTTGATGCAAGCTAAAGACTGTAGATTATCAGGGAAGCAACCTTACTCCCCAGTAAGCAGAAGCTCTATCAAGTCAGGTAATGTAAACAGCATCCTAAATCTAACGTTAGTGACTGTGATGGAAAATGCTGCATAAAGGAGAATGGTCCTTCATTGCCCTAGTTGTCAAATGATTCATCTGCAAGTTGGGTCAGTCACTCATTGACCTGTCTTCATCAGCCAGCAGTCCCAAACAAAGAGGAAAATGCAGTGGTTGCAGACACTTTCCCATGGGTGCTAGAGATATCTCCTATTTGTTTTATCATTGTTGCTTGACCAACCAGAGCAAAATGGAAAGTTAAGAGGAACCAGGTCAGAGACATCCATATGGAACTGGCTGATCCAGAAGGCTCTGATTCTCACAGATCCTACTCTTAATCTTCAGTTTCACTGGGATCTCCTGACCAAGGATCCAACAGCATACAGATACCCTAACATCTTAGGGTGATCAGCATAGCTTCTGAACAGATAGAAGCGAAGAAAAGCAGATTATTCTAGCATGGTCATCTAGATCCTATTCTTGCTTCACAGAAGGAATTTCCATCCAGTGCCATGTATGTGTCATGAATGTTTTACAGGTAGTCATTTGTCATAAATAATTTATGCTACTTCCCATAAGCCAATGTGCACAGGAAAATAATATATATTAGACAGCATGAATGATGTTGGATCCTGTCAAATGAGAAGCTGCTAGCTGAAAAACATCTCCAGCCTTCCCAGCTTCAGATGTCTGCCACAAAACAACTGGGCCCTCAACCCCAAAGCACTGACTTGGAAGAGGGGATCTTTGGGCAGTCAATACAAAAACCTTTGCGTTCCAGCTGATTATATTTTCATTGCTTTTCTGTATGCAAATTCATCAGAACATAAGAATTGTCTGACTCAGTATGGCCATGGTTGCAACAGTGACTGGTTGTCAGATACTTCAGAGGGAATGAACAAAACAAAGTAATCTACTGAGTGATCCATCTCCTGTTGTACAGTTCTAGTTTCTAACAGTCAGAGGTTTCTGGACCCAGAGGCAGATCATAGCTTGCTTCCCTGTCCATCTTAGCCAACAGCCACTTATGGATCTATCCTTCATCCTCCACAGTGAAGAGTAATGCAGATAATTTATTTAGCTTCTTCAGTGGCTCAGTCTTCTTTGAATGCTCCTTTAGTGCCTTGATTGTTCAGTGACTCCACTAACTGGTTAACTGGCTTCCTATTTCTCATGTACTTAAAAATAATTTTCCTGTTAGGATTTTGGTCTTTTGCTGGCTGCTTTCAAATACTTTTCTGGCCTGCCTGATTTATACTTTTACACCTGACTTGACAGGTTTTATGTTTCCTTCTGTTTTCCTCAGAAGTATTTGACTTCCAGTTTTTAAAAGATGACTTTTCTCCTCTAACAGTCTCTTTTTACTCTGTTGTTTAGCCACTGTGGCATTTTTTGGTTCTCTTTCTGTTTTGTTTTGTTTTTAATTTCTGGTATATGTACAACTTGAGCCTTTATTGTGGTGTTTGTAAAAGTTTCCATGCAGCTTAAACTGCCATATCTTTTGAAATGAAGGCATCCCAGTGTAGTGGCTAGCACCTCTGCTTAACATGCAAAAGGTCCTGGGTTCAATTCCCAGGGGGTTGGACTCGATCTCACGAGGTCCCTTCCAGCCCTATGATTTGATTGATTGATTGATCCCCACAGCCAGCTTTCCTACCAGCTCTTCCTCTGCCTCCAGAACACTAGCAGTACCTATATACAAGGTATACTTATAAGTAGCACCTTGCACGGATACAAATACGTGGATCTGTATCCGATCTGCATCCCAAAGAAATGGTCCACAGATATCCACGTTGTATCCATGGATGCGGATACCCACATATTTGCAGGGCTTTAGCTCTGTGAAGGTAAAAGTATGTGGACCTCTATCCAATCTGCATCTGCAAGAAACAATCCTTGGATATCCGTGTTGTATCTGCGGATGTGGATATAATGCGGATATCCACATATTTGCAGGGCTCTACTTATAAGATATCCAATAAATGACTTGTTAATTGCCCTGTTGAGAAAAACAAAAGCATTTAATGTATATAGAAACCTGTATCTCAAAAGGCAAGCCCTGCCTTAAGCCACTATTGTAAAGTGCGATTTTGGGTACAAGTTTATTTCACATCATAATGATCTCTAAAAATCAGCTATTTTTGATTGTCCCTTTAGTGATGGGGGTGGTTGCTTAAGGCCGGTATCAACTGAGTTTGATACTCTGTTATCTTAAATACTGAAAAGCATGTCTGGACTAGATTGGTTTTGACTGAGCACAGTGACATCATGAAGTAGGAGTTTTGAACCAATCCCTCCCTCCATAAGAGGCATAGGCAACACAAACACAGTAGATTTAATAGACACAAAAATGTTTTCTGTTAGTTTCATTACATCATTTTTGAAATGAAAGATTTTAATAATTGCTCACAGTTAAAGCTAGTTACAGGGTGATTTCTTCCTTTTGAGTGAAGGTTAACAGGCATACAAGATTTGATGTCCAAACAGCTAATTTTGGAAATATTTACTTAAGTCATAATTACCAGATGTTTGAGTTTTGATTATTCTGGAACTTTTTCCATAAAAATCAAACACAATAATGGAAATTCTGTGGATTTGCTTTCTGATTTATGAAATATTTATATTAAACCCTTTTTCTTTTTAAACATCCTTGCAACATTTTTTTCATTGACTATGCCTCAAATTAGTCATTATTGTCAAAACATGTACTTGTGAGAAAATTAAAATATTTTGGACACCTCAACACATTTTGTTGAAGAATTTATATTAAATGTGTTGTCAAAAAGTCTTAAGCACATGTCTCCAGTGATTCATTCACTTCGTCTGTTGTTGAACAAGATGAAGTATGACACCAGTTTGATGACACAGCTGAGATTGAGATAAATAGTGCATTTGTCATGTATGGTGTATTTTTTCCTGTCAAGGCTTCAACCCACCTGTTAAGCTAAACAAGATGCTGTAACTCTGGGCTTATAGCATTGTCTTCTAAAGACATTACAGGCCTGCACTGAAGGGTAAATGTACTCCTTTTTGCTATAACTCAAGAGTAAATCCACTGTCATCTTTTATTCCCATAAACTATTCATAGTAATAACACATTCAAGAAAATGCAAGTGGAGGGGAAAACTCCATACTTCACAAAAATATGCTAGAGATTGTCATGTTATCACAGCTATTGTTGCTATTATTATTTTCCATAAGTAAGAAACTTCAAAATGGTACATTATGGCAATGGAGCTGTTAATCCCCAAGTAAACACTTCTGCCAGATAGAACAAAGAAACATGATGAAAATCTTGGAGAGCAAATTGAGCTGTCATGGTCCTCATTGTTCTGTGAAGGTCTGACATGGCTATACAGAAACTATTAAAATCTAAAGAGAATATGTAAGAAATCAGCAATATTTCACCCAGTGCTTTCTCCAGTGTTTTCTGTCTATGCCTGCTTACTGGCATTTCAGCCACAACACACATCTGTTGCTCAGATTATAGAAGGTTTTGTCCAAGTAAATTAGGAGGTTGTACTAAACTGTCCAAAAATATCAAATGCGACCATCAATAAAGTTTGTAAGTCCATGTTTTTCATAATGGAAAATGGAATTTTGTTTGGCTTTCCTCCACTGTTACCCATTAATTTCACTCCTGACTGTATTTATCTTTTGCTATCAAAGGTTGTACTTTTGTGGCAGAAATTCAAGCCAGTTCTTTTTTGAGACCTGATGGTGATGTGGATACACTTACCAAAAGTATGTAATTTCTCTTAGCAAGAGTCACTGTCTTGGATTCAGCTAAAGCTTTTGATCAGTCTTGAATTGTGAAGGATCAGTTTGTCTCTTGCAAAGAATTTCAAATTGAGGTAATTTTGAAATTCAGACTTTCCATTATGATGCAATTCTCTTTAATTCCTACTGCACACAATTCAACATGAATAATTTAGTTAATTTAATTTTGTTTTATGATTTACAATGTCAGTATTTTTATACTACGAATCTTGTTTCTGCCCACAAAAACCCAGTGTTTGTTCCACACAGAATAGATTGTTATTGCTAAAGTCATGTATTTTATGCTGAGACTTTTTCTAAGTAGCCTGTCTCTTGTAGTCATCCCAAAAATACTTCTTTCTACATTAACCTCATGATTTGAGTTTAATCTGTGCTACCCTTTGGGAAAGTAAGGGGTCTGGCAAGTGATTGTTTTAGTGTCCAAGTGGCAGCCTTTCAAACATGCAAGCCCATCTCTGTCTTGACAGCTTACTCCAATTAAGGCTGATGCTCTGTCCTTAACTCATCCCCTTGTGCGTAGGTATTGCAGCACATATGGTACAGAACATGATTTGCTGATCTCACCCAAGCACAAGAGAGAAGCAAAGTTAAGTACTATGGGTGTGATTCTGATCTGACTTGTGCTTGTTTTACACTAGAGTAATTTCACTGGCTACAGCCGCATTACTCCTTACACGTCTATGAGTGAGAGAGAAGAAACAATCTTTGAAAGTTTTGGTCTAGTCCTGCACAAGTGTGTGTGTGTGTGTGTGTATCTATCTATCTATCTGTCTATCTATCTATCTATATCTATCTATCTATCTACTTTCTCCCGGCACACCTGGCTATTTTAGTTCAGTAAAAGTAGGCTGCAATTAACAGTTAGGCACCCAACTCTAGTTTAACTCCTTGAAGCTCCTTTGAAAATCACTTACTTCACATTTGTTTATGAACGAGAAGTTACACACTGCATGTCAGCCTGATAGAGCTTACTGAAAATTTCTGTGACGTGCAATTATTTTTAGTCCATTTGCTGTAGTTTCCTAATTAAACACAAGTACCTTTTGCTTTGTTTTAGTGAATGGCTATAAATTGTGTATCTTGTGATCCCAAATGCTATTTGGTGCATATTGCTCCTAATGAAATCTGTGAAAGTTACAGTAGAACCTCAGAGTTATAAACTGCTCAGGAAGGTTGGTAATGGAAGATGGCTCTGTCAAAAGTTTACAGTGCATCATTATTTTAATGCAGCTTTAATCTTTACTACACAGAAGAAAAAATGCTGCTTTTAATCATCTGAATTTAAATGAAACAAGCACAAACAATTTCCTTTCCTTGTCAAATTATTTTTAAAACTTTCCCTTTATTTTTTAGAAGTTTAACACTTTTTTGGTCTCTGCTGCCTCATTGTGTACTTCTGGTACTAAGCTTGGATGATGCTCAGCTTGTAACTTTGCTGTTCATACCTTTGAGGTTCTACTGAATATTTGAAAAGGCGTCAGGACTAGATCTATAGCAGATTACATTTTGTCTGCTATTTCAAGAATTTTGAACAAAACTTGAAGGTTTATAGATGAATTTTTTTGTTTGAAAGTGGCACAGGACTCCTTGTTTGTTGTATTTAAATAATTACCTTGTTAAGTCAATTGAACAAAAGACAAATTCAAGCTAATAAACAGAGTACCCTGAAATACAAAATGCAATAAATGAAGTTAATTGGTAGAACATGGGATTGGGATGCAATAGAATTGGGTTGTGTTGCCAGCCGTGCCAGCATTCAATGTGTGGTTTTGGGCAAGCTGTCTGTGCTTCAGTTTCTCTGTCTGTCAAAAGAAGAATAATGGTGATCAACTTTGTGATGTACTTTTTAAAAATCAGTTTGTGAAAAAAGCATTGCTAAGCATTATAATGATCTGTAATTTGACCCATTTATCATGGATGAAATTGTATTTTTATAGCTACATTTTTTAAAAATTTATTTTGTTATGGGTTCAGCTGAAAATAGCTTTCATGTCCAACAACAATGTATAGCTGATGTTTTTAAAAGTCACGAGTCTACCTGGATTAGAATTAAATTAATGCTTAAGTGTGCGTGTGTCTCCAGCTTTAGAAGATAATTGTGCACACCTCATTGCTTTTTACTTCCAAATGTTGCTGTGGTAATTTACTGGCTAATTTCGGAGTACAAGTTCTAAATTACTAGTAATTTCATAAAAAATAAAATATTGATACATCCTTAATGAGTGAAAGGGATGTTCCCCTCAAACACACAAAATTTAAATATTTATGAAAACATCTAAAACAATTAAAACAAGGAGACTATACTTTAAAGTCCATTCAGGCAGTAAATTTTCACAGTTTCCTCTGCTGTGCAATAAACAAGTGGTTGCCATAGCAATGGCAACTTGGTGTTTACATTCTAAACTACAAAGTGCTTCCTTACCTACCTTCACTAAATTAAATTTAGCACCTCCTTTTTTTTTTTTCCCAATCTTTTCAGTTTTAAGATAGAATAATGTTTTCCATTATTTGGTAAGTAGATTGATGGTGTCCTTTTCTTTCAGTTTACTAATAAAAAATTTCAGTTTCTCAGACAGTTCTCTTTAAACAGAATGGCCTGATTATTATTGTCACTTTAAATATGATTAGTATTATTTTAAAACACTTTTCTAAGTATTTTTTCTCTTCCCCACTGATGTTTTTCAAACTCTTTATTTATTTTTAAGTAGGGGAGAAAGCAGCTAACTAAGGCCCTATTCCTGCGTCGGGAACCTGTAATCCAGACTCCTTCAGCAGTGTAGAATCCCACTCATGTCAGTGGGAATATTCATGTGAATATATATGTAAAAGTATTTGCAGTATTTAACCCTTAGTAAACCTCACAATTCAGACAGCCTGCACTCATATTTTTAACCAAGAATGGTGATGAATCGACGTTAACTCCATCGATAACTGACGTTAACAGAGATTCTTAGATATCACAGTGATGCACACAATATAGAAACCTACAGATAGATAAACAGGAGGGAAGGAGGATTGGAGGGTGGGGAAATTGCAGCATTCACTCAGTGGGTATGTCTACCCTATGGGCTTAAGTTGACTTGGAGACATTTAAGTTAACTTAAGCAAAGCCACAACTATATTTAGAAATTATTAGGTCAACTTAAACAAGTGCTTAAGTCAGTTTAATAATTCCTGCCCTGTAAATCAGCTTACACTTTTAAGCAGACTTCACAGGGCAGGGCCTGCCCCTTTCTCACCCTGGCAGGTGATTAGGCTCTGCGGCCCTGATCCGGTCTGGGGGCCCAATCTAGCTCCTGCCCAGTGGTGAGAAGCTGGGGGCTGGATCCAGCTCCCAACACCTCTCTGCAGGTGGCAGGGGCTGGCAGCTGGTTCCTGCAGGCTGAGGGGACTAGGAGCCAGCTTGGAGCCCAGTCTAGCTCCCAGCAGCTTGCGCCACAGAGCAAACAGCTAAGAGCCTGGTCAGTTTCACAGACTCAGAGCCTGTGAAATTGTCCGGTGCAGACATACTCTGAAGTTGACTTAACAAGGTCAACTTAAAGTCAACCTTGTTAGGTCAACTTCCCAGGGCCCTCCAGTGTAGACATAATCATGTGCAGCTTCTTTTGTTGCTAGTGACAGTTTCATGCATAGATCAAGGGCAGGATACAGATGTTTGAAGTCAGACCCTCAAGCTTAGTTAAATATATGGTTTGTGGTTTTTGAATTTCTCTTTGAAATAACTAAAAAATTAAGACTGGACATGATCTTATCAGCCTGTGCTCCCTCCTACAAAGGCTTGATGCTTAGGAGTGGAGGTGGCTCTTCTCTCATGGCTAGTAAAATCAATGGAACAGTTATAGGATCTGTATTGGTTAACATTATCAATTTTTTATTTTATTTTAATGAGATGACCAGTTGCTTGCTCCCATCAAATAAGTAAATATTAGATCCATGCTTAAGAAGCCATGTGCCTGATTTCCCACTACATTGCCTTTTGTATAGTTAGCTACATTTCTGCAAAGCGGATGTAAAATGCTGTGCTGTTGTAATGAGTTTTTCACCCATTTTGCACAGCAGAAAATGACTACACAAGGTGACAGGCAGTGCAGAATTAATCCTGTACAATACTTTGACATCCGTGATCTTGCCAGCTATTACCTTTTGCTACTCTCTCTCTTTTGGGCAGAATTACTAAGAAGATTCAGACCAAGCAATTTTAACAAATGAAATCTTCAGATTTTCTAGACTCTTTTCAGTTTCAAAAATAAACAAACAATATCTAGCTCTTACAGAGCACTCTTCTTTGGAGCTTGCTGGGTCAGTTTTGGTAAAGTATGCATCAACTCTCTTGCATGTCTTAGTAAGGCAATCTACAATGGTGTACTTCATGTTGCATGACCTCTCATGTATGGTGCTTGCAAGGTCACGCTCTGCAGAGGATGGATGGAATTGTCCCATGGGTGAGATCCAACCTGTAGTCCACCAGTTGGACAACACATAGCTGGTCAGGCTTGCATAGATTAGACAATATGTAACTGCTTTTCATCCAGAGATACCCAAGTGCCAGCACTTAGTGTTCGGACTGGGTAGTTTATGCACCGTACTGTCCAGCACTTTATGATACCGATGAACAACGAAGTTCTGTGTGGCAGGGCATGAGGGAGTGTGTATGGAATTACAATTGAGTGATTGCGCTCTTTATCATCTTGGGGTCACTTGCTCATCAGACACTTGTGGTATGTAAGGATCTGCAGAGATCTGAAGCACTCTGGTTCAGTGTTTCAGCAAGGCGTCTTGGAGTGAGATGGTTAGGGTTGTGACGTCGTCAGTGTCTGGGTGACATGCAGCTTTGCATCTCTTTTTCATGAACTCAGACCTATGTTGTGGCTGCTGAGCACCTCACTGAATTAGAGCCTTACCTGAAACTGAGCCACCAGAGTTCAGTCCAGACAAGACCCAAGTAATTCTGGTTGGGGATGGTCCCTGCACCTCTTGTTCAGGGATTTGCTCTCTACTCCTTTCCCAAGAGATTTGGAGTTCAAGGGTGCTTTTGCAACCACGTACCCTTGGATTCCTAGGTGGTTAACAGCAACTTTCTTAGCTCCATCTGGTAAAGCATTTATTTCCAGTTCTCTCGGATGTGACTCTGTCAAAATTATCAGTGCCTATTCACTTTCAGGACCTGATTTTGGTCTCATTTTTCTCCAAGTAAACCAGAAGTAACTCCATAAAACTCATAGTGGAAAGCCAGTGTAATTGAGATCAAAACTGTATTATTGTGGTACGGATGACTTGCACCGTAATGTGTCTACAGTGATTTCTTCGAAGACTGTTCAGAAGCTCACCTGGTACAAAATGTGCTGCCCCCGATTTGGAGGTGTTAACCACAAAAATTCTATTATGCATATCCCCCAACAATTGCACTGGCTTCATATTTGGGTTGACGTTGAAAGTCCGATGTGCTGGGTCCTTGCTGTCTGAAATACCGCCTTCTTCATTAACAACCATTGCCACAGGTGAGATCAGTGGAGATGTTCACAGTCCTTAGGTTTGAAGTGGGCAAGGCATTCTTGGTAGAAGTCTTCTCTCCTGGAATTTGTTTCCTTCACTGATTTGACACACCTGTTCTGTTGACTTTGATTCAGCTGTATAAGGTCCATCTTTTCTCTCAGGGTTTTTTTATCGTAGAGGGTGGGGAGTTTTTGTGAAAGGAGAGCCCCAAATTGATTTATTGCATGAGCTTTCATGGGAGAAAATCCCGCTTTGTCAGATGCTTTGAAGATTTTTTTTTTATAGTCATCAAATACAATTTGTGTAGTGTAATTTTGGTGTTGTACATATGCCCAAAGGCCTTGATATTAAGTGCATTTTATAAATTAATAAATAAATATGCTCATTTGTTTTAGAATTTCTATTGTTGTTGATTTGGGAACAGTAAGCTCTTGCAAATCTCAGTTTTAACCTTGCCAATCAATATATTCCTATAAGTGCACTACAGTTATTTGGAACCTTTTCTAGGTTGGCGTTGGCATCCTTTTGCTAGATTACATTTATGCATTAGTACCATCTGTGCCTGCTGTACCTTCTGTGAGTCAGCCCTAGCCAAATGACTGGCATTTATCTGGAAGTGCACTCAGGAAAAAAAAAAAAAAAAAAAAAAGAGAGAGAGAGAGAGAGAGTAAAGACGGTACCTAGAGCTTTTTGCTTGCTGCTGACACTAATGGAACTCAGGGAAGAAGACACACTGGTGAGCACAAAACATCTGCAGCTGGTGTCCCTCACTTCAGCTGCTGAGGAAATCAACTGTACTGTTTTTAGTCTTTATCAAGGAAAAAAGCTATTTATTTTTAACATGCAATGCAAGCAAATTCCCATCCCACATTTATAAAAAAAAAGAATATTGGCAAGGACTTAAAGAAATATAAATTGCAGCTTATGAGCTAAGTATTTGTGTAATAGGATTTATTTGGGTCGTCTCCTCATAGCAGTGTTTGGGGAATCATTTTTTGTTCAGTCTGACGCCCTTTGTGTCATCCACTCCTCCTACTGCCTTTCTTTCTGTCTGCAACTCTGTGTGTTGTGTCTCTGTTACTCAGCCCTCCACCTAGTTCATTATGCTTCCTGGATATCAAAGTCCCTCCGTACCAGCTGTTGAATTGATGTCTTCCACGATTCTGGGCCAGTTCCAAGCAGCTGGTAGGGAAACACAGGCCTGCCCACTACCACTGCTCTAGGTTCCATCCCAGGGGCGCTACAGTCAGGAGCCAAGGTCTCTACACTCTCTGACCTCTCTGCTCTTTCCCTAGGCTGCTTCCTACTCCTTCTTCCACAGGCTTTCTTCTCCACACTTCTAGGTAGACTCTTCCCTCAGGGGAGGGTCTCAGCACTTCTATCTTTTCTTGGATTTCTTCCTTTCCTTAAGCCTAGAGAGTGGCTTTCTACTTCCCACTGCGTGCTCTTCCTGGTGCAAACTTCAGGGCTTTATACCTAGCCAGCTTCTCCCCACAGCTGGGCTTTATTAACCATTGGTAATTTTCAGTCAAGCCAAGGGTGGCTTATAAGGTTAAACGGCCCTGTCTGTGCCACCATAACTTCATCAGGGTGGTGCAGGTTGAACACCCAATCCAATGTATTTTGTACATTTGTATTGCATTGTCTTATAGTTTCGTGTAACAGATACATTGGAATCAATTGTGCTTTAAATTGGTCAGTTAATGTCTAAGGCTGTTTTCAAAAACATGAATGCTTAAGGGAGCACTGATGTCATGATGATTGCCACATTCTTTTGTTTCTCCTTTGAGAGCAATATGTGGATTAAAAATTAAATAGAAGTTAGCGTGATTGCCTTATTTTATTTTGGAAAGGAGTGGCAAGAATTTTATTTTGTTACTATTTAAACTAATTTTAAACTGCTTGCCTCTTTGCTTTGCAGTCAAATAGCTGGTACCTTAATTTCCAGTTTAAAATCTAAAGTGTAATAATAAATAGTGATTAAATCACCTTTCTCTGGGATTCCTGAGAGACTAGGGAACTTTACATAATCTAGAGCTTTATTACTAACCTCACTAGTAAGATAGCATGTAATATATTGCTAGGGTGCAATATGGGGAAAGTCTTAAGAGCATCGCTCCGGCCAAATAACAGAGCCTACCTCTGTCTTTGCTCCCATCCTTCCCCCACTTTCTCTGTCCATGCTATTACATAGGGGGCTTGAACAGAGCAATGCTCTGTACTGCTAAGAACTTGCATACCCTCTGTCCAACTGTGAAAAATCCTTCCTCTCTTTCCTTTTACAGCAAAATATATAGCTCCTTTTTGAGGAGATCTTCTATATCTGTTGTCATCTCAACAGGAATTGAGGGTGATTTGGGGGAACTTGCTCTGCAGTGGAAGAAATCCAAAGCATGATGGTAGAATTTTAAGGCTGTCTCTATATTCTTCATTCTCTAGAGTTGCATTTTCCCCCAATATTTATGTATTCTTGATATTTTTTTTTAAAAAAAGCAAATGAATGATTCAGAGAGATTTGTACCTTAAGTTAAAATACCTCCAGCCCCAAAGATCCCTTTTCCAGATGAATACTGTCTGTTCATTTAAAAGCTTGTCTTTAGGCAAATTCCACCAATTTAACTGAAGTTGTGATTTAAAATCAGTTTAGCTAAACTGGTGCCAGAGACCATTAAGTTATTCTTAGATTGCTATAATAACGATTTGTGTCAGCTTATCTTACTCTTGATTAGGAGCAGGTTTAGGCTAAATCAAAATAAACCAGTTTTTAAATGAAATAAGTGTGTCCACACAGCATCTTAAACTAGTTTAACTAAATCAGTATACCAAATCATTGCATTAAATAAGGACAACTTCTGCGAAATCAGAAGAACTTGGACTTTCCCACCTCCCTAAAATGAAATACATTAAAACTAAAAAGAAAGAACAACTGGCAGATGAGCTCAGAAGTCATCTCTGAATCAAATATCATTCCTCTAGAGGCCAATCAATTAAGTGCTCTACTCTGCAGTGGGGCACATTCTTGAGGTCATCTAGACAGTGCCAGCATTGATGAGGATATCTCTGTTTCTCATAAGTTAATCATTTCCTTCCCATGCCTTTCTGAAACTACGGCAATCTCACAGTAATCCCTCCTGGCAAGAAACGTTGTTGGACTAATGGTATTACAATATATCCATTACCATGCACTACACCTCCATCTTTTTTACAGAAGGCCTGGCCTCTTAGAATAGAGGAGTTCCTAACTTGTACATCATATCTTATCTCTGGGCTCTTTTATCTCCAATCTCAAGAGTGACATCTACTTTTCACTAGTCTCTTTTTTGCTTCCAGGAATACTCAGTAGTATTCAGTTCTTGTTAGCTGAACTATTGGTTGTTACCAGGCTGTTTCTAATCCAGTTAAAAACCATAACTTCCATTTGTTTAATTACTCGCTCTTCAGGACCCACAACTGGCATTATGTTGAAGGGTTTAATCAGCTCCGTTCTTTGTAATAGCAGTATGGTCAATATCTTGGCCTTTTCCACCAACTGAACTACTAATGAAAGGGAATGTCATTCTGTAAAGCATAGGGTTTAATCATGCCCACCTATGGTAAATCTGAGGCGGGAATAGAGTAAAGCTAAAGGAGTTTCCATTAACAGATTTTCATCTCTTCATTGGGCAAGGTTTGTAGCTGCAGAGAAAAGATAGTGGGGAGTTGTCTTCCAGTACTATGGATTGTGAGGCACATGGAAATCCCTAAACAGAATGGTGATCCTTGCTGTCCCCTGGGTCTACCTGCCTCCTATCCTCATGGAAAATTGTCTAGAAACATGCTATCAGTGGCTTCTTGCCTTCACGTGCAATCTGCTGCAAACATTTGAGAAAGGCGGAAAGTACATGGTAGGATTTAATTTTTTTCAGGGTGGGTTTGCTGGGAGATGATACTTTTTAGATGATTAGCACATCTTCAAACCAGAACTTGATACGCTATTTTTGTGCAGAGGACTTTCTGTATGTATTGGAGCCCTTCTATTCAGATGTTGCTTGGCAAATTGCTGCTACCACATTGCTAACCATTAGGGTCAAAGTTCTAAAAACAAAAGGTTGGAATGGGCAATGTTTATTCATTCATCAAAAGTACTAGATTTGATTCTTGTCTGATTTGCACCAATTTTACACTGCCCTTACTTAGTAACATTATGGGATTTGTTTCAGATTTGCACCAAAGAGGAAAATTATGCCCTTTAACATTGATTCTTCATTTCCAGTGTCCACAGTAGTTCTTAAACTATTTTATATTGCCCACTACCACACAATGTAGCTTCTGCACCTCAAGTATTTGGCCTACAATTTAAGATTGGCTATTCCTTATTTCCATAAGCCCTGTATTAAACATATGCTATACTTTATAATTAAAACTAGCATCATTCTTTCTATATAAAATCATCATTATTAAATGCTTCTGTCTCTTCATCTTAAATGTGGGGAGAAGGAGGAAGAAAAACTTGAAGATATCTTCAAGATGAAAAACTAACTTAATGGCTTTGAGGAAAACAAACATCTGATTCTTGTTTTGCAACATACATCAGACTTGTCAGAAAAGCCGAAGTATTACTGGTGATCCAGTTGTCCATCTTTGACATGAGCAGGGGAAACTGTCTGGTTGTTTTATTAATTCAACCTTTGAATATACAGTGAAAACTTGAACATGGCTTTGCTGAAAAATCACAGTGATATGAATTTAAAATGTGCAAGCTCTGACATGTGAAAACAGAAACATGCACTACACTGAAAAGATTACCAGGGATGTCATTTGAAACTGAAGAGACGACATTTAAATGTCCTTTCAGATAAGTTTGGTAATGGTCCGTATTGGTAAGGCCAAAGATCAGAGTGATGGGTCAGCTTAGTAGCTTTCAATGCCATTGTGCTGTGTCCATGGTTCAGTTGACAAGGTAATGAGATTCAGTAGGTTTTTGAATTAGGCCATGCCAGAGAAAGGGTGACTTGATGTAGAAAGGTTTTGATACCTTCCTCCCTTATATGTACCCTCAGTGAAAAATCCTCTTCTGTGATCCACATTATGGATCTTGGTTGCCAGTTCTGCTCCTTCAGGTGCAGCTCCTATACTTCACAATGGACATTCCAGGCAGAAAATGAGCCGTTTTTTGACCTGATGTAATTGAGGAGAAATGCAAACTAGGACTAAATTTGTCTGACCTGAAGTTACTGGGCTAAGAGAGGTCCATCTTGCTGAATGGAAATTTTTAACAAAGTATTAACAGTAGCATTTTTTGAGACAGGGGAAAGTGCATTTAAGGGCAACTGTAACTGAAACCATGTTGTTCCATGGGACCTGCCCATGTGTTTCCAAAACCAGGTTCCACATTTAGATTTTATACAAGGTTATAAAGGTGCTAGTCACTAATTTCAAGTACCATCCCTTCTGCTTCTCCTCCTGTTCATTGTATTTGCCTTCTGGGAGTTCAAGTTGATTGGCTCTTAGTCATCTGGTGCTTCTTCACTAAGCATCAAAGACTGCATTCACATCTGTGATAGCCCGATACAGTCAGAGGTGTTCCGCAGTGTACATGAAATCAGACTGCGGCCTGTGATCATTTTTTGATGTACTGTACTAAGTATCCAGTTTATGTACCTAAGCCCCAAAGGTCAGAAAATGCCTGTAGGTGGTTTTGCATGCAACCTCTTTCTACATATCATTATAAAGTAGTCCTTAGTTACAAAATCAAATTACAATTCTTAACTGATGCAATTTATCGTACAACAATATTATCGGCAACCTTAGATTCACCTTTTATGACTGTGTAGTTCTCTGTTATGCCAAGCAGAGACCATTAAAGTCTTTTGTACATGAAGGCCCCAGTACGCTGAGGACCAGATGGTACAGCTTATTTTGGGGCGGGTGGTAAAGGATGTGAAAATGTCACCTTACGGTCCCCTGATCCTGTGCTGGCTGCATACTTACCCTGCTCTGATTTGTGACAGAGAAAACCTGGAAAACCTGTGAAAACCTGGATACGTCCCCTTTTCCTTATCCTGCCCCTTAAGTTGTGCAGATGAGAGGTAGCCTTATACTACAGCTCAAACCACCAAATCCTGCATTGCTTGGGGGAGGTTGTGCTAGTGCATAAATGTCCCATCCTTTCAGCTCAGTTCAAAGCGTAGATCCCAGTCACAAGTGCAGATGAACTTGGTAATTTCATCTTTGTCTCCATTTGCTAGATTCAGAAAACTAACCTATTTATTTAATTTATAAACTGTTCGGAGCAGGAACCATCATTGTGTTCTGTGTTCACACAGCAGCTAGTACATTGAGCTCCTGGTCTATGACTGGATCGTCCATGTGCTGTGGTAAAACTAATAATTTATAATAACTTAGCACAGTTAGAAATATGTCCAGGATTAGATTAACAGAGATTTGCTGGTCAGGAATTAGGTAACCTGGTAGAGATTTGTGTGACCCATCATACCACCTGGCTGTATTGTACCTAAACTCAAGTTAGACATATAAGTCCTCTTTTATAAAGCCATTTACTCATAATCCAAAAAATATAAATAAGGAATGGATTCAGCCACAAGCAAAACTATATTCGGCAGACATCTTAAATGTGGCTTTCCATAAGAGTTTTGTTGATTAAGGACCTAAGTGTTTGGCCCAAGCAAAAAGATTAATTAAGGTTGCCACTTTCAGCATAGCTCTGAGCAGACACAGGGTTTTTGTTAAGTATGTATACTTCTGATATAGAAGTTTGTGATTATGAATCCACTTAGGTTAAAACACGTTCCTAATGATGCATCATGGGGTTTTGTCTGCAGTTATTCTAGGAGGGAATGCTGATTCTTTGACATGTGTTCACTATACCAGAAAAGCTGACATTGGTTAAGAGGAGGAAAATTGCTTGGCAATCACACTCTTTACTGGACCCAGTGGTCAGTGTCATTAACTCTGAATTCATTATAACTGCAAGGGATCCAGCTATCAGATATCACTGTAAAAGCCTGGGTTGGTGAAGTGACAGCTGGATCACAGTGGCATCTAGAGGGCTGTTATATACAGTATGTGTGCATGTGTTTGTGTGGCAGATCAAGATTTCTGCTGAGACGGTCTTTTCAGCTACAAAACAGTCCAAGTCTAAGTTGTTACAGCTACGTCCACTATGCCAGTAGGCTTATCAGTCACATTCACAAACTGGAATCCATCTGGATCTTGTGCAGATTTGGTACTAGGTGCACATTTCCCCACCATTTCTCAGTTATTTTTTCATTATTTTAGAAAATTTTTTAAACATCGCCTGTTTTAACATCAGAAATGTTCATGCTTCTTTACAGGCACATAATGAGATACTTCCTCTCTTTACAAGGCCTTATCATTTAAGGGTCAGATTCTCAGCTGGTATAAATCAACCTAGCTTCATTTACTTCAATGAAAATGCACCATTTTACACCACCTGTGAGTATGGCCACCATGAGAGTAAACTGAATTAGTTATCTCAATAAGAGTTTATAGGATCTAGCTCTTACACATGTAAGCCAAACAAAGGAGCATTAGGGTATGGAGAGAGAATGAATTAAAAAGGGAATGTAGTGAATATTCTGGAAGAACTGGGATTTAAGTAAGGCAGAGGTGTGTAACCCATGGCTCTAGAGCCTCATGCGGCCCTTTGGCTGCTACCTTGTGACTGCAGGCTCCTTCCCCACTGCTACTGAGGGACCTGCAGGTGACCTGCTACAGGCTTGACTCCTCCTGCCAGCGAGGGACCCTCAGGGTGGCCTGCTCCAGGCTCTTCCCCACTGTCGGGGGACTAGGCTGGTTCCAGGCTCCACTCCCCCTCAGCCAGGGGATCCTGCTACAGGTGCCATGGGCCAGCTCTTCCCATCAGTTGGCTACAACTATTGAGGATCTCAAAACACTTGGCTATTGAAGAGAAATAAACAAGGAGTCTTGTGGCACTTTTAAAAACTAACAAACTTATTTATCGCATCAGCTTTCATGGAAGAAAATCCCACTTCATCAGATGCTTTGAAGATGGGGGATCTTAGTGGAAGACATCCCTGTTGACTTCACTGGGCTCAAGTTATCATATTCCATGTTCTACAGGGCACATAATTTGATGAGGGTGAGAAGATGGTAGCTTGCTACACGAGAGTCTAGAATTGTTTTTTAACTTGGGTATGGAAGCTAATATAGAAAGACTGCTTTGTACTAAAGAGCTGTTGGCACTATTTCTTTCCTCTTTTTTTTTATTTGGCAAAAAATGGAAGTGTGAATATAATGGAGAGGTGAGCAGTCTGCTTTGTGAAGATTTTTTTTACAACATACAGTATGGCTTTTCAGAGCTCACATTATTTAATAATCATATTCTCACACTTCCCAGAATTCAGCCTTTGCAGATATGGTTATAATACACTCCATAAAGAACTGCAATAATAACAATAAAGGAAAATAATTAAATAATAGGGATGAGGATGAGATAGAACCCTCCTTTTCATCAGCAGATTTAGGTCTACCCGGGATCCATTCATATACGGAATGGCACTGCCAGCTGTTGGCGTTCTAGTGTTGGTCCCAGCACAGAGTCTGTGCTTCCAATGGTCCTTAAATGGACAATTGGAAATGAGCAGATAGACTTATTTTGCTGCCTGTAGTTCCTCCACAGTCTGTTTAGCCTCAGCCCTCATAGAGAGTAAGAGTAGGACAGTGTGCAAGGGCTTGTTTTAATGCCAAGGAAATCATCCCAAGAAAATTCAGAGGTAATCGAGAAGGAAAACTTCTTCTATGTGGAAATATCTAGACTTTTCAGCATTCTTTAGAAATCTCCAAAGGATATAAGGAGTCCACCAGTAGAATGCTAGGAGGAGTTCAGGAGATTTCAAAGGTAAATGAACTGCTCAGCAAAATCCCACTCTTCAGCTTCCTCAGTGAAGGATGGGAAACATCCTAAATCAGAGCCCCATATATCAGGTTGTGAATCACAGTACAGAGAATTTGAGACAAGATATTTGATCCTATGAATAGAAAGTCAAAATGACATAGATCTTTCAAGGAAGTGCCCTCCCTGAGTAGACACTTTCCCTCTGGCAATGAGAAGGAACCTGGTTCATTTCTCTGAGGCACAATTAAATCTGAATGGGAAGAATCCTCCATTATTAGTTGTTTGAAGTGGTGATAGAGTACTGTATGTTTTCAGAAGGGTCAAACTATGTCAGGGTATTGAGCATTCTCATGGAGGCAGAGTGCTCCCAAATGAGGGAGACTTCTTGCCAAGGGATCTGATGGATGGGAAGATGGAGAAACTGTACAACAGAAGTATGGGCTCTTCTAGTAATTTTCTCATCCTTCTCCTTTGCATCAGCAGTATGTGCCTGATATAAGGAAATCAGCAAACTCCTGCCCTCTAGAGATAAGAGACCTCCAGCTCTGCTGAATAAAATATTCAGCACATCCTGCTTTTAAAGCAGATGCTACAAATGGATAGAGTTTGATTCTCCCCTGGGAACTAGACAACTAACACAGCAGCTTGTCTGTGTGTCATCCTCTAGACCCGGAAGGCCAATTCACAGGAGAAACAGCTTGTCACAACCATTTTTTCTAGTGCAGCAGCTTATTTGGAGAACTGCTGAATAAAGCACTTACAGAAATCTTGGCGGAAGACAAGAAATTTCTCCTTGCTCTGTCACCAAATTCTACATGTAATTTAGCAAAAGCAGGCTGAGTGGTGCCTATTTTGCAGAACAGTACTATGTCATTATTTTCTTTTTCTCCCCCTGTACCTCATCCTGCATCCACTAGCCATCTCTCTTCTTATGTTTAGACTGAAAGCTCTTCTTCTGGAACCCTCTCTTTGTTATCTGTTGAACAGTTCTTAGTAGGATAGCAGTTTGGCTTCTAGATGCAAACCACTACTACTAATAATAATATGAATAAACTGGAATTCCTTTTGAGCAGTAAAGTAAGAAACCTTTACTCACCTTGGTGAGCATTTATACGCACAGGTAGTTTTACTGACTGCAATGGGGCTGGTCACTACGTGTAAGACCTCACTACACTCCATAAGGGTTGCTTGTGTCTTTTTCATGTTAACTTTGTAAATGATAATTGAGTCTTAATTTATCAGGGTTTTCAGGGGTGTGTGTGTGTGTGTGTGTGTGTGTGTGTGTGTGTGTGTAATTTCAGATGAGGGGAAATCATTTTGAAATACATCCACGATCATTGCTCTTAAATATCAGAAATCTTGGCAAAGGGTGTACACTAGGTGCTGTATGGTATATCAAGCTATAAAGCCTTTTCTGTCCTGGCATTTACAAGGTTAAACTACTGATACACATGTGCATGAGGGTTTAATAGGCGGCAGCAACAGTGTCAAAATGGCCATATGTCCAGTTGCAAAATAAGCATTATTAGTGGAGCGAAAAGCTGCTGTTAATAATGTTTTTCAAAAGCTGCTAGTGTACTAAAAACACTGGAGATAATGCTCCTGATTCCCCAGGCCTTGCACCAAGGTTTGTTATTTAAATCTGCACAAAGCGGGACTAAAAAACTCCTAGGTCAGAATGCTATCAGTTTGCACTTATTTTGTACAAGTGAAAGGTTCCAGTTCAGCAAAGCATATAAGCCCATGCTTAACTTTAGACATTTCTGTGTGTCACACTGATATGATATCAGTGAAATTTAAACACATTTCAGGTCTTTGTTGAACTACTGAGTCAGGGCTCAAATAATTATAAAGGGTGCAAGACAGGAGAGAATAGAGCCCAACAGTGCTATTCTGCTGAACAATTGTTAAGTAACATAATAAAATAGGAATGCCCTTACTGGGTGACAGCAATGGTTCATCTTATGCATATCCTGGTTTCCACCATTGCCAGTACCAGATACTTCAGGGACAGTGAACACAACAGGGTAATAAATCGAGTGATCTGTCTCCTATTGTACAGTCCTGGCTCCTAGCAGTTGAGGTTTAAGGACATCCAGAGTATGGAGTTGTATCACAGACCAGCTTGGTTAATAACCATTGACAGATCTGACCTACATAATCTTATCTAATTTTTTTTTTTAACCAAGGTGTACTGTGGGCCTTTACAACATCACCTGGCAATGAGTTCTGCAGATTGACTTTGCAGTGTGTGAAGGAGTACTTCCTTAAGTTATTTTTAAATCTGCTGCCTATTAATTTTATTGGTTGAGCCCTGGTTTATGTGTTACGTGAAGGGGTAAATGACACTTCTTATTCACTTTCTCCACACCATTGTTGATTGTTTAGACATCTATCCTATTCCTCCCTCAGTTGTCTCTTCCCAGGCTGAAAAGCTCCTACCTTTTTAACCTCTCCTCAAACAGAAGTGATTCGATACCCCAATCAATTTTGTTGCCTTTCCCTGTACTTTTCCCAGTTCTAATACATATATATTTTTGACATGGGGTGAACACAACTGCGATGCAGTATTCAAATGGCGGTGTACCATGGATTCATACAGTGGCATTATGTTGTTTCTTTCCTATCTACTCCATTCCTCTATTTTATAACATTCTGTTAACTTTTTTGACTGCTGCTGCACACTGAGCAGATGTTTTGAGAGAACCATCCACAATGATGCCAAGATCTTTTTCTTGAGTGGTAACAGCTAAATTAGACCTCATCGTTTTGTGTGAATTGTCAGGATTATGTTTTCCAATGTTCATTAATTTACATTTATCAACATTGCATTTCATCTGCCATTTTCTTGCCAAGTCACCCACTTTTGGGAGATCCTTTTTTAATTCGTCATAGTCTGCTTTGGACTTAACTATTTTGAGTAATTTTTGAATCATCTGCAGACTTTGCCGTCTTCCTGTTTATCACTTCTTCCAGATTATTTACAAATATGTTGAACAGCTTTAGTCCTAGTACAGATTCTTGGGGGAATCCCACTATTTACCTCTCTCCATTGTGAAAACTGGCCTTTTATTCCTGCCCTTTGCTTCCTTTTAATCAGTTACTGATCCAGGAAAGGACCTTCTCTCTTAAGCAATATAAGCAGTCATGGAATAAAATCATTTGATGATCTTCTCAAAGGCTTTGTGGAAGTCCAAGTACATTATATCAGCTGAATCCATCCTTGTCCACATTTGTTGACCTCTCAGAGAGTTCTAGTAGATTTGTGAGACATAATTTCCCCCTATAGAAAACATGTTTGTTTCCCCAGCAAATTGTTTCCATCTCTGTGTCTGATAAATCTGTTTGTCGCTATAATTTCAGATAATTTCCCTGGTACTGCAGTTATGTTTACCTGACCTGCAGTTGCCACAGTCATTACTGGATCCTTTTTAAAAAGTCAGCAATACATTAGCTATCTACCAATAATCTGGTACAAAGGCTAGTTTAAGCGACAAGATACATACCACAGTTAGGACTTCTGCAGTTTCATATTTAAGTTCCTTTAGAAGTCTTGGGTGAATATCATTTGTTTCTGGTGAGTTGTTACTGTTTAATTTATCAGTTTGTTCCAAAGTCTCCTCTACTGACACTTCAGCACAGTTTCCCAGCTGTGTCACCTAAAAAGAATGACTCAGATGTGGGAATTCCCTCCCATCCTCCTCAGTGGAGACCCACGCAAACACTTCATTTAGCTTCTCTGCAACATTCTTGTCTTCTGTGAGTACTCCTTTGGAACCTTGATTCCCCAGTGGCCCCACTGATTTTTTGGCAAGTCCTCTGCTTTGTCAGGTTAAAAAAAATCCCTTTTGATTTCTGTTTTTCCGAGTTGCTCTTCAAATTCTTTTTTGTCCTGTCTAATTTACATTTTACTTGCCAGAATTTCTGTTTCCAATATTCTGTTTTCCTCAGACTCCATTAAATTTATTTTGATCTTTTCTTGCTTAGTGACATTTCAGTCAATAATTTTTAGAGAAAGAGGTAGCTAAAAAAGTTAGCAACATCTTTTTTTAGTACATAGGTGGCTTCAGAAAACAGTACTCATGCTAACTTTCTTCAGCAGTAATAATGAAAGCTTTGGAAAGTTCAGCATCATTGGTGGTACAATAGTTTCACTGCTGTGTTATTCCATGCAAATGGTGCTTCCAGGAACTGCAGAATATTGCAAGTCATTGCTCTCCATGAACTTAATATCCTCCAGCGGATAAATGGTTCAGGGACTTGGGGTCTATTCAGGTCTACAGTTAGGTTTACCTTTTTTCTTTCTTAATTGCAAATTACACGGGTGCCTAATGAAAATGTATCAATAGTTAGAAATAACAGTTACTATAGGAGGTATGGTGTGGAATGAATATTTGGTGAATTGTCTTGTGTGAAAAGATAAAACATACACAGGGTTTGCAAACTGAATATGTTAGGGCATGTTAAGCAATTCATCTTCAGATGTAACATAAATATTCCCAGCTATATACATCTGCAAGAGTGATAGTGTTAACAAAACAAACAAGCAGTCTTGTGGCACTTAAAGACTAACAAATTGATTTATTGTATGAGCTTTCATGGAAGAAAATCCCACTTTGTCAGAGACTTTGAAGATGGGGGAACTTACAGAATGGGAAGAAATAAATGCAGGGAAGTGTAAATCATGGGATTGAAACTTTACAAGTGCAGTCTATTGGTTTTTTTTGGTCAACAAAACAGGGTTATATTATGTTCCCAATTTATCAGCCCTTAACACTGGAGATTAATTGAAATTCTGCATAAGACAGTGAGAGATACAGGAAGGAATGCCAATCTAAAACTTGAAACAGTTTATTGCTGTATGGAACATGGATGTTCAGTAGCCCCTCTCCAAAGTAAATGTATAAATCAGCTATCTATATTTTTTAAAAAAAACCAACAAACTATAATGTGAACTCCAGTTGTATGCTTCAGCTTGTCAACAGATATTTATGAGGAGAGCGTAATATTATAACAGCTATTGCAGTGAAATACATCCAGCGCGGGAACTAGTAAAGAGCACAAGAATGTTAATGCCATTGGAATTTTAATGCCCTGTAGACCAAGGCAACGTGACACTTGTGTTGCTTTTGTTGGCTATGGGGGGAGAGTCAGTGATGTCAGTTTCTAAATGCTGCAGCACATTTAGGATCTGGTTTCTTGAGTTGAAACAGATATGTCAGCACACACTGTTGTCCCGTTATCTGTATGTGGTGCAGTATGCTGCCAGGGGCATTTGTCCTGTACGTAGATACCTACACTAGTTAGCACTTTCTATGTGTCACTGGAGAAGTTGTTTTCATTATTTTTATCTTACCTGCTAATACGAGTGCCTGTTGCTATCGCTTAACTAAAAGACATTTTTGGTTGTCAATGTACATGTGTCCCAAAACCATAAGCGTTTAAGAGTTTTTATTACTGCTCTTGAGCTCTGTATCAGAAGTCAATATTACTACAGAGGTTTTGGTACCAACAACCTCTTCAGCCATTAATTTCCAAATCTTAAAGAAAATGCCTTAAGCAGCTTTTGACAGCACCCAGATTTTGGAGATAGCTGACATGGATTTGACTTTTCCAACTGTGACACCAGTCAGAAAGTGAATCTCAGCCTGAGGATTTTCTGAATGATCTGGACAATGTTCAAAAAAAATTAAAATTTGGAGTCCAGGATCTCAGTTGCTGAAAATCAGTGATCACAACAAATGTATTGAAGAGCTGGGGGGAGAGACCGGTTTTTCAGGTTTTGAAGAGTGTGAATTTTGAAACTCAGAGTTAACAGAAATGCTAGTAGATGAAGAACTACAACAACATTGTGAGAATAGGGTTTAAATTAAAAGACAAATTTGAAAAGCTTATTTCAAAGAGTAGTAGTCAAAAATATTTTCTTTTCTTTTCACTGCTATTTCTTATGGTTGTATATTGACTGAGGAATTGGCTTCTGTGCACAGAACTCATATGGCTAATGGTACCAGCAGCTGTGGTCACAGATCCTAGCATCCTGTACTCCCCAAGTACTACTACAAGGTTCTGAGTATGCCCAAGATGCTCAGCATCCTCTGTTCTGATTGGGCTGGGCAAGAAGATTGATTTTAGACTCAGGAGGTTACAGGTACGATCTTGCTCCCACTGAAATCAGCTGGAGTTTGGACATCGATATTGGTGGGAATAGGACCAGGATCAAAGTGAGCCAGTGTGCTTTGAAACAGCTGACATATTTTATTGCATAGGAATAATTTTTTTAAAAAAAAATCCATTGTGGAAAACAAAAGTAACAAAGAAATAATTTATTATGTGAAGCTGTTTGAGGAATGAAATTGTTCATATAAGATACAAACTGTGATCTGAATCATTCAGTAATGAACGGGGAAGATTTTCGTAGACTAACTGAGAATGGCTCTATGTATTAAAGCAGCAAAAGTCAGATGCAGAAAGGATAATGTACAGTTGTGTGACAATGTTCTTGAGATTATACATTTCGCCACTGAAAGACAGGTGGATAACACAATCCATTCTGTCATCAGCTTCCATGTTTCTAGATGTTTACATGTATGAGTCCACTTCTCCTTTTGAATTACTGAAGAATGCTGCAAGTGAAAAAGATGATGGGTACAGAGTATTTCTTTAAATAATATGATTAGACTAGAGAAACCAGCTATGCAAGTTGTAAGAGAATGATTTAAACCCCTTTTCAAAGTTGAGAATAATTACTGTATTCAACTTTCTGGGATGTAAAAAGGAGTATAGGACTTTCAGCTCAACTTCACTTAGAGGATTAAGCGTGATTGGTTTGATTAAAGATTATCAGTTTACTGAAACCTTTGCAATAACATTTAACATCCAACTGTGGATTCAGGGTGTTGTATAAAGAGGTCTTTTGCTTATTTTTCCTATTACAACCACATCATAGACATGTTTGTCTCATCTGTGAAACACCCAGTTAAAAAAAAAAAAAACAAATTAAACCCCAGAAGACTCAAAATATTTTATATTCACAAGTTACATATTTACTGATTTTAGGATAAGTATCTATCTTAGTCTAGTTAAGCAAAACAAACAAGGAGTCCTATGGCACTTTTAAAGACCAGCCAATTTATTTATTGCATCAGCTTTCATGGGAGAATTTACAGAATGGGAGGACAGTAAATTCAGGGAAGTCTAAGCCATAGGATCAAGTCAAACTGTGACAGCACTGGGATCAGTCTGACCTGATCCCAAGACTTGCACTTCCCTGCATTTATTTTGCTTCCATTCTGTAAGTTACTCATCTTCAAATTGCCTAACAAAGTGTCATGACTCTCAAAACGTTGAGAACCACTGGTTTAGAGATCTGTGACAGGCACATAAGAGGAAATGAGAAGGAAGGGGGAAACATCTGTCTCCCTGAAGCTTGTATGTGTATTGTATCATATGTATGTATATAACTCAAGTGCCTAGAGCATAGTAATAGGCATCTCTTTTAACGTTTTGCAAAACTGCAAATATATATAAATTAGTTAATTGACAGCCTATGGGGCAGATAGGGCCTAATGCACCAATGATGCACATGGGCACAACTCTGCTGAAGGCAATGGCATTGCGCCCTGTTCCTCAAGTGTGAATTTGGCCTGAGATGTCTCATATAAATGGTAAGTTTTATTGTTGCGAGTCTTTGGGACCAAAGGAAATTTGTAACCACACACACAGCTGACTACCAGGCTTGTTACACAGTGCACTCCAAAAGATGTTCCTCCCCAGCATACCAATAGCCAAGTTCCAAAGTAGCAGCTGTTCTGTAAGTCACAGAGGAAAATGAAAATGGCCTTATCAACAATAGCCATTCTTTTGACTTTTTTGCGTTGGCACCTTGTATTCTATTGCGCAGTTTGACACATTCATCCATTATATTTAAAAGCAGTGTGTGCATGCATTCTAGGATGGAAATGTCTCTTATTGCCCAGTGAGCTAAGAAGAAACATTATTTTTAGATATTTAAATACAACAAATGACTTCAGAATGATATAAAATGGTCATTGCTGCCTAAAACTGTTCCTGGGTCTCTCCCTCTCCCTCCCCTACCCCACTCATGTTCAGTGTATTCTGATCCTTTAGTTCCCACAGTTCATCCACAAAACAATTCCAGTTCTTTTTTCAAAATGGTGAGCCCAGTGCATCCAAGCTAGTCCCGTCTCCTGTGGGCAAATCATGGAATGTTTGCATAACTCACTTTTTAATTACTGTAGCCCTAAGACACTAATTTAGTTCTGTTATGCTGACTACATGTTGGTATTGTTAAGGTTTATGACCCAATAATTTACAAGGCATGATGCTGCTAAATTCAAATTGGTTGTATTGATTGTTTAATTGAGTACCAGGACACGAATGTAACATTAAAGCCACCACACAGGCTGGCAGTTGTAATGTGGTTGTGCTGATAATTTATCTATATTATTAGATTCATGGCGCAAGCAGGCTCTAGTACTGCATGCCAGAAATAACTTAAGTTGTAGACACTTTAACCAAAGTTCAAATTGGTCAAAACAATAATTTCATATTCTGATGTGTTATTTTAATTATCTAATAAATATCACCACACTTAAATGAGGGAGCATGTCTGCTGATTTAGTAGAAGGCCTGCAAGCTGCAAGCAAGACTTTGGGTCCTTTTTCACAGAAAAAGCTGTATGACATTGGATAAATAATTTTAAGGTCTGATTTTTTTCAGAGCTGATGAGCACTTGGAATTCCAAATTGACTCCATTTGGAGTTACAGGTACTCAGTAGCTCTGAAAATCAGATCCTTACCTTTTGTATTTTTCATTTTGTCCATCTGTAGGACATTACACTTACTGTGTATTAAAATGTAATCCTGGCAGAACAGGGCTGTCTTTATGGTTTGTATTTGTAGGGTGTTTTGAAGTCCTCTGATGAAAATGGTCCATGCCCTGTCCTCAAGTCCCAGCTTCTAGCAGTCAGAGGGTTCCATCCCTGAACTTCTTGGCTAAGAACTATTGATGTACCTATTCTCAATGAATTTACCTAATTCTTCTTTGAACCAAGTCGTTCATCTGGCCTTCACAATGTCCTGTGGCAAAATGAGTTCCACAGGTTGATTGTGTGTTGAGTAAAGAAATATTTCCTTCTCTTTGTTTTAACCCTATTAATTTAATTGGTTCTTATGTCATGTGAAAGGATAAATAACATTTCCTGAGTCACTTCCTCCACACCATTCAAGATTTTAGACTTCTATCATATCTTCCTTCCCCATGCTAAATAGTCCCATTCTTTTTAATCTCTCCTTATATGGAAGCTGTCTTCATGATTTTTGTTGCTTTTATCAGTATCTTTTCCATTTCATCTTAAAACATCATGAAAATAAACCCAAATACAGGACAATGAGTCATTAATTATAATGATAAATTAAAATGTTAGTAGTAGTCTAGGAGAAAAAAGTTAATCATAGCCATTGTTATGACAATGTCCTTTGTACTCCTTTAGTGACAGTTATAATCACTCAGTTTGTAGTTGCAACATTGGTGCTATTATAAACATGTTTCCATAAAATTTCTTCATATAGAATTATTTAACCAAATCACACCAGTTGTGAATTTCGTTCTCAGTAGATAGCCCATGGTAAAAATTTAAGATACTTCCATGTTTTTTAGTTACTGACATGGGGAAAAAGGATTAGCTCTGTTTCAATGCTGTTTTGCTTTCATAATAATTGGAAGGACATTTTTAAACAAGTGAGGAGCAAAACACACTTCCAGTTAGATATAAAAAAGTGGTAGTAGACAGCAAAAGTGGCCACAACTCCACTTGCTAGGGGCTAGCGTGAGGATCGGAAATCTCAGGATCCACACAAAAAGCCAGAACTAAGCAAAAAACAGGAAGTGCCGGGGATTTTATTGCTAGAGCAACTCCAACTCCTCTCCATGGTTATTTACCAGCACAAGGTGGATGGAGCCATGCTAAGAATTAAATCTTACCTTTCTGATAGGATTCTTGTCAGAACAGAGATGGAAACACAAGTCGTCCTCTGCTAAAATTACCTCACAATAAGCTGCAATTTTGCCTGGTGCTGGAGGGGGTAGTGTACTAGATTTGCTGAACATGACCCACATTTTGGAAATCTCTTATTGTTTGTCTTTAACTAAGGAGTTATTTTGTATTTATAAGTGTTAAAGTTTAAATGCCAATTTTTAGTGCTAATCAGAGTCTTCACAAGGTCTCATTGACATTGTAGATGAAGACCTAGGCTATATCTACATCTGCAAACTGAGTTCGGGCTTGTTAGTCCAAACTAAGCAGTTTGAGGTTAGTTTGAACTAACCGGGAGCCTGTTAGTTCAAACTAAGCACATGCTCTGGTTCAAACTAACGCTTAGTTTGAACTAGGACATAAGGTTAGTTTGACTAACTGGCTTAGTTCAAACTTCTTAAATTCATAGTCCTTAGAACTTCCTAAATTCCTAGTCTGAATCTTGCCCATGCCTAGTTCAAATTAAGCACGTAAATCCAGACTAACCCCCAGTACATACAAGTGCGAGCTAAGTTTTCCTTAGTCTGAACTGAGAAATTTCTTAGTTCGGACTAGAGAGAGCCTAGTGTGGCCATGGGCTAAATTAGTCTTGACTAAGCCTCCTTAGTCTGGGCTAATTTGCCAGTGTAGACTTAACCCTAGAATACTTATTGTTGTTTCAATCCTTAAATAAAATGTTGGTATGCTAAAACACATTTTAAATGTTGACCAAGAACTGTCCCTCCCTGACTATATTTAAATTTACATACAACATGCTGTTATGAAAATGAAAAATAATTTAAATATTGATCTAAAATTCATATAAATTCATGCCAAATTCCAAAGGGGCAGCTGTATTAGTCTAGTAAAGCAAAAAAAGCAAGGAGTCTTATGGCACTTAAAGACTAACAGATGTATTTATCGCATGAGCTTTTGTGGGAGAAAGCTCAGATTTGCTGTTGCAGTATGAATTGATCCCATGTCTTACACTCCCCTGCATTTATTTTCATCCCATTCTGCAAGTTCCCCTTCTTCAAAGCATCTGACAAAGTGGGATTTTCTCCCACAAAAGCTCATGCGATAAATAAATCAGTTAGTCTTTAAGTGCCACAAGACTCCTTGCTTTTTTTATATAAACTCATGTACCAGTAAATTTCTCTAGGAGCTATAAGGCTGTGACACAATGTCAAAAGCAAGAACTTTGTAGTGAAGGGTAAATTTCAGCGTGCTTCACTTCACCAAAGGTATGCTGGGGCTCCCCTGAGAGCTAATTTCTGCAAATGTTTTATTGTGTCTGTATTTTCATAAACCATATCACATTTTGGTGTCATTTCCCTTGCCCTTATTGTTTCTTTAGTGGTAGCTTTGTTATGGGAATTGGCCTAGAGCTTTTGGCTTTATGCTCAAGAAATGGTTTACCTTTTTCTATAGCATTCATGTTGTTGTCTTTTTTTTTCTTTTTTTTTTTTTAATTGTGTAAGATGTGAAAATGTACTTTGCTGTTATCTTTTGCCTTCAATGGAATATTTTAACACTCATACTTCATCTCTGTCCATCTTCTCTGCATTTATAATCTACACCGTAGCAGAAAAGAAACACTGCAGTTAATCCAACCTTACATTCACTTTGTTATATTTATCACAAGAAAAATAGGACACAGTCTCACTAGAAAAGCATTATGAAAAAAGATTCCCTTGGTCTATGCCGCACCATACAGTATATGTATTCCTCCAGCTGATCTGGAGGACATTGACTCTTCACATGCCACTCAGTGTCTAACATCTGTTTATACTTGCTCAAATAGTGCCATGTAATACTGAGTTACAGTGTGTAGTTCTTAGGCATGTTTATTATTAAAGAATTTTAACAAAAGATGTTATTATATAAATGAATTAAACATAAAAGCTTTGGTCTGCTCATCCTTTGATGATCCACTACATGCTTGTTTGTTAAAAAGAAAATAACATGAAACAGCAGTAGTACCAACAAATCATTTTAAAAGGGATCGAACACTAGTATAAATGTTTAGTCAAAAACTAGCTCATTTTACCTATAACTTACTTTTAAATGGCTTTCTTAAATGAATTCTAAAGTATCATTAATAAGGCCCTACTTCATTTACATTATTGTGGAACCTGGGATATTAAGCTTCCACTGCAAATATTATTTTATTAGCTTGCTTTGCACAGTTCACAGTTTTGCATACATTTTGAGTCTGCTTTTAGTGCAGTACTAACATTCAATGCCTTGAAAATGTAAACAGCTAAAATAACTGGACTCAGCTTCTACAGCAAGTATGTTAAGATTTTTGGTATTCTGAATCTTATTGAGCTGGTCACTTTTTTTTTTTTAATGAATGTAAGATAGTTTCAGCAAAATGTCAGGTTATCAAAAAAAAAAATCAGTAGGCATAACATAATAGTTGAGTGTTTATATTGTTCCAGCAAATTTTTTCTTTAACAAATAGGTCTACTCTGCCTTTCCCAAATTACCACTGCAGTTCAGCTGCAATTATTTAAAAATCATCCTGCAGTTCAAGTAGGACCTTATTCATTAATTTTGATTGTAGAAATTTAGATAGAATGTACTGAGCTATGCAGACATTTAAGAAGAGGAGGTCCCTGATTTCTCCTCCATTCCAAAAGAAGCTTAGAAGTATCTATTAACTAAAACAATTTTTTTGCAAGTCCCTAAGGGATTTAGGAGCACAAGTCTCAATGAAACTCAGTGAAAATAGTGCTCCTAATTACTTTGCCATTTTTTAAAATCTCCCCCTCACCATGTAGTTATCCTTGCACATTATAGTATGATGAATCTGTAAGAAAGTGGGGTGGAGTTTGCTCAGAACTCTAAAATGAAAATGGGCATCCAGCCTGCGTGCTTTATGGCAAAGAAGATGCTCAGTGGCAAATGCATAAGAACTAGTGCCTTTGGGAAAGCCACATGCTGTGTTGACTTGTGATTGAGGAACCAGACCATGGATTTATGTTACGTAGCATACTCAAAAGGAACATCTCAGGAGGTGAAGAGAAAAAACAATCTTTATCACTAGTGACGGGCCTTGACTGTATCCACTTTTAGAAAATACCAGGGCTACCCACAAGAGAGTCCTGAACTAGGTTTCAGCATAACTTTCGCTTTTCCATTGTGCAAATGGAGAGCATTGTTTCTTTGCGACTGAGATGTATTTAAAAGAAGCTCCTTCTGTGAAACATACAATAGAGCTGACAAGCAAAAACCAATACGCAGTCTTGCCTTGACTTTAAGTAAAAAATGTTTTACATTTTAAGCATAAGAAATAACTAGTCTCTTCTTCAGTGCTTACTTCCCAGTTAATAACAGGAGTAAAACTTTTGGGCCAAATTCATCCCTGATTTAAACTCCACTAAAGTCAATAGAGTAACAGCAAGAATGATTTTGACCATTGCATGTTATATTCTCAGATTCAGATAAACCTGACAGCATGAGAAAAATTTCAGTTTGGTGCAAAAAAAGCTAGAAGTGGATGTGCACTTCTGGTTATTTTTAATAAACCCACCAGACAGCATCAACCACTCAAAATTAGTGCTTTATTGGCAATCGTGTTTATTTGGAGCAAGTTTAATTGGAAATATGTTGTCTGTCGCTGGAAAAATCTCCAACTTTGAACATGATGTAATTTTACTGTGTTTTAAGCAGAACAACAAAGTTGAGTTTGTTAGTGTGTCTAGAAATTAGTGAGAACTTGAACACTTGTTAAATATCTTTAACAGTGACTCTGGAAGATTGAAAGCGTGGCACCTCTCTTCTCATTGCTGTTAAGAAGGAAAGTGTACAATAAATATCTGTACTAAATGTAATGGAATGCTCTGGATGATTTCCATTATAAAGTTTTAACATTTGTTTATAAATATTATTCCCACAAGCACGTAGATAGCCCTGGCATCCAATGATCTTCACTTCGTATGTATTGCTTCACCTACCAATAAGAACTATTGTCTGTTTTCTCCTTCAGGGCCGATGTATTAACTTTACCCGTGTTCAGACTCAGTAAAGGAGGCTAAGAAGATAGAAGGATGAAAAACGAACACGCTGCCACTTTCTAACCATCTAAAGACAACCAAGCGCCTTCTCAAATTTCTTGGATCAACCTGAGCCTCTTAGCTCAAAAGTTTTTCCATTTGATTATTCCACAAGCCAACGTTACTGCGCCAGCCTCTTGTGGTCTGCTGCAACAGTACTTCATGATTTGCATCAGTGACAAGAAAAGAAGCATTTGACCTGCATGCTTAGGCTTTGATAGAAAATCCAGTACGCATGTGTAGAGGGAGAAAAGAAATAGCCAAGGATCATTTTGCTTTGTTTTTAAAAGGACTGCAAATTCTCTGGACACTGTGTGCTTTTAGAAGAGATTCATATTCTCTCCGATGTAAAGATGGCACTTGTTATTTAAATAGGGACTATTAGCCATAGGCAGCGGGTAGAAATTCCCACTAGGCTAAGCAAATGCAAAAGTTCATTGCCTTACAGCTATGTCAGATCACAAAATCCTTCTGAGTCCCCCATCGCATTGTGCCTTACGGGAACCTTCTGACTGGAAATCTTGTCATTCTAACACTGAAAAGTGCACACGCATGACAAAATGTAGACAGGGTGCCTCAAGGTATTGGTAGCAAGCAAGACTTTGCCCTTTAGTTTTTGAAGACACCTTTCTTTCATTATGCACCCAGGACAGGAGGAAAATTAACAGAGCGTTATCCTACAGGAAGACAGCCTGTAACCAGAGATCTTGAGCAGAGTTTGAGGGACTGATGCGTCAAGACCTTGACACTGTGGCTGGTGGTTTTTTTCCCCTTTCCTGCATTCAGAGTTCAGTAGCGCATAAAACATCATCATCTATAAACATACCTAGCAGTTCTAGACGTATGCATTTTTTTTTTTTAGGAAAAAAAAAAAAGCAGTAGCCACAAAGCTGGTATCTCAAGGGCTCCCCCCCCCAAATCTCCAAGGGCTCTTCAGCGTCACAAGCCAGCAACTCTCTTTGCATGAGAATTTCAAAGTTTAATTAATATAATTAAAAGCAACAGCAAGCAGCAGCCTGTGAAGATTTTGCTCATCTTTTTTATGCCTTTTGACATTGAATGACCTATTACTGTATGCGCATTACTCGGTTTTCGAGGGGGCACTGTGCATTGGCTAAGATTCAGCAGTGGAAAAAGACCTCCTTTCATCAATTTATAAATTAAATTTACAGGAGCACTGGCCATCACTAAACATTGACAATGTATGTATTATAATTTTTTAGAAAAACCAGCGTCGTGTCACGTCGACGATGCCAAATTATGTTAGCGTGAGCGGAAACACTGTGGGGGAGGAAGGAGGCAGCAGCTGAAGAAAAAGGCTCAAATGATCCAGTCACTTTCGATACTGTACTTCAGATGCAAAATGGATATTCGAGTCGAAACCTGACAAAGCGCGCCTGCTTTGATGTGAACTGGTATAGACAATGACCAGTGGCTGGGTCAGTGGGATGTCTCTCTGTGAGCAGGGAGGCTTATCAAATGACACTAAAAATAAGTTCAACAACCATCACATTTGAGGGGAAAAGGCGAACATTTCACATTTGGTGGGCATGCATGTGCGCAAGATGGAAAGAGCGATGCGAAGCGTCCTGGTCTAATTATCCCCTCTGTGCTCTTCATCGAAATTGCAAGGGACACACACAGTTCTCTTGGTCGATGTCCAAATTTGCGACACTGGCCAAAGAAGCCTTTACATTTATCCACTTGCTTACATCTTTTGCTTGACTTTATTTATATCACTGGTAGCATCATCAGCTGCAGCCATGTGTGCACAAAGATTATAAATAAAATTCCTGTATAAATTTCTGTGATCACGTCGTTATTCACCCTCTTTGCAGGTGAAGCATTATTTTGTTGCCTTTACAGTCTCCCTAGCTACTGGCTTCAAAAGATAGATCCACCTTCCTTTGGCATCACGTGTGTTCCAAGGAGGAATGTCACAGGCTAATTCACGGGCTAACTCACAACTGTTTAAAATAAGTTAGATGCTCCCATATGTATGATATGTAGCATTAGCAATATAAACAACAATAAAATGCCAAAAGAGTTTTCTGTAGACTGTAGCATAAATGGAATTCTAGCTCTGCTGCTGACACAATGGACTATTTTTCTTTTGAAGGGGAGGAGGAATGACTTGCTGTGTTTGTGTACAAAAGTGTGGGTTTTTTTTGTTTTGCATTTAAACCAACCACAACCAAATGTTTACTTGATTTCAAGCCATTGGTTAATACTGTACATTTTTTTATCCTTTCATTCAAGATGACAATCAAACTAAGTAGGTTTACTGAACCACAGTTGCAGTCCCACATCCACCTCGGGAATGTTGAAGCAAAACAGACAAGAGGTTCTTGGACCAACCAGACAGAAAGTTAAAATAAACCCTGATTTTCCATTTTAATTAACACCCACATCTTCTTTGAGGTACATGGAAAATATTCTTCTTTATTTACCAACAGTACACATAAAAAATCTATTTCACTGGGTGAAATAGTCAAACAAAAACAAATAATTTAAGAAGTTTTTTTCTAACATATTTGCTATCTAAAATATTCTTAACATAGCCATATAAATGTAAATTCCATTATAATTTTCTTTTCTCTCTGGTTGGCTATCCAAGATTATGAAAAAACACTGACATTTTAAATTTTCATACAGCAGTTGATGCTGAACAGAAAATTTTTTCCAGATAACTTCACTGGTTTCTCTTCTAAATTGTTATATTATACCATATATTTTATAAGTATACCTTATATTTTTGATTCATTTGAAAAACAGTTCTTAAGATCATTATTATATAATAACAGTAATATATAATGTAAGGTGAAACACTGAGGACATATTAATCCTTGTTTGGGAAATGAATTCATAGCACAAATTGAAAATCCATTGATTTAAAATGACACAAAGATAGATATATTTGACATGATAAACAAATGTATACACTGTAACTTCAATCCAAAGCATTTGAATAAAACTAAAATAACAGATTTAATGCAATTTATTGCTTAGTGCAATGAAAACTTTGCATCTGTTTATGAAATACACCATGGTTCATTACCAGAGTCTAGAGGTAATACTGATTTTGGGAAGATAAGTGAATTAAAATGGAGTTTAGAGACCAGTTAAAAATACATCTTTAAAACAATGTTTAAAAAAGTTTGTGCAGATTCACACCATTGCTCCACTATCATTTCTAAAGCACGGAAGAGGAAACTTTAGATGACAGCCCATCTCAAGGCATTAGGTGATGCAGCCCTTTGCATGTGAAATTATTTTGTTAATCCAGTCCAGTGATAGTTCTCATAAATTTATAGATGAAGGTGTGTAAATAAGTATGTTTTCTCCATCAACAAGATACACTGTTATCCACACAAACATGCTCTGGTTTCTATACTAAATAAAGTAAGCATCTAACTGTAAAGGTGTCAAGTAGTTGTGTTCATACTTCATTAAAAAAAAAAAATGACCATTGCAGTACCATCCTAATGCAAACTTTACAAATGGATCCAGCTTTCTGTGTTTTATAAAGTGTGGTTTGGATACTTTAATCAGTTTTTGAGACATAATACTGTGGTCTTAAAGGGGGACAAAAGCAATATTAAAAACTTGTAATTAGGCATTTTTCTATAATACTTAGTTACCAAATGTTGAAAAATATAAATATGAGTATAAAACAGAGATTTTAAATAATATTTTTAAAAATTTTGTTTCTAGTTACATTACACTTAAAAGAATATTTGAGAAGGTATTAATATTTCATGTTGAAAATTATATGGTATATTTCACTACCTATAGCCTCATGCAGTACAGAACTTTAACATCCATTTTGCTTCAGTATAGATCTTACTACTAGTTCTGCACTGATACCAGCCTTCTAAAGGATCTCCACTTTCATCACAAAGACTGTGTTTACAGCATACTGTGGATGCATAACACAAAACAAATTAATTATGGAGTGAGATGACCAGTTCCAGGGGACAGGAAATAAAATCAAATGGTTTTTTACACAGATGCTACTGGTTAAATTGAAACATGTTTCAGATAAACACTTACATTTTGTGTAACAGCTGAAGAAACAATTCATTTATTAGGAAAACTGAAAGCTGGGTCAGTGTCTTTATGTTGGATGGCATAATAATTTAAAGTGTCCACAAATCAAATTCCTCTGTAGGAAGGTACTTTACATACGGAAGTGCAAGCTATTTAGGGAAATCTAAATTTAGAAGATTCATACATTGCATGCTATAGTTGATTTGTTTAATTTGAAGAAGAATCAAAATTTACTGATGCTGCAAGTTCGGTGAAAGCTAGGAAGCATTAGTGCATCACATATGAGAGTGTCTCCAAGAAGAAGGGTGCATCAGAGAATGTCTTATTAAGAGAATGGTGTACAGAACTGGTAGAAATGCTACCAGCCTGTCCTTTAGGGGCTTTCTTTTACACGAAGCAGAATAAACAATTTATGGCATCTATAGCAATACATAAAGAAATTTATTTGTAATAATTAAGGCATCTTACATGTGATAAGTTGTCTTTTATTGTAAATGTTTGATACTATGTGGATATAATTGGCCAGAGAAAAATGAGAGATACAATGAAATGGAGTTTTATAAGAATTCTATTTGTCTTTTTAATTTAAGAAGAACAGACTTTCATCAAATGTTAATCCCTGTGATTTAAAGGGGAAAAGAGAAAGAGATTGTTCAGGCTGATCTTCATAAAGCAAAAGACAAGGGAAATTTTTGAAATGCCACAGCTCAAGTGCCTTCTTGGTCAAAAATGTCAAGTCAAAACCAAGGCTGACTTGTGTCAGTCCATGATAATCTTTTATACTTTTCTTTGAGCAATTGTATTTTATTTCTTTTTAAAAGCATCCTTAATTCAGCTCCCCAATGATATATTTTCTTGATATTAGTTTACTTACTTTTGTACTTTTAAAAAATTGTTATAAACACAGTCTTAAATCTTTTAAAACAAATTTTTTTTTTTACATTAAATTATAGCCGAATTAAGACTTCATTAACAACTGTTTTGGGTCATGTTTAAATATCCTTCCTGTAATTTTGATGACTATCATTGCTCACTTATACTCACAATCAGGTGATAGAGAATTGTAGTGTGTATTTTCCCTTTTTAGCATGTTCTTGTAATTAAAATCTTACTAATATATAGTTTTTAAAAGGTGAAAGCTGCTAAGTAGGTTATGTTTTGCCCTTTCCTGTTTCCTTAATGTGCTTCTAGAGGAAACGCAGTCCTTGATGCAGCGTACAGTCATTTAGTCATACTATAATTTTCCAGCAGCTGGAGAAAGGCACATTCCATCATGGCCTCTATGTCATTGCTATTTTGACTTCAGAGAAATTTAAACTCAATGAACAATACTGATAATTCTTTTTACAACTGAGAAGGTGCAGTATGTTTTCCACCACTGATTTGAATGTTCTTTCATTACTGAAATAACAATGATGATAACACTTTTGCCTTCCACAGAATTGTCTTATTCATCTAGCTTGTTGGGAAGCAGTGATGATAATATCACCAACTGGTTTTATATTTTTCTGTTGGAATTTTATAATGTTGCAGAGCCTCACACTATGCTGTGAAATGCTGCAATTTATTACAACTTAGTGATGCAGGTCCCAATACTGAGAGGTACTGAGTATCTCACACTGTGCTGAGTATTTCCAATTTCCATTGCAACTTCCATGCAAGTTTAAATAAATGCTTGAATGCTTTGCTCAGCCCGGACATCAGTACACGACAGGACTGTTCCATAAGGCCACAAAGCTGAGAGGAACAGAACATCAAGAATTGCCAGTGAACACAACAAAAGATAGGACAGATCAGAGCATGATCTAAAACTCAAACAGAACTCAAAACTACTCTCTGCTTTTATTTTGGCTCATGTAGCTCACTTCAAATTGTTTATGGTAGCACTACGCAGAATGAAAAGTGTTGGCATTCAGTCCTCAGTTCAGGAATACATTCCTATTCAGAATAGCATCTAAGCATGTTTTAAATCCCACTTAAGTCAGTGGGACTCAGGTATATCTGAATTGTGTTTAATATGTACCTAAGGTTCTCTGAATAGGGTTAAGCACATGCTTAGTTGGTCTCCTGAGCTGAGACCTCAGTTTGCAGCAGTAATTAAGATTTACTAATATGAGACCTCACTAAAGCACCCAACTGTTAAATCCTTCAGGTTTTTTGATGAGACTGATCAGTTTTGGAGGTTAGCCAAGCTCAGCTTTGTGAAGCTCTGGTGTAAATCCATTCTTAATATAAAAAGCTATGAAAAAGGAAGGTACAATTCATTGCCTGCTGCTACTGATCGTAAAAAATCAACCCCCTTGCCCTAAAACTTCAAAAGATTTGATCACAACATCATAATTAGGAAAAGTAGAGGTAGGTTTTAGCCACAAAATTCAGATCTGGATTTTGAACATCCCAAACTTCATGGGTTTTAGATCCAAAATTATGGATAGGACCCGTTTCTAATAAAAAGAACATCTTTCACTTGTTACAGTTATTTGTTAAATGCAATATGGAATGCCAAAAATATACAGACAGTTTAGCAGTGTTGCTTTATAGACATGTATAAAGGCAAGGGGCAAAATTAATTCTGGAATAAATTTCAGAATAAAATAAAATGGAATGATTTGGAAATTACTGTGGTGTAACCATGGCCAGGTTGAATCCTTTAAATTATACAAATAATTCTACATTTTCATAGATTTTCCTGCTCCAGTGGATTTGTGGTCAGGCTGTGAGAACAGAAGCAGGCCCAAGAGAGCAGCCCCAATGTCCCTGCTACAAAGATGCATGTAAAGAAAATAGAAGAGGTTGGGAGGAGATATGGAACATAAAAGAAAAAATGTTTTAGCAGGTGATTGCCAAAAAGTATGATCTGCATCTTATTAGAGCCATATTTTACTCAAACACACACAAACAACTCTCGAGATATCTTTTTTACTAAATCAACTACAAATTTCACCAGTAACAAAGCTCCCCTTGATCTCAATGGCACCATCGGTGGGCATTTCACTAGCATGAGGCTTACAAGATCAGAACTTAAGGGCATTGTCTTCAGTGGGAATAGAGTTAAGCTAACAACGAGTGCTTTTTCAATTCCATCCTAAATATATTTAATGGTTGGGGGCCGCAGAAAATATGTTCCTCTTCTGAAGATGGAAGCAGCCTGCCTTCTGGTATTTGGAGAACAGGAGCAAATAGTGAAATGAATTTCTGTAAAACCCACTCTTATGCTTTGTCCCAAATGATGGGTGTCAAGTAAATGGGAGACTTTGCCATTTAACTTCCTCAAAGATAAGTATTTGCCTCAGAGAGCTGAATTTGAAAATATGATCAAAATGACATCAACTGTCAAAATGAAGTAAGAAAATTGATCTCAACCAAAAAAAAAATATTAAACTAGGAAGTGATGCGTGTGTCAAGAATGTATAGATTATGCTAAGCAAGTAGCAAAGTAAATGTTATATTTGTTAATGAATGTCTCTTAAATATCTCTCATGCTCTTGTAGAATTACTGTGTCATAATTTCTAATAAGAGCCTTTATTAGACCTGGCCTGTACTATTTTATTTCACAAATCTGTTTTGTGTTGGCTCAGTTAAAATTGTTGTATATTTTTGGGTCTTGAGTAGGTGCCATCTGTTTAATGGTACTAGTGAGTCCTGTGATGTACTTGTAAATTTCCTGCTGTAATAGAGGCTTTGGATACAAGAATCACAGTATATTTTTGAAATATATTGTTTGGCATGAAATTTGTAATAATTCTTACCATGTAACATGGATGACTCTATATCCTGTGCAAAAGCAAACAGTTGATCTACATGTTTTCAACCTATTGATATTATTTAATTCTGATGTAGGTTTTCACTTATATGTTCTGCACTGTTTTCTTCAAGAACTTTTTCATAAGTGTAATCCTCAGGTCTGATTCTAATGTCACTTATGGCTTATGTGACTGTTACTGCACTGGCTTCAGTGGAATTACTCATAATTTACATCTGCATAAAGCCCTATCCTCCAAACACTTAAAGTTAAGAACATGTGTTTCCAGGATCAGAGCCTATATGTATAGTGTATCAGGCATCTGATCCTTGTTTCAAGAAAATTGATTGCTTGTACCATTATTAAAATCCTGTGTTTTAGTCAAAGAAAATATGGTAGCCACAAACTGTGACCAGCTGGTTCTATTCTTAGCTCATAGAGTCTGCTGAGGAGTTTACTCCATGATGATTAACACAGAAGTCATATCAGTATGATATTACTCAATAAAAGTATTTGTGCCAGAATTGTCTTAAAGTGATAGGTTCCCCCTGGGGTTTCTGACTGAACTCAAAACCAAAACTGAACATGAAGATTTTCTTCTTGTTCTATAACAAAACAACTGTACAACATTTAACCATTGGCAGTTCTCAGGGGTTAAAATAAACTGGAATGCACAGGAAAGGTGTTCTGGGGCCCGCTATTTTTAGAGGCTCAGCATTCCGGGGCCCCTAAAAATAGAAAATGGTGCCAGAACGCTGCGTTCCAGGGCCCAACATTTAAAAATAGCGGTCCCCAGAACACAGCATTCCAGCTTCATTTTCTATTTTTAGGGGCCCCCCCAAACGCTGAGCCCCTAAAAGTAGCAGGTCCCAGAACACCGTTCTGGGAGGGCAGGGGGGGCCCGGGCTGAGGCATCAGCTGGGGCCTGCTCTGACTGAGCATGCTCAGAGCAGGCTTCAGGTGGGAGCCTTAATAAGGGCTGGGGCCACTCCACAGTGACATGGCAGGCAGGTAAGGGGGTCCTGGGGGAGAGGTTTGGGGACAGGAGCTGGCCCAGCAGGGGAGGAGGTCGGCCCTGGACAGTGGGGGAAGACAGCGCAGCACTGGGGGGGGGGGGTGAAGGGTGGGGGGACCAGCGACCAGAGGAGGACTGGGGGCAGTAGCTGGGGTGGGGGGTAGGTGTGTGGGGGCAGTAGCTGGGGTGAGGGATAAGCATTTGGGGGGCAGTAGCTGGGTTGCATGAGGGGGGCCCTGACCAACGTGAGAGGGGCCTTCCAGTTTAGGAGGGTTCCGGGGCCTGCCAAATTATACTTTAACCCCTAGCAGCTCTTCTTTAGAGTGTGGTGATAGAGGTCGCAGCTTAGGTGTATTGGGTGTTGAATGACTGAATATGTTTGAGGGTCAGGACCTCAGATAGTACAGTGATGAATGACATGAAAACAGAAAAAAAGTAATAGAGGAGCTCACATAGCAAAGAATCTATTCACACTACTCATTCTGGTTGGGGAAAAGAACGGATGGGTTGGGGAGAAGGATGATGACACATTTTGCATGAAAATTTTTGTGAGAAAATTGTGCTTTATTCACTGCAAAATATTGAAACATTTTTTTTTCATCTGCTTGCAAAGTTGATTGGAAACTGGGAGCAATTTTAAGAAACTGTACTTGAACAATATTACCTTTTTAATAATTTTTTGTAGTTTAAAATTTTTACCAGCTCTAGCTATTAGTCTGACCACCATTAAAATTAGTTCCCATAATCATATAAAGAAATAATAGTAAAGCAGAAACAAAATGGCTATTTTTGTGTGTGTTGTATTTAGATTGTACTCTCTAATCTCTTGTGCAGAACTATCTTCTTGTGTTGCTCCAGGAAATGATATTTCCAGTAGCATGAAGTCATTGGCATCCATACATAGTTGCGCATTTTTTGTACCAGACTCTGAGCAGGATAAGAATCTTGAGCACACATTTCAAATATATCTAGACTGAATTATTCCTTCAGACCATTTGGACCATGAAGGGTAATCATGTTGATCAAACACTGTGTATGGTATTCAATAAGATGGTCTCTCCTAGAACGAGGTTCCAGTAACAAGTATGGCTGCTTTGAGACTGGCTGTACACAAATTATTTATGCGCAGGATTATGATTTTGCTGTTTCTGGTGCCAATATGCATTCTCTGACCTTCCTCATTTAGTAGAGGTAACCTGGGAAGTACACTGAATCTTTACATACCAACATGTGAAAAATTAACTCTGGTCTATACCGCAGTGTGATTTTGGTTGTAGTTGAAGGGAAATACACAAAATACTTTGCATATCTTCATCTGCTTACTCACCTACTTATCGCACTGTCTTCAGTAGCCTGAGCTGGGGGGAAATCCCTTTCTTCTGACTCAGGGCTGTTCCTTCTGCAGGTGTAGTCCTCCAGCATTGACTTCCTGATCTGCTGGAGATCAGGGAGATACATCATTTGCCCTTATTTTCCCTTCACAAGAGAAAAAACTAGGAATTGAGGAGATCATATGAGTAATTACTGTCTATAGGTACAAATTCCAACAGCTTAAATAAAGTCTTAATATCTGACCCCCCAAAGAAAACTCCAGAAGGAAGAAACAGTTATTGTTAAAGTCATCATGCTATGTATATTTTTTTTCAAGGCACTGGCAGAGAGAGAGACATACTTGAAATATGCTGTCATCTATTTCTCTATTTTACTTGGAAGTCTAGGTTTCTTAATGAAAGATATTTTCATGATTAAATTAGTGGCATGCAATTTATTTTAGACTGTACAAACTTGGCAACGTATTTTCTAGTGACAGGCTAATAGTGCAGTAAGACTTAGTCTATTTCTGTTCTAAGGGATCAAATATGGTGAAGAGGAACATTTCTGGCTATTGTGATCACAAGTTTATAGAAAAGGATTTTTTAAAAGGTAACTTCCATTTCACAACAATTTTAAAATATATGATGCAAAATCCAAGGATATCCTATGAAAACATACTGATTCCTTATTTACTGTATTTTACTAATATTCTGGAATGATTTCCCACATTCAACAAGTCTATTCACATTTTCTATATTCTTCCTCATTTTTTGATATTGTAGATAGCTAGACATGTATTTTCAAAAGCCTCAATAGACCTGTTAACAGAATTGTAAAATGCTGGTTAAATTACATCCTTTAGCCAACAAGGGGTGTGAGGAAGACTAAACTATAAAAGCGAGGGGCTCAATGTTATCTTGTTAGAATAGGGAGGTTGGATTCTGCTAATGCAATGCTTGATCTGATTTTATTTGATTAGGCAAATTATGAAACTGCATGAAATATGTTGTACTAATACTATGTCCACAATGTGAATCTCCTTACAGCTTTGGTTTTGATGCTTTGTATTTTGATTCTTTGTGAGCTGGGGAGGTTTAAGCTGGCCTGAAATTATTTTTAAAGAAAGATTATGCAGTAATTGACACAATATCAAATACAGTTTCCAATCACTAGAACAAAGAGTCCTGGGGTCCTTTTAAAGACTAAGGCTGTGTTCACACACAGGGGGTTATTTCGATACGGTTGTTTCGAAACAACTTGTATCGAAATAACACCTTATTTCAAAATAACTTAATTCGAATTAACAGTTTGTTAATTCGAATTAAGGAAAAAGCTCAAAGCGAAATAGCAGGTTCAGGCAACAGTTATTTTGAAACAAGTCACTGTTTCGAAACAACATGTTCGCACCGTGTTGTTTCGAAACAATCGTTTCAAAGCAATGTTGTTTCGTCCCCGCATGGGGTTTAACTTGTTTCGAAACAACGGGACCCATTGTTTCGAAACAACTGTGCGTCGTGTGAACAGCCTAAATCTTATTTTGAAACAGCCTCTGTTGTTTCGAAATAAGAGGGCTGTGTGAATTCAGCCTAACAGATTAATTTATTGCATGAGCTTTCATAGGTGAAATTGCTTTCAAGTGTCTGATGAATTGGAATTATTTCCATGAGAACTCATGTAATAAATAAATTTGTTAGTCATAGAATCATAGAATCATAGGGTTGGAAGGGACCCCACGAGGTCATCTAGTCCAACCCCCTGCCAAAAAAAGCAGGACCACTCCCATTAGATCATCCCAGTCAGTGTTTTGTCCAGCTGGGACTTGAACACCTCCAGAGATGGAGATTCCACCACCTCCCTAGGCAACTTATTCCAATGCTTCACCACTCGCCTAGTAAGGAAGTTTTTCCTAATATCCAGCCTGGACCGCCCCAGCTGTAACTTGAAGCCATTGCTTCTCGTTCTGCCCTCTGTTACTACCGAGAACAGTCGAGCTCCCTCCTCCTTGGAGCAACCCTTCAAGTAGTTGAAGGTTGCTATCAAATCCCCCCTCAGTCTTCTCTTCTGCAGGCTAAATAAGCCTAGTTCCTTCAGTCTTTCTTCATAGGGCTTGTGCTCCAGCCCTTTGATCATTTTGGTTGCCCTCCTCTGGACTCTCTCTAATTTGTCCCTGTCCTTTTTGTAGTGGGGAGCCCAAAACTGGACACAGTATTCCAGATGTGGCCTCACTAGTGCAGAATAGAGGGGAATGATCACATCCCTCGATCTGCTGGTAACACTTCTTCTGATGCAGCCCAGTATGCCATTGGCCTTTTTGGCAGCAAGAGCACACTGCTGACTCATGTCCAGCTTCCCATCCACCATGACTCCCAGGTCCTTTTCTCCAGTGCTGCTATTTAGCTGATCACTCCCCAGCCTGTAGCAGTACATGGGGTTTTTTCGTCCCAAGTGCAGGATTTTACACTTATCCTTGTTGAACCTCATGAGATTCCTCTTGGCTCACTGCTCCAGTTTGTCTAGGTCTCCCTGAATCCTGTCTCTGCCCTCTAGGGTGTCTACCGTTCCCCCCAGTTTGGTATCATCTGCAAACTTACTAAGTGTGCAATCTATCCCATCATCCAGATCATTAATGAAAACATTGAACAGAACTGGCCCCAGGACCGACCCCTGGGGCACACCACTCGTTACTGCCTGCCAACTTGACATGGAGCCATTGATTCCTACACGCTGAAACCGTTGTTCTAGCCAGTTTTCTATCCACCTTACAGTCCATGCATCTAACCCATACTTCCTTAATTTGCCAATGAGAATGCTGTGGGAAACCGTATCAAAAGCCTTGCTAAAGTCAAGGTATATCACATCAACGGCTCTTCCCGCATCCACAAATCCAGTCATCTCATCATAGAAGGCGATGAGGTTGGTCAGGCATGATTTACCCTTGGTGAATCCATGCTGACTGTTCCTGATTACTCTATTTTCCTCCAAGTGTTTCAGGATGGATTCTTTGAGAAGCTGCTCCATGATTTTTCCAGGGATTGAGGTGAGGCTGACAGGTCTGTAATTCCCTGGATCCTCCTTTTTGCCTTTCTTGAAGATAGGTACTATATTTGCTTTTTTCCAGTCCTCTGGCACCTCCCCCGTTCGCCACGAGTTTTCAAAGATAATGGCCAACGGTACTGCTATCTCATCAGCCAGCTCCCTCAGCACCCTCGGATGCAGTTCATCCGGCCCCATGGACTTGTGCACATCTAGTTTCTTTAAGCAGTCCCTAACCTGACCTTCTGTCACCAAGGGCCTCTCTTCTTCTCCCCAGTCCCCCGTACCTAGTGTAGTGTAGTCTTTAAGGGTATGTATACACTAGAAAAAGTTAGGTTGAATTTGTTAATTCAGACTAATAAGTTTGACTTTAATTTGAACTAAACTCGACCTTATTAAGTTGAATTAATGAAGTGGACTGATTTAAGGTTAAGTTGACCTAAACGACTTTGTTAATTTGACCTAACTGCCCTTAATTCGACATTAATAAAGTCAAATTAAGGGTTAATGCAGGTCTACCCAGTCCTTAGTTCGAACACAGGAGTTGAATTAACGCTTAGTGTGAACTAACAGGTGGTTCTTATTAATTCTAGTTAAGCTTTCATTAAGTCAAATTAAGGAATTTCTTAATTCAACCTAATGAAAGTCTAGTGTAGACAGGAGCTAATTTAGTTCAAATAAAACCTCCTTAATTTGACCTAAATTGCCAGTGTAGACATAGCCTAACAGTGCCACAGGTTTCCTTGGTTCTCCTGAAGAAGACTAACATGGCTATCCCTCTGGAACTTTCCAGTCACTGTTGCCTCTGCGCATCATACATATCTCTAAGCTTTTGTAAAAATTAATGCTAGATGAATTGGAGGGGAGAGGGGACATACTGGAGCTATGGCAAAGCATGAGAGTTTGTTGTCTATTGATGTGTGGTATAAGCTAGAGCAGGTGCTATGATTTATATCAGATCTTGGCAGCATGGGACCAGGAAGAGTTGACTGGCTCCTTGTAGTAATTCCCCTGCTCTGGGTTGAAGGGGAGTAGGATTCAGATTCAATGAAAAGCTGAGTCCTATTTCTTTAATCCATGTTACCAAAAATTTACCTTTAGCCCATAGTGAAGGCTGCTTCTATGCTTTCTATTTTAGTAGAGAACTTTAGTGAGACCTAAAAGTATTTTGCGGTGAAATGCTTCTTTTCTAGGGTGTATCTAGCTCGAAGGTTAGTTCACAGCATTTGATGAGAATGAACACCTGGTATAAAAGTGGAACCACACTAGGATTATATTTGAAGAAGTGTTTTACATGAAGACCCAGTTGTTCAGATGTAAGCTGGTGAAGGGTCACTTCACAATATAGTCCTTTCAAATTGCAGTCTAAACTCAGAATTAATTATCCTTTAACTGTCTTGGGTTTTCTTCTTTGCTTAATATTAACTGCAGCTGAAATTATTTTAAAGCAATGATCTTGAACGTCATGTCCTTCAGCTGGCCCTGAAAACCCATTTTCCACGGAAAGCCTCCTTTCTCTTCCAAGATTTCTGTTAGCCTATAAAGCTCATCAAGACTCAGGGTCTCTAGGGGTGCAAAATGCTGGAATCATAGCCGGGTGTCTGCTGGACCAATTCCAAAGTACTTTATTACCAAGAATAGGCCAATTTGAAAATAAGTTTAATTCTTTTGGCTTTCACAGTTGTACAGAGTGTCCAGTGACTGTAAAATGGGACATTTGTATCTCCTAACATAAGGTCATATGTGATATCTTGCTCTGGCCAGCACAGCTAGTCGATCAAGGATGATGCCCAGTGCATCTTCTGTTGCAGAATCCTGCTAGCTGGTGAAGGATTCCACAAGGTAGGTCAGGAGGACAAGTAGTGGATTGCGCTTTGCTATTGTTCTAGAATGGAGCAGTATTTGCTCTGGACAGCACATGCTGCTGACCGCACCATGTGTTGTAGCAATCAAGTCAGCTAGGCGACAGCATCTCAGGTGTACTTGTCCAAATCATACTACAAAAAACTCAACCTCATTGGATGGAAGGTTTTTTTTGTCAGACAGCCTGCATTTCCACATAATTCAATCATAGTCAAATCATGAATCATACTCAGAACTAGCAGAATTCCAGGCCTCCCTTCCAGAAGACAAGCAAGGAGACTGCAAAGCTCTCATCAAGGAAGGAAAACTTGTATCCAAGATCTCACTCCAGAGAGCAGTGGATGTAGCTGACACAGCAGCATACTCCCTGGCTTCAGTAGTGGTACTGAGGAGAGACTCCTGGCTTTAAACATCTGGGTTTTCCTAGGAAGTCCATTCCATGCTATAGGCCCTCTCCTTTGACCACCAAAAATTGTTTAGCAATAAAACCAAGGAGAGTGTTCATTCCCTTATAGACACTTAAGTAATGCTTTGATTATTGGGTCTATACACTCCAGCTCCTACCCAATTTGAAAACTACCAGGTCTTCAAACCCAGATACCTTACCCAACCTGCCGATCCAACCTTACTCTCCATGCAAACAAGAACAACCACTCACCAAACATTCTTAGTGGCCCCAACAGTGGCTTAAATTAGTGTACAGTTGTTGGAAGCTTCTACTTCCAACAACTCCATCTTCAATCAATGCCTTCCAAGACTGTCCTTTTGACGACTCCTCAGAGATCCCTGAAATCTTCCCCAACTGTTCTCAGTTCCATCAATGGAGTTCAGGGCCCATCTTGCTCTCTTTGCTCATAATTATAGCAAAATTACTGCTGGTAGACAGGTACTATATATCATATATTAAAGAGACCTTACAGAATTGCACACTTTCCACCCCACCATCTTACAGCACCCATACAAACCCAACACAGATGCACCTGCTTCAACAGGAGTCGCACACACTCCACCAAAATGGGCAATAAAACAAATCCCACATCACTATCAGGGCCATGGTTTTTACTCCCCCTACTTCTTCGTACCAAAAAAGGAAGGAGATATTTGCCCCTTTCTGAATCTGTGGGCTTCGAATCAGTTTATCCACAGATTCCATTTCTGCATGGTTATACTTGATCCATCCCAAACACATGGGGCCTAGTTCAAGACTGACAATAAAAGAATGTATATTTCCATGTGGCATCCATCTCTTCTACCACAAATCCCTTTGCTTTACAGTGGGGCATTCTCATTACCAATTCTATGTCATCCTCTTTGGGATAGTCACTGATCCTCATGTATTCACAAGTCTTCAACTTGGTTTCAGTGTATATGCATCACCTTAGCTACTTCTTATTCATTTACCTGAATGACTAGCTCCTGGTGGCATTATACTGCCTCGTTACCATCCGTGGAACTGCCTTACCAATCCAGGAGTTTGAGTGAACAAGGAAAAATCCACCTTCATTACCTACCAGATAACTCAGTCATAAGAGCACACCTAAATTCTCATGAGGCATGGGTCTTCCTTCCCAGAGACTGATATGTCATGCTCATCTAACAGCTATAATATCATCCTTGGATACACATTTGCTACTGATGGTACTCATGGCATCATCTACTTCTGTTACCTTGTACACCTACCTCCACATGAGGTGTCTCCAACAGTGGCTTAAATTAGTGTACAATTCATGGAAGAACGATCTCAACAAATGTCTTTTTTTCTGCCATCAGATGGGCACCACTTGCAGCCCCTTATACCTGACACCATGCTTACAATGGACATTTCACTCATTGGCAGGGCACCTACATACAGGGTCACCTGTTCCAGGTTCTATGGTCACCCAGAGAAGCAGGGATGTATATCAACATTCCAGAACAGCAGGCAGTCCAGTGCACCTGTCAGGAACTCCTTCCTGTCATCCAATCCAAGCATGTACAACTCCTGTCAGATAAGAAGAAAAAGCAAGAGCCAGGTCTCCCTCCCTTTGCCAAGAAAAGCAATCCAATAATGGAACTAGTGCCTACTGTACAATGTCACACTTCAAGCAACCCATTTACCAGGTACAGACAACATCCTTGCGGATAAGCTATGATGGTCCTTTCATCACAATCGTGAGTGGGACCTCCATGACCCTGCTCTTGGTTCCATCTTCTCATGATGGAGAACCTGTTTGCAAAAGACATCAACCACAAATTTCCACTCTTCTGCAGTTAGTGCCTTCCTTTTGCTAGTAGATGGATTCTCTGTCTTCAGTCACCAAGCCTTTACTCACTTCTTCTGCAACTTTGTCAACACATTTCCTTCCATCAGAAAATCTACGCCCTCCCCCTGGATCTCAACCCTGTACTCTCAAGTCTCACTAAGCCACCATTTGAACCTCTGGCTTCATGTTCATTTACCTACTTGTCAATGCCCATGGCCTTGCCAGTTACCATCACCTGTGCCCTGTGAGTCAGCGAACTGCGAGCTCTGATGACGGCCCTCCCTTTACTGTGTTCCATAGGAACAAACTCTCCCTATGATTCCACACCAAATTCCTTTCCACCTCAACTAGGTCATTCATTTTCCCAACTTTTATCCTAAGCCATGCTCCTCCAAAAGGGAGCGCACAATGCACTCCCTTAGTCTTCGCCTTTTGCTTCCAGTGTACCCATACTTTCCATGCCTGGCTGAGACTTATTACTATAGTGGATCACTGCAGGTGCTCCAACTTCTCTTTCTAATGCATCTCTACATGGATCTCCCACAGCATCATGAATTGCTACTACTTATCCCAAGTTCCTCCACTAACAGGCATCAGAGCACACTCTACAAGGGCACAAACCACCACATCTACTCTCCTCTCAGACATCCCCTGGCACAACATTTACAAGGCAGCAACACGGACCTCTATTCACATGTTTATGGTGCATTAAGCCATAGCTAGTTCATCAACCCCAGATGCATCAGTGGCCCATACTGTCCTAGAGACTGGCATACCTGCCAAGCCCGCACACCCACCTTTATGCTGAATACTACTTACTGTGCTACTCACACCTGCAATCCACAGAGTGACTAGAAATAAAAAAGAGGTTACCTGCTGTACTGATGGACCTTCGATATGTGTAATCTCTATCTGGGTTCCAGTCCCACCCCCACCTTCCACTCTGCAATAGGCTCAGTGCCTGTCAGTGAGAGGAAACCGAAGAGGCGCTGCCCCATGGAGCCTCAAAGAACCTCAGAAGTCGAGTGTGCAATGCAAGGAGTGCACATGAGTAGATGAAGACTGTTCTATACAGTTCTGGCTCTGGCACATGGTGTGCATGTGCACCCCATGTCTGAAATCCAGATAGAAGCCACACATCTTAAAGAACCATCAGTTATAGTAAGTAACCTCCATATATTGCCAATAATAGAGATAACCGGGTGCAGGTGTTCCCATATTGGTTCAAAAGAAAGGAATCCTACGTAGGAAAACAGAGAACATGGATAATCCCTTGTGCAACTATAAAGTAAGTATCCTTGATTTAATAACTAGTTCCAAGTGTAAGACTCCAGTGTCTATTTGCATCTAAGCTGTCTGCCAGCCAACAAGCCCAGAGTATTTCTAAGATATCTATCAATTTAGCATCCAATAGCCAAATACAATTAGGATTTGCATAGATTGGTCTGTAGTGGAGTTTAACACACCCTAGCAGTTCTCTTTACTCTTTGTTTCCTTTTTATTGCTGCTATAATTCTTTTTCTTCTTTTTCTGTGGAAGGCTTATTCAAAAAGGTGGATCTTCCAACACACTCAAACTGGTGAGTCTTTGGATCAGTCTTTCCTCTTCCAGAAGTATGCCAGAGAGTTCTCCTGGGCCATGTTTTCTCCTCCCAGGCCAGCTCACCCTAAACGCACAGAGGCTCAAAGTGTGGAGACTGAATGACAAACAGAGAGTAGCAATTCACAAAAGGCTGTATTTTATATTTCCCTTCAGCAGAATTACAAATATTGACAAATTTGTGATCAGATTAACCCCAAATACCATTACCCACTATACCCTGCACCTAATATGCTAATACCGAATTGTGCATTTGTGTTCATGCTAATACAGGACCCAGGCAGATTAGATGCCCCTCCCCCCCGAAGCTGTTAGGCACAGCTTCTAAGCCTACCTTACATCTATTTAAATTATAACCTCTTCAGGGCAGGGTCTGTCACTCAAGCCATTCAGCATGGAAGCTTGTAGGGCATTCCAGCAGGCATGCATTAATCCAATGTGTCATACATTGTTCTAAAAAAAAAAAAAAAAAATCAATCCAGGGATCCCCTATGGTTTCGGTTTATAGGGCCTTAATCCTGCAATATGCTTAATGACTCTGCGCTCAATTCTCATTGAAGCCCAGCACCACTGAAGATGATCCTGAGATGTACAAATAAGATGGAGATTCATGGTTTTTCCTGATGTAATTTCTTTCTATTGTTGTCCTCTGCAAGTGAAATTATGCTGCCTGTAATGTATAGGAATAGGACAATATTCCTTTAAATAGTTTGCGAATTATCTAGTGATGCTCACCATGCATGTTCTGTGTGTTTTGGAAGCCACAAGAGGCCAATCAGAGCAGCAGTATGCATATAGTTTGGCCTGTCATGTTTGTATGTAACTAGTAGGCTTGGTTGTTTGAGACCCCACTGCGGCAAAGTGATTTCTTCATGGTGCTGATTGTTGCTCTGTGCCCTTAGTGGAGAATAAATTTAAAATCCAGAATTTCACTGTGTATTTCTATGTGTAAATGATCCACATAATGTTTGCAAATCACTGCCATTTAGGCAAACAGTTGAGCGAGATCCTGCCATACGATAAGCACCAATGACTTCAGCTTGAACCCTGGACTATTTGCATACATAAACTTTGATCCTTTACTAAGAAGCACAGGCATGTGAAATAACAGAGTTTTTTTTTAAGCTGAGTTTTTCCAGAATGTCCAGTGTTGCCTCAACTCTGCTCTCATTACAGTCACTGATAAAACACCCAGTGCATTCAGTGGTAACAGATTTAGGCCAAGCTGCGAGCTTTTGAAAAAAATCTCACCACTGAAGCATATTTTAATTTTTCTTCTATCAATCTTTATTTTCTTTCACAGGAACAGTGAAATATAACTTGGAAGAGCAGAGCAATGAAAATAATTCACTCAGATTGTGAGTGAAAGTGCTTTGACAAGAGTAATATATAAGCATTTTAATAAAGTGCCATTTGACAAGAAAGAAAAGTATTCCTGCATTGATTGATTTATATAAGTGCCTTCATTACAAAAACAGAACTCCCCTGTTCACACCTTCTTCCTGAGAGGACAGCGAAAGAGTGTTGTATCTTTAAGTACGAACACAGTGGATGAATAGGGAGGCCTTGCTATAAATCTAATCTTTGTTCCTTATACTATGAGCCATCTTACTCTGTGGATGATAAAAGGCAAATGCTCAAGGAGGCGGATTTTTTATACCCCACCTGCTCATCACATGTGGATAGAGTTTTCTTATTTAATTATATGTCTGCCAGTGAAAACCAGGTAAGCAAAGAAAACCTCAAGGCCATGTTTTCGGTTCTCATCATTGTACCTTTACAGTATGACAAGGTTACATACTGCCCTGCATGAATATTAGCCTAGAGTTCATAAATGTATGCATGACAGACCGACATGATCACAGCGTTCAGGTTAGTAATCCAGACAGCCACGTCGGGACATAAATCACTTGTTCAGAAAGGAGAGAAAAGCTTGAGTCGTATCTCACATGTTCTCTTTTCAAATTAGGTCGGCCTAAGGAAAAATTACAGAGCTGCTTTTTTAAAATATTATGCATAATGTATACCCGCTACCTCCTTCACCCACAGACTTTGTCACCGCTCTTCAGAGAAGAGTCACATCCATTCTTTAATAATCATTATTAAGCCTGCTAGTTATTGCATAGCTGTCACTGTGGCGCTCTACGGTATAAAAGTAGAAATGCTTGATTTTGTCGGTAAGTCATGGGTTTGTTTGGGTGGATAGAAACGAAAAGCCTCAGTCAGGCTTGGAATAGCCCCCCACATATAGCTGCATTGGCCTGACTAGAGCTGCAAATATAAAAGTCAAATTATACTTATGAGGAGTATCTAATTGAAGGTTGTTCACGTTTATAAGTAAACACAAGTGCATATGTTGTATATCATACAGTGCGGAGCTAATTTGAAGGCATGAGTACCTTAAAGGAACATGCCAGTCTCATGTTTGAGTATTTGATAGGCATTTAAATAATTAACACAAACTGAATTTAAGTATATGCACATGGAATTTACATTCCCTAGCAAGGAGCCCATGTTTTGAAAACGACTCCCTATATTGAAAAAGATTGTGATTCAGTTTCAAACTGTTGCCAAGATCCAAAGGGGTAGGCATGTTAGTCTAGTTCAGTAAAACAAACAAACTAAGTAGGATTTTCTCTCATGAAAGCTCATGCAATAAATATATTAGTTAGTTTTTAAGTGCGAGGACTCTTTGTTTTACTTTCTGTTTGCCTTTTCTTGTACTTTGTTTCTACAATGGCATATTATGGTATTAGAAAATACATAATAATAATTCTTGGATTCCTTTTTTGTCCTTATCTACTAGCGTAAGATCATGAGTCTGATTCTCGTTTACAAACTTTACACTATGACCTGCTAGAGTCATTAGCTATGTCTACATCTAGCTGCTTAGTTTGGACTTGCTTACTCCGAACTAAGCAGTTTGGAGTTAGTTTGAACTAACTGTGGATTTGTTTGAACTAACTGGAACTCTTTAGTTTGAACTAACCATGGTATTTTAGTTCAAACTGAAAAGTTAGGTCAAACTAAAAAAAATTATTTAGTTCAAACTAACATGGTTATATCAATGTAATTCAAACTAAAGTTCAAACTAAGTTTGAACTAAGCAATTGGTTCAAACTAACTAGTTCAAACTAAGCTTTGCTTAGCTCAAACTAAAAAAATTTTTAGTTTGAACTAGGCAAAGCCTAGGGTAGACATGGAGCAAATTAGTCCAGATTTAGCCTCCTTAATCCAGACTAATTTACTAGTGTAGACACAGTCATTCTGGCTGCCTTTTTATTTAGTCTCATGCTACTTTGTTCAAGTCAATGGGGATATCTGGGAATACCTAAGAACATAACTCATTCCTGTACATTTTTTCTGCTCCTCAAAGTTGTTTTAGTTTTGTAATAAATGTAACAAAGCTTTTTAAAAATTCCAGGTAAATTATCCACTGGAACCTAATGTCCACTGGAATTAATGGCAGTCTTCAGTGGTCTCCATTAGAACCTGGGATCCCAGGTATTAAAAAGACTCATTCTAGAGATTTCTCTACCTACAAGAAGTGTTGATGAGTTGCTGTTTGTAAATGATGTGTTTGGTGGGATTTTCCGTAGCATTGGCCTGACTGTGCATCTGCTGAAATCAATGGGAGTTGTACTGTTGCATCAGTTGGAGCAGAGCTGGGTCAGCACCAAATGCTTTAAAAACTCTAACTCAATATATACCCTTACTGTGATCTCAGTTATTTAAAATACTGGAAATGATTCTTTCCCCTGATAGCCACTCCTCTACACCACTGGAGATGGCATAGTGGTGGTGGAGATAACTTTGTGCCTCAGCACACTAGCTGTCACTTCTAGCTGAGAGGACTGCTAAAGGAGTGGCTGGGTGTGTCAAAGGTAGCAGGGGTGCTTCCAGAGAGCGAAGTAAGCATCAGCTTGTTCATGTGGCACTGATGGCTCACAATCCACATATGATTTTGTCTCAAGCAGCCCCTTTGCATTGCGGTTGACTAGAGAAAGGAAAAGTCACATTAAAAAAGAGAATAAAATGTTGGTGCCTTCCATCATTCTCATAGACAAAGAATAATGCTATATTCTTGGTAGGAAATAACCTCATTTCCCCTTCAGCCACCCCCAAATTAGAGTGTTGACAGGTGTAAGACTTATATGATGAGAGACTGCATATTTTAGACTGGAGGAGAAAAAATTTCTGATGGGATTTAATTGTGGAAGCTGTGATTATGAAGAAAACAGTGAAAACCTGTTGTTTAGCCCTTCCCTTTTTGCACATTCTCATGGTTTAAGAATGAAAAGGAGATCATGTGATGTAACTGACAGCAGGTACATAGAAGACAGACAAATTCAATTCCTTTGCACAGGAAGTTACAGGATTGAATACAGTAGCTGGTATTTAATAACTAGGCAATTTTCTGAGCAATAGTAATTGCAGCTCACACCCTAAAAGAGGGGTAGTGAAATCTTACAATTCAGGGAAGCAAGTGATCTTTGCAAGGGTAGGAACGAATTCCTGACTCATTCTCTTTAACCCCATTTTGAGGATTACACCATTAGCCATGTTCCAAAGGGGCAGCCATATTAGTCTACTTCAGTAAAACGAACGAGGAGTCCTGTGTCACTTAGGCTATGTTCACACATAAACGCTCATTTCAAAATAAGTTAAATCAAAATGATTTTGAAATAAAATCATTATTTCAAATTAACTTAGATTGACATAAGCAAAAACCTCAAATCAAAATAGCAAGTCCAGACACAGGACTTCGTATTTTGAATCAGGAGAGGGGCAGCATGGGAGGTGTGGCAACATGGCCCCCTCCCTGGGCCATGCCCCTACCCAGTATCTAGAAAAAGGAAGGCACCCTGGGAAGGAGAAGGGCAAAAATGTTAATTCGAAATAATGGTTATTTCAAAATAACACGTCCAAATGGCGTTATTTCAAAACAACCATTTCAAAATAACTGCTATTTCAATTTCAACCTAGGATTTATTGTTTCAAAATAAGGGTCGTCATTTCAAATGACAGGCTCATCATTTCAAAATAAGGAAACGTCGTTCAGACACAACTTTTTAAAATCAAAACAATGGTCATTGTTTTGATTTAAAAACTGTGTGAACACAGCCTTAAAGACTAACAAATCTATTTATTTATGAGCTTTCATGGGAGAAAACCCCACTGCGTCAGATGCTTCAAAGCTTCAAAGTATCTGACAAAATGGGATTTTCTCCCACAAAAGCTCACACAATAAATAAATTTCTTTGTCTCTAAGTGACACAGAACTTCTTGTTTGTTTTACTATTACTCGGGAGGAGTATGGCTCTGATGAAGAATAGTGGTGTGATTTCTTCTGAAGCATCAGTTAGGGGCCAAACTGATACATCGGTTATTTTATCTGGTATGTTGCAATATTTTCATACTTATAGCGTCTGCTTGTTACAGAAACTGTGAATCTTGCTATGCCTTAATTGGATTTATGATGAATAACTGATGCATTGTTAGTATTGCAACCTTAAAACTTGATTACAGAAGACTATAACACTATTATTTCTCAATAACTGGAATAATATCTTGCAGCCTTCAAAATCTTCACAGATATTTTTCTGTGCACTAACACAAGCATTGGGCTGCCCTTTGCTTTACAAAAACACTAGGTTATAAATATCCTGAATTATACATCAAATGGACTTTCAAATAGCCAATCAAACTAATATGTAGTTGTCCATTTGTTTCTTTTGAAAGTAAATAATTCTAGCCCAGAGAATAGTTTATAAATAAAGGTACAAAAATATAGAGCTGGTCTGAAATTTTTCCCATCTAAACATTTTTAGAGAAAATGCTTTCTTTTTTTCCCCCCAAACAAATTTTTATAGAAAACTTTCACTTTGTTTGATGTCTCTTCTTTTTTTGATGGGAAAAACAAAACTCAGTGTTAGTTTTGGCAAAAAAAAAAAAATGTAACTGAAAATATTTAACTTTAGAAAAAAATGAACATTTTCCCATTTTTAGTTTCTAAAAACCTGCATATTTTCTGATTTTCCTTTTAATAAAAATCACATCTCACACACAAAAAAAGAAGAAAAAGAATATTTGATTTGTTTAGAAAATTGCCTCCAAATTATTTACTTTTTTGTATTGCTGTTCAAGAAAAGGTATCTTTAAAGATTAAAAAAACAAGGAGTTGTGTGGCACTTAAAGACTAACAGATTTATTTTTCACATGAGCTTTTGTAGGAGAAAATCCCACTTCGTCAGATACTTCGAAGATGGGTGAACTTACAGAATGGAATGAAAATAAATGCAAGGGGGTGTAAAACATAGGATCAGGTCATACAGTAACAGCAAATCAGACCAGCTGTTAGGTTCAAACCCTGGGAAGCCTGAAGTCAAATTACCTTTTGTAATGGGAAAAGAACCCATAGTCTCAATTCAATCCTGCTTTCGCAGAATTTAATTTGCATATTAATTTGAGTTCAGCTGTTTCTCTTTGAAGTCTTTATGTCCCAGTCACATCTCTAACGTCGGTCGTTAACAAATAATTTATCGAGTGATTAGAAAGATGGAAGTGCTCAGCAACTGTTTTTTTTGTTTTGTGGTTTCTGATATCAGCTCTGTGTTCATTTATTGTTTTGCGCAGGGATTGTCCTGTTTGTCCAATGTATAAGGTGTTGGGGCATTTCTGGCACATGATGGCATAGATCCCCTTAGTAGATGAGCAGGTAAATGAGCCTTTGACGGAGTAGCTCCCCGCCCTGTCCCTGCCCGGGGGCATGGCCTGGGCTGGTGCCCCAGGCTCTTCCCTGGGGCAGCGATGCTCCTGCTCTGATGTGTTTATTAATAGTAATAATGGGCCATATCCTCAGCTGATATAAATCAGCATGCTTTGAATCTCCTGCTCCTTCTTTTCTGTTAAACATTTATATGGCAGTAAAGCCAGAAGGCCTAGTCAGGAACGGGACCTATTTGTGTTGGGTACTGTGCAAGTCACTGTGTGCTCGCTCTCACTAGCAGATTTTTCCCTTCGGGTCTCTGTAGCAGCATGCAAATTCGACATCATTGCACAGAGGCCTAGTTGGGAATAGCACCATTAAAATGCGAGGCCCAAGAGGCAAAGCCATCCGTTCCTTCTTGTAATGTATATGAATTCATGAACTTCCATGGAAGGCACCCCTGCCTGTAGTTTACTGTACCTCAACTCTTTCTTCTCTCCAGACTCAGTTATACAGCAGGCAATAACATGCTTTCTGTTGGCATTCCTACACAAATTGCGTACATTGCCTTTAAGGAAAATAAATTACCTGAATTCAGTCATAACTGAGTCCCCAGTTAAAATCCAGATGAAATTCTGAATCAAATAACTTCAGAAACCTCAACTAAGTGCTCAGTAAACAACCATGGGCACCAAATAGTTATGGAGCCCTTCTTTTATGTGTCTAACAACTCCAGACAAAATTAATATGGCATTGGGAAGTTAGCACTGCTGCAACCTCCCTGGGGTTTGGGTTGTTTTATAAAGTGGGGGCTTCGTTTACTAGATTATTAATTGCTTTCCAGACAATGAGGGGACATGAGCCATTTGGTCTGGGCTTTCTCAGAGCTGGTGGGAAGTAATTACTATAACACAATTTCCTACTGCAACATAAGATCTGTTCACAGTACATTTTTAGTGAGTCAGTTGAAAAACACTCTGCCTGGAACAGGGAATAGCGTGCTCCACTACTCAAGTGGTAGAATCATAGGTCAAGAAGATAGGGTTGGCAGGGACCTAAGGAGGTCATCTAATACAACCCCCTGCTGAAAGCAGGACCAATCCCAACTAAATCAGCCGTTTAACAGCCTAACTAAAATTAAAATAAGTTAGGCAGTTAAACCAGTTATTGAACTGTTAGTCCTTTGCTTTTTAGTTTAATGAAGAGGCTGAAAAGTTGAGCAGTTCTCAGAGTGCCAGGGGTGTCACTCACTGTTATTTAAAGTGAGCGATGACAGGCAATGTTCACATGCTTACGTTCTTAGCAGATGATTTTTTTTTTTTTGGTCACTGGTGCAAATAGTTCTTTGCAAAACATTCCTGTTCATTCTACACCCCCAAACCCTGGCCCTTTACTTTTTCAGCTGATGATATGGGCAGCCTGCCAATCTACTCATGGGTCTCCTTGGCCTGCACCTGTTGCAGTGCCTCTCAGACCAGGACCACTGACTGCTTGTTAACAAGCAAAACCAACCTATATCAAGTTACTGGGTTACAAGTTACTTCCTCTTCTGTCAAGCTGAATTATTCCAGCTCTTCTAAATATGTCATCCATCCATCCATATCTGTCTTGCTGCCAAGACAGAGAAGGTGAACTTGCGGTAATGGACATCTTGGCCAAGGAGTGAAGGGATTATTTTGCCTGAATAACATGCAACTAGAATGCTCTCTCTTCCTTTCTTGCCTTTGGAGATTAAAAAGAAAAATAACATATAGTTTGTTTTAGGGATGGGACCAATCTGAATCCTGCATCCTAACACCTCTGAGGAAGTTTGGTGCCAAATCTGTACTTTATGGGTTCTAGGGCATCTCTCTCTTATTTTCCAAAGTGGTAGCTATGTCAGTCTAGTCCAGCAAAACAAACAAGGAGTCTGGTGGCACTTTTAAAGACTAACAAATTTATTTATCGAGCTTTCGTGGGAAAGAATCCCACTTCGTCAGACACTTGAAGAGGGGGAACTTACATCAGTGGAGTTACACAAGGAATGAATTTACTCCATTGTAAAGACAGACTACTCTTCAGTCCCAAAGGCATTTCAAGAGTGGTATGAGCAAACAAACACTTGACAGCTTTAGGGTTCTACAAGGAATGTGTGTGTGTGTGGGGGGGGGGACCTAGTATGCTGTATAAGTCATGTGCAAGATGTTGGAGGGATGGGAAGTGGAGCTTTTAGCTGGATTTTAGTATGTAATAATAATGCTTTTGGATGACATTCAGAGACTAGGTTCCCTAATGTAATGAAAATTCATTGCCCTGGCTCATTTGAAGTGGGCAACAAAGATGGGGTTGGTGTCACAAGCTGGAAAGTAAGGAGTGTTCTGGCATGAATTAAGAAAGAAGATTTGTTCATAAATGGAAAACAGAGGGGGACACGTTCTACATTTTATAATGCTTTCCCTAGCCTGGATTGAAAGCCCCTATCAATGTGGCCATTCGCACGCATTTCACCATTAGATTTTCTTGTTTCTACATTTTCCAGCATTTAATTCCTTTCAGTTACATCTAGCTTTACCCTCTTTATACTACTGAGACAAGTCCTCGTCACCTTTGCTGTGGACACCCTTCAGATGGTTGTAGATAATTATGATTGAAGGACTCCTTGCTGTAATTGTTAGCGGAGTTATCAAGGCCCGTTTCCCACAAAATCAACCTCTGTCTGTCTCATAATAACCTGGTTTCCACTGTTTAAAAAAAATTTCTACTGAGAAAATGTGCTACTCAGAGGTGCTGTTCTCATGTGGTGTTCAGTGATGCTTGCAAGAGATCTGATTTATTTTGTGTGCAGTTCCAAATGGCATCACAAGAGCTTTGCAAAGCCCAGTCCAGACTCTGTATTGGGTGCTTGGCTCTGAATAGCACCATCCTCAATACCAAGCCAAAATTTACTAACACTAAACACTGACGTTAATGTGACACAGAATCACAAATATGTATTTATACCCAATCTAATAACTAAACTTGCTAACACTCTTGAATGAATCTTTGAAGTGCCCAGTGCTGTCACTTAGACCAGTGGGGCTCCCTGACTGTCAGGACACTGCAAGTCCACTTACGCTGGATGTTCCATATCTTGGGTCTCCATGGTGTCAACTTGCTGTGGTTGTTGCCTGCATGACATGCTCTTGCAACATGAGAGTCACTACCCCTTTTCTCTCTCTTTTCCATTTCAAGTCCTTCTTGGACTCCTTCTCACGAAATCTGTTTTCCTCTTCTCAGGGTCACTGAAAACACTCCTCAAACATTTTCGTTTTGAGAACCTCTCCTCATGAAGTAATTTATTATTACATATCACCAAGATGTAAATTAAAGTCCCATTTAAGAAGAAAATTTCCAGAGGGGTAGCCATATCAGTCTGTACATCAAGAACAACAGAGTTCTGTGGTACCTTAAAGACTAACAAATTTCTTTGGGCATAAGCTTTTGTGGGCTCCAACCCACTTCATCAGATGCATGAAGTAGAAACTACAGTTGAGAGGTGTATATATACACATGACAGGATGGAGGAGGGCAAGTGTTAGCAAAGTGCATTCAGTTAGGGCAGATAGGGCACATCCACATAGCCACTTAGAGGAAGAGAATGTGTGAACTGGGACAATGACCTTTTGTAATGTGCTAACCTTTCCAAGTCCCTATTTAGTCTTGTTGTGTCAAGTTTGCAAATCAGCTCCAGATCTGCAGTTTCAGGTTAGAGTCTGTTTTTGAGTGTTTTTTGTCAAAATATGACAACTTTCAAGTCTGCTAGAGTGTCCAGGGAGATTGAAGTGTTTGCCTACTGGTTTATGGGTGTTGCCACTTTTTATGTCTAATTTGTGTCCATTTAAACTTTTGCATAAGGACAGTCTCGTTAGGCCTATGTACATGGCAGAGGGGCATTGCTGGCAGATGATGGCATATACCACATTCGTGGATATGTGGGTGAATGAGCCCCTGATGGTGTGGCTGATGTGGTTGGGACCTATGATGGTATCACTGGAATTGATGTGTGAGCAGAGTGGGTAATGGGGTTTGTTGCAAGGATAGGTTCCTGGCTTAGTGGTGGTGGTGTTGTATGGTGTTCAGTTGCTGGTGAGTATTTGCTTCAGACTGGCAGGCTGTCTGTAAGCAAAGATTGGTCTCTCTTCCAAGGCCTGAGAGAGTGTGGGATCATCTTCTAGAACAGGTTATAGGTCTCTGATGATGTGTTGGAGAGATTTTAGCTGGGGACTGTAGGTGATGGCCAGTGGTGTTCTGCTGTTTTCTTTGTTGGATCAGTCCTGTAGTAGGTGGCTCCTGGGTACCCATCTAGTTCTGTTGCTCTGTTTTTTCACTTCCCCAGGTACGTACTGTAGTTTTAGGAATGCTTGATAGAGATATTGTAGGTGTTTGTCGCTGCTTGAGAGATCAGAGCAGATCCAATGGTAACTTAAGGCTTGGCTGTAGATGATGAACTGTGTAATGTGTCCTGGATGGAAGCTGGAGGCATGCAGGTTTGTATTGCGAAAGAAGGAGAAGGAGCAAATAATACTTCCTTGTTTACACACAGGGAGTCCTGTGGGACTTAAAGACTGACAAATTTATTTATTGCATGAGCTTTTGTGGGAGAAAATCCCACTTCAGTTTAGGCTTTGAAGATGGGGGAACTTATAGAATGGGAGGAAATAAATGAGTTACATTCCCCTGCATTTGTTTCCTCCCGTTCTGTAAGTTCCCCCATCTTCAAAGCCTCTGATGAAGTGGGATTTTCTCCAACAAAAGCTCATGCAATAAATAAATTTGCTATTCTTTAAGTGCCACAGGACTCCTTGTTTGTTTTACTGAACTAGACTAACACAGCTGCCCCTTTTGGAACTTGTTCCTTATTTACTTTATCCATACCACTCCTGATTTTATAGTCCTCTATCATATCACCCCTTACTCATCTCTTTCCCAAGCTGAAATGTCCCAGTCTATTAACTTCTCCTTATATGGAAGATGTTCCATACCCCTCATCATTTTAGTTCTTATTTTCTGTATCTTTTTTAATTCCGATGCATCTTCTTTGAGGTTGAGGCTACCATATCTGCAAACAATATTCAAGATGTTGGAGTACCATGTATTTATAAAGAGGCAATATAATATTTTCTGTCTTAACATGCATCTCTTTCCTGATGAAGCTCAACAGTCTTTTACCTTCATTCACTACTGCTGCTGCATATTGAGTGGATGTTCTTAGAGAAGTCCACAGTGACTTCAAGATCTTTTTCTTGAGTGGCAACAGCTAACTTAGACTGCTTCAATTTATATGGAGATGGGAACATATTTTCCGATGTGCATTACTTTTCATTTATTAATACTAAATTTCAGCTGCCATTTTGTTGCCCAGTCATCCAGTTTTGTGAGATCCCTTGTAACTCTTCAGAGTCTGCTTTGGAATCAATTATCTTAAGCAGTTTTGTATCATCTGCAAATTTTGCCATCTCACCTGTTTACCACTTTTTCCAGATCATTAATGAATACGAGGTGTGTCCGGACATTCTGAAATGACTTATTTCAAACTAAATCCCTTATTTCAAAATGACCTATTTCAAACTAAAAAACTTTTAGTTCGAAATAAGGTAAAACCTGAAAGTGAAACAGCATGTCCTCTGTGTGCACATGCTATTTCGCTTCAGGACAGGGGCACCCTGGGAGGTGTGGCAACATGGCTCCCCTGCGGGCCATGTTGCCACTGAATCCCCTGCCTGGCTCTCACCTGGAGAGCCAGGCAGGGGAAAAAAGCCCCCAAGGGCAGGGATCCCCCAGCAGGCTGACAGGAGCCACAGCTGCTAGACCTTCCTGCCCGCTCGGGGTGCCCCTAGCTCCGGCAGGCTGGTGGGAGCCCCCGGGTCCCGTCATTTCAAAATAAGAAAACATCGTGTGGACCAAATCTTTTTTATTTCAAAATAGCCTGTGTTATTTCAAAATAAAAAAGACGTGTGGACACAGCCACAGGTTTTAAATGGAAATAACACTGGTTATTTTAATTTTAAAAAGCTTTGGTCCACACAACATTTTCTTGTTTCGAAAGGCTGAGTGAGCTCTGTCATTTTGAAACAAGGAAAGATTGATTCAATAAAACCTCATTTAAAATTGAAACGATGCTTAGATTGCAAACGTTATATCAAAATAACACAGTGTGGATGTGTTATTTCAATTTAACAGTTTCAATTTAACACTTTTGCCCTTCTCCTTCCCAGGGTGCCTTTCTCTATTCATATATTGGGAGGGGGCATGGCCTGTCTAGGGGGCCATGCTGCCACACGTCCCACGGTGCCCCTCTCCTAAATCAAACTAGCAAGTCCTGTCCCTGGACATGCTAGTTCAATTTGACTTTCTAGTGTGGACCTGTTAAATTGATTTAGCTTAAATCGATTTAATGATTTTTCTAGCAATTTTATTAAATCAATTTAAGTTAAATCAATTTAACTTCCTTTTTGTGTGGACATAGCCATGTTGAACAGTACCGATCTCAGTTCAGACTCAATGGGGACACCACTATTTACCTTTTGCTTTGTCAGATGCTTTACAGCATCTGACAAAGTGGGATTTTCTCCCACAAAATCTCCTGTGATAAATTTGCTAGTCTTTAAGTTCCATAGGATTCTTTGTTTTACTGAACTAAACTAACACAGCTGCTCCTTTGTAACTTGGCACTATTTAGCTGTATCTCCATTCTGTTAACTGACCATTTATTCTTGCCCTTTTTTCTGTCTTTTCAACAGAGACATCATGAGAGGACCTTCCGTCTTATCTCATGAATGCTTACTTCATTTAAGAACTTTTGATAAGTTTGTTTTTTTTTTGTCATAGAATCAGAGATTCTCTCTTTGCAGATGTCAGATGTCAAAAGCTTTCTGAAAATCTAAGTAGACTATATCCACTGGGTCACTCTTGTCCACATACCTGTTGACTTCCTCAAAGAACTGAAGTCTAATGAAGAGGCATGATTTTCCCTTACAAAAACTATGTTGACTCTTCCTTACCAAACCGTATTCATCCATGTGTCTGATAAATCTCTTCTTTACTACAGTTTCAATCAATCTGCCTGGTACTGAAATTAGGCAAGAATTGTAATTAGACCTGTAATTACTGGGATTGCCTCTGGAGCGCTATTTTAAAAATTGGCGCCACATTAGCTATCCTCCAGTCATCTAGTACAAAAGCTGATTTAAATGATAAGTAACATACCACAGTTAGTAGTTCTGCAGTTTCACATTTGAGTCCTTTCAGGACTCTTGGGTGGATGTCATCTGGTCCTTGTGACTTACTGCTGTTTAATTTATCCATTTGTTCCAAAACCTCCTCTATTGATACTTCAGTCTGGGACAGTTCCTCAAATTTGTCACCTAAAAAGAATGGCTCTGGTTTAGGAAATTCCCTTGCATTCCAAGTCATGAAGATCAACTAAAAGAATTCATTTAGTTTCTCCACAATAATCTCATCTTTTTTGAGCACTCTGTTAGCATCTCAGTCATCCAGTGGCCCAACTGCTTGGTAAGCAGACTTTCTACTTCTGATGTACTTTAAAAAAAATTGCTGTTATTTTTTGTGCCTTTGATTCACTGTTCTTCAAGTTCTTTTTTGGAGTTCCTAATTATATTTTTACAATTCATTTGTCAGAGTTAATGATCCTTTCTATTTTCCTCAATAGGATTTAACATCCACTTTTTAAAGGTCGTCTTTTTGCCTCTAATCTAACCACTTCTTTTACACTGTCATTTAGCCATGGGGCACTTTTTTGTTCCTCTGACTGCGGGGTTGTTTTTTTTTTTTTTTAAATTTGTAGTATACATTTAAATTGAGGCTCTATTATGGTGTCTTTAAGAAGTTTCTATGCAACTTGCAGGGGTTTCACTTTTCATTTTTTGGTACTGTATCTTTTATTGCCCGTTTAACTAACCTCCTCATTTTTGTGTAGTTCCCCTTTCTGAAATTAAATGGAGGTCTGCCTTAATGCCTCTTCCCCCCCCCTGCCCTCTACAGGGGTGTTGTTTTATTATGTTATGGTTACTATTACCAAGTGATTCAGCTATATTCACCTCTTGGATCAGATCCTGTGCTCTGCTTAGGACTAAATTAAAAATTGATTTATACATGATGAGAGACTGGGTCAAACTAACTTCAGGCTGTAGACTACCCCTCAAACAGAAGAGTCTTCACTGGTGATATATATTCAATGTCTAGAAAGACCTGTATCACAAATGACCTTGAGCATTCCTTCCTCCTGCTTCTTGGCTCTCTGGTCTACTTGACTATAAGCCCTTTGGTGAAAGGATTGTCTTTCCCTCTATGTTTATACAGTACTTTGCATGCTAAAGGTTCTCTTATATGGCCTCTAGAAACTATTGTGATATTGATCATAAAAAATGTGCAAAATAATATAAGGAATATATGGGCATGGTAATTTTGCTTGGAAATGTTGAAAAGTTGGTCACTGGACCTGGAAACTTGGGTAAATTCTATATTATATTAGACCGCCTTGGATTATCTTTGGTAGGTGTTGAACATCAGGGACCAAAGGCACAGCTGAGAAAGCAACAGATGCCAGTATTAGTGACATACTAACCCTTTCCTGCTCTAAGGATCTGTGTGTAGCATATCTTGTGACTATATTAAATAACAAAAAGTCAAATGTAGGACAGTGGAACTCATTTTTTATTTACATTTTGTTGTTATCACATAGCCTTTTGAACAGCAGCTGAAGTTTAAATAGGACTGGTTTAAAATGTAAACATTCTTCACAGCTTTTTTATCAGCTGCATTAAATATAGTCTTTAAAAAAAACACACACACACATACAATATTTTCTGTATTTGCTGAAGGATGACGTCCCTTTATGCCTTAAGCGCGTGCCAGATTACTCATAAACCTGGACCATATGCCACTGCAATTTGCTGATGGGCCCAAGCTGTTTTGGTAGATACAAAATCCAAAGGGATTATGGATGCTCGATCCTCGCTGAAAACAGAGCAACAGTGGTGGGGCAGCTGCTTGCTCTCCTCTTTTTGTCTCTCAATTTAGGTCAGTATTCAACAGAAAAATCAAATGCGAAGAAAGAGAAGGACTCTGCTATGCTGTGAATATGTGCAAATGCATGATCCCAACATATGATTTCTCACATTCTGACTGATCCTTCACAGTGTGACCTACAGCCCAAGTCAAGATGGAATGAGAAGCATGTCATGCAAAATCAGATGAAATTTTATATTTCCTACCAGAATTAAGATGCTGAAGCTGATCTAATGCATGAGTCCTGTGCTCAAACCACACAGGTTTGCTCCCTTCTTATCCTCTCCTTTTGCTCGCTATTGAATATTTCCCATTATTCTCAGAAAGGACTAGTGATTTACAGTGTCTCGAATTTTGGATGCCCATCTTGAAAAATACTCTGAGATTTGTGGCTGTGGGGGTTTTAGTGGAGACCTGCCCTTTACAAGGATCTGATTTTCAGAGGGTCAGTTCTCGGCAAGTGCTTTCTGATATTCAAGCCCTTTCAGGTGTCCGAAATTGGGCATCCAAAAAGTGAGACACTCTAAATTACTAGTGTTGTTGAAAAATCTAAGTTCTTGGTCTCAATTTCTGAAATATAATGTTTAACTACTTCTCGGGAGTGTTATAAAGACATCTTCAGCTGGAAGTTGGCATAAAATTGCAAACTATTCTCTTGATTACTTTTATGCAAATATCATTTGCTTTCATTCTGTGCAGTGATCCCTTCTTTAATTCTTTTATCTCTTGTACTTCTCTTTTTTCTATATTTTGTTTTTTTGTTTTTTTCACATTTCCACAGCTCCTTTTTAGTTCTACCAGCTATTTTAAAACATTACAGCTAGGGTTGCTTTGAACTGGATACCTGAGATAAGGACCCTCAGTCCATCCTGAGGGAAATAATGTGGCCCTAATTCGGTAAAGCTCTTTGTCACAGCCTTAAGTCCCACTGACATATTTTCAAAAGTATTGAGCACCTGCGGCTCTGTGGGAATTGTGGCTGTTGCTTCTATTTAATTGCCTAAATATGGACTATTCTTGGCCCAGAATATTTAACAATTTTAAAATGCAGGGCCATTTCTCTCAGTATTTTAAATACAGAACAGAAACTGATGAACATATTTGAGCTGGCTAAATAGTGGAAAAAATAATTCAGAACACTTTCCCAAATGTGAGTAGTGTCTTTGAATAATTATCATGCATGGGACCATTGTGTTACTTACTGGTGAGTACTTGGATACCCAAGGGTGTTCACGAAAATGCTTGCAAACCCAGAAAGTTTCCCACATTTTAGTACAAATATTTCTATATCCCAAAATTGGAATTACAAACACCCTATTTGCTATTCTTCCATTTGAGATGTTTTAGTAACCAATTAAAGAAAATGCTATAGCATGTAACTTAGGAAACCAGCCACATAACATGATTAATGAATAAATCCAAATGTACGTTTGCTAGCAACCTGCACTTTGACAATTATTCCTCCAAACACTGCCTCTAAACTTAGGAATGACAAACATTTTCAAAGACGATCAGGATTGGTTCATGGATGACTCATAGTCAAAGGGGGGGGTTTAAAATCATACCTAGTATTATATGCATAATAATTAAGTTCAAGCAACTTTGACACTACATTAAATATCTTCTTTGAAAAAACCATCTCACCAAGTCATCAGAGATGCCCTCCTCATTTTCCTGTGACTAACAACAACCTCTTTGCAGGGTGCATTTTTCCCACAATACATTTGCACAACTGCCATTATCACTAATAAAGGCAAGGCCCAAAACCTCAGAATATTCAGATTCCCAAAGTCCTTTGAAATCAATGGACGTTAAGGGTATGTCTACACTTGCAAGTTAGTTCTAATTAAGCCTCCTTAATTTGAACTAACTTAGTACCTGTGTACACTAGGCTTTCATTAGTTTGAATTAAGGAATTCCTTAATTCAAACTAATGAAAGCTTAGTTTGAATTAGTAAGACCTGCTGGTTTGTTCGAACTAAGCCCTTAGCAGGGGCGTCGCTCGCACCATGCTTACAGTGCCCGAGCCCTGGGTCTGCTGCTGGGTCACCCGCAATGATGGCAAGTGTATGGGGCTCAAGCCCTCGGTCTTTTCCTGGGCCAGTGGTGCTTCTGGCCCCTTAGTTCCAACTAAGAATGGTGTAGACCAGGATAAACCCATTAGTTTGAACTTAATAAGTTAAATTAAGGGCAGTAAATTTGAATGAATAAAGTAGACTAATTCGCCTTAACATTAAGTTGAATTAGTCCACTTTGTTAACTTGAACTAATAAGTTCGAGTTTAGTTCAACCTAAACTCAAATTTATTAGTTTGAATTAACAAATCCAAACTAACTTTTTCTAGTGTAGACATAGCCTAAGAGCTTAAATATCTTTGAGGATCTTGGCCAAAGTGTCCATACAGCATAGTATCAATGGGGAAGGAGACCCAGCTCATTAACTAAAGCACTACCACTTTTAGAAACTCAAAATAAAGGGACAAAACCAGGTTAGGTTCTCTTACTGGACAGCCCTTTCACATATGGCCATATAATATATAGTAAACTTGCTTCCTGAGTGAAAATCAACAATCTCATTGCTCAGTTCTCCTATGTGAGATGGACTTTAGCATAAATGGAACTTGGGCACATGTGTCCAATAACTGCCTGGGTAGAGGTAAAGAAGTATATGTGAAAGGAAAACGATGTCAGTATGAATGTAGGGTGTATGTTGATGATTTGTGTTTATTTTATTTGCAGACTTGTCTGATTATTTTATTTTACTTTATTTTACAGATTGACCCAGAAAAAAACCCTCCTGTTTGCATCTTTTTTTCTGAGATTATGTATTGTAACTCCAGAGCCTCCTCAAATGCTCGTTCATGTCTATTCTGTGCTAGATGTGGGTGCATGCCATATCTATCAGTGGCCAGAGCTTTGTCCCTCAGAGGTACCCATAAGGGCCAGTGTTGACACCCTCTGTAGCAGTGCATGTATGTGTTAGTATGTAGGGCACTGGCTGCCACCCTCCTGCTCATTTCCTTCTTACCATCTGTAACAGTATGGGAACATTGTTGCATTGACAAGTACTTACAGTGATGTTTTTTGTATCAGTAGTGTATATAGTTAATGAGTTCCATCAGTTAGTTTTAGGAATTAAGTGCTCTCTGTTCACAGACTTAGGCCAGGGAATGGGGCACGTCTATGTCTAAAAAGTCTATGCCCATGAATGATCCTCATCAGAGCTGCCTGAAATGCCTGGGTGGGGCTCACATTCAGAACAAATGCAGGATCTGCGGGAAGTTAAGACCTTTCACAAAGAAAGAATGAGATATCAGATTGAGTTCTCCTGATGACATAGGCCCTCAGACCAGGGCCAGATTAACTCCACTTTGGGCCTAGGACTATAAGATTTTGTGGGGCCACTGGCCATCCTGGGATCTCTGGCACCCTTGGGGCCATACTTACATTGGCACTCTTCATTGGTAGTGGTGCACTCGGTCTTTGTCCTGCTCTCCCCCACTCTCTCTCCATCAGCAATAGGAGCAGCAGCAGCAGCACCCTGCAGGGTGGAGAGAATTTGTGGGCTTCTGTCCCACTTACCCCTGATGTGAGGGTGATGGGATGGGGACACATGGGACAGACTCTCCATGGCTCCCTCCTTGCATCCAGGGCAGAGGCGATGGGTCAGAGGACACCCTGGTTGCCAGTGAGCTGTGACAGCCTGGGCAGCGGGGCTCCTGCTCTCACATTCTCTCTCCAGCATCCCTCACATTCCTGCTTTCCTCACAGTGTCCCTCCTACTCCCATGCCCCTCTGCTCCAGCTTCATAATGCCCCTGCCTTCTGATCTTGCTTCATCACCTCTTCCCCCCGTCTCCAGCCATCTTCTCTCGTGTCCCGTTCTGCCTCATTATTCACCTGTCACCTCCTCTGACTTAGTCACACTCTCCAGCCCCCTCATGGATGGATTAACGCATGGGGCCCATGACCAGGGGTTCACCCAGTATGGGGAACCCTTCACCGTGTGGCGCTGGGTGGGGCGGAGCCACCCTGGGCCAAAGACCAGGCTCTACATTGCATTGTGAATCCTGCCTCGCCCTCAGGAGCCAGCTTTGTGGTCTGCCCGCAAAGGCAGGGCGGGCCAGCCCAGAGGCCAGGTTCTGCTCTCTTGCTCTGCCTCAGGGCAGCCAATCAGTTGGGCCAGTGCTGGCCTCCATCCCCAGTCCCCTACCCAGAGCCAGCCCTCCCTCAGGGAGCAGGGCCCTAGACTTGAGAGGAGGGGCTGAGGCCCCAGGTGAGAGCAGGTGGGGCCCCAAATGGCATCCACCAGTGGAGGAGGCCCAGGGTCCCAGAGGCTCCTAATCTGCCACTGGGCCCTCTGGCTGCCAAAGATCGAGGTCCTGACCTAGCCTCAACCTAGCCCAGACTGCTTCCACTGCCCTGCAAAGGGAGCCAGTGGCAGCTTGGGGAACTGCAACCATCTCAGCTGGGAGCAGCCTGGAGTCATGTCCTTGCTCTGCAGGTGGATGGGGCTGTGTGACCTGAAGCAGTGGAGTAGGAAGGTCTCTCCTACATTCCCTCCAACCATTGCCTCCCTGGGAGCAGGGACCAATTGGCTAAGGTTGGAATTTTTGGTCACCTCCTTAGCCTGGGGCCTGGGGTTGAAGCTTCTAAAGTCCCTGTGTTAATCTGGCCCTGCCTCAGACCAATGGTTGAGCTTGACCAATCATATCTGGCACCACGCACATCTGCATTGACCTGAAGCACTCCCTGGTAGTGAGTTCATTCCAGCACCATCTTCAGTGCCAGTGTGGAAGAAGCAGCACAAAAAGACATCTGCTGACAGAGGGCACTTCCCATCAGAACAGAGGAAGTTGGGAATGGGGGAATGAATCTAGCCCCATTCTGGGCCGTTCATCTTCACTGGAACTTGTGTCAGCCACGATCTCACTCCCCAGAGCTCCCAGCCCACCTTGGGACCTCCCTTGGACTGTAGGCAACAGCAGGGGCCCCCAGCACCTTGCAGCACCATCCACCCTCCAAGGCCTTTCAGGCATCCACAGATCTGCTTTTGCTCTCAGTACTGCCTACTCCTTGGGAAGACTGACCTCATGCTGGGAAACCATGCTAGGTCAATAGGCCAAAAATGGATCTCTTGCATCATGGTGCCACTCATCATCCTCTCAGGACCCACTGACACCCCCACAATAGTTGCCAGTAACTTGTAAGTCTCTGAGGCACTATAGCTGCCAAGTGGAGTCTAGATGCCATTCACTGGACCCTCTGTATTAGTGACTAGAAGCTCTGTATAGAACAGCAGAGTCCTGGCACCAATCCAGCACTCTCCAAAGCATTACTATTAGTCACCAGAACATCAATACCCCAGGGAACCCCATCGTTAGTCATCAGAGTTCTGATACCACCACCCCCAGCTCTGGAGCACTGAACCCAGCGCTCCAATATTGGCACCGCCGAGTTCTTCTGGTTCAGAATCAGAGGGAGAGGACAGTGCCCTCTGTAAAGGCCATGGATACTCAGCCACAGCAGCTGGGTTTCTGCCTGCACTAGCACTGGGTTCTTGGCGACCAACGCACTGGGCCAGACCTTGGCAGTTTTGGAACCCATGAGGGTTTTCCACAGTACCTAGGTCATAGCACTGGTCTATCTCCAGGACATCAGAAAGGTGCTTGGCAATAGTGTCATGTCAGCCCCTGGATTCTGATGACAAACTGGACTAGACAGAAGGAACAGCAGTGACCCAACATGAGAAGGTGCTGCAGTTACAGAGGAACAATTGTTCTCCACTTCCCTACTAGCATTCTCATCTTTATCTCCCGATGAGGTGCTATCTGGACAGTCCACTGCAGTCCCACAGGACAATTTTAAGGCCTGCCAAGAATCCTTTAAAAAGTAGCAGCAATCTGGGTTTGGAGATGGAAGGGTTAAAGGAGTTTGCTGCCTCACTTTTTGGTGTGGTGGCAATAGCAGCCCCTTCTAGTAGCCATCCCCATCCATGAAGAGGTCATCAAGTTGGTTAAAGCCCTATGGCAAAACCCTTTCTCCCTACACCAAGATCTAAGAGGACAGGAGAAAATATTATGTTTCCACTAAGGTTCTGAGTATTTATATTCCCCGCATCCCAGGAGTGTGGTCACAACTCCTGCCACTCTAACAAACCATTCAATGAGAGGTCTTCTATAGAGATCTTCTTAGCCCAAGTGCCAATTCAGGACATCTGCAGGGCCATACCTCAGTGGTCCTCTATACATACCTTCAGGTCCCATTACCCAATCATACAGCAAGCTCAGGATGATTCAACTTTTAGCAAGATGATATTGAAATTTGCAAATCCATGAACTCCTGGCTGACCTCCAGCAATGAAGAATGAGAGGGAGGGCGATACCCATACTAGTGTGTATGTGTGCTACAGCAGAGGGCGCTAGAGCTGGCTCTACAGCTAGCACTGAGGGAAAAATCTCCAGCACTAGTGCATGTGGTGTGCATACACACTTAGCATGGAATGGCTATGAGCAACACATCTTGATGAACAATGGTTACAGAAGGGTAGTAACCAGATTTTTTTTTCCTCATACCCATATGTAACATACAGAAGAGGGCTTTCAGCAGACACACTGTGTGGCCTAGTTGATGGTTATTCTTTACAACTTCTATGAAACCTATTTCCATTCTCCAATGATTATAACCATTTTGCAACATTGTCTATGAGATTTATTAAATGGTTTCATTATTGTATGTTTTCAAATGAAAACTGTGGAAATATTCTCTGCTCGGTGCCTTGTTGCCCTGCTGGCAGTGAACACATTAAATTATTTAAATAAATGTATGGTGTGCAATGGATATATTTCCCATCTGTAGCAGTGCAGTGCCATGGCTTCCATATGCCCTCCATTTCATTATTATAATAACACCTCTTAAAAACAATTGGCTCAGCTCTGCAGGATACTTTTACAACGAGATGAGAAGTGTATATCATGTATACACATGTTGAAAATTAACAGCATCTGAGTGCTACCAAAGGAAGTGAACTCTGTGTCCGAAACACAGATTGCCCACATGTTTATATAGTTAACAGGGAAATTTTCAAAGCAATGCACTGGAGTTCCATATATAAATCCCATTTAACAAAATAAGCGGAAAGAACTCCCGTGTAGTGCTTTGAAAATGTGCCAGTTATTGCTGAGCTCAACTAGTGAACCTACTGAATGTAATGAAAGCCTGTGGTGTTTACAGTACAATATCTATAAAATGATTAATTCCCTGGGTGAGATTAGTAGGTATTTTTTCATTCTCTCTCCCCAGAGATACTCTCTCTTACAAGGCAAAATACATGAACTGTGCCCAACTTTAAAAATTGATTTTGGGATGTATGCCAGGCCAGATGGTTAGAAAAGCTAAATACCATTGATTTATTTCTTACCCTTTACAAAGCAATATTAGAGACAATGGACCTTATCAGAACAAATGAGAATAAACAATGGAATGCAGACTCAGTACAGAATTAACAACCAATGCTACCAGCTTTTACTATGCTATGATTAATTCTGACTTTATGAAAGCATTAGCAATCAGCAGAAAATGTTTAGCTTCACCTAATGGAATCAGTGCAGAGCTATACAACCTTTTAGTCAGCCATATCCAATTTGTGAGAGACCATGGTGGAAAAAACAATGCTTAGAAGTGAAAACTAAGAACCAACCATGACATGATGCCAAATTCAGTGCTCTAGGAACCTAACTAAATCGTCAGCTGAAATTCCGCACTGAAAGACAGGACCATAAAGAGATTTTATGTCTCGAGACAAAAACCTGAGTAGCCTAAAGTCTGTCATGCTCCTAAGTAGTTGAAGTAAATGATCAATACTTACATAATCCCATGACTTTTTACTTAAGATCCCAAGGAATTCTGCTATTTTATTTCCATTTTCTTTAGCTTGGAATTTTCAGAGGGGCCTAAAGAAAACAGGATCCCAGCTCCATTAAGCCTCTCTAAAAATTCAAGTTTTAGCCTAAAACTAGAATTCGGATTGATATCCTAACACAATAGTTCTATTTAGTCAGAGGAAAGACTCTAATGCTCTGTTGCTGGCTTTGCTCCCTGATTCTGGTCATATCACTTCATCGCTCAGTGCCTCGGTTTACCTATCTATAAAATAGGGACAATATTATTTCTGTGGGTATTATTACACTACAGATACTTTTGTTAATGAATTGCAAAACTTGGTGGGCTTTACATCACAGTAGCTTAGAAGGTGCAAGTGTAAAATATTATTGTTTAGTGTACTTGCTTATCAATTAACAGTCATTCTTTCACTTTAATAAACTAATAGGTTCCATGTTACTACTTAAATGTGCCAAATGTATGGTACATTGCTCTGGCATCCAGAAGGTCTCTCAGCCCTTGCTTAACCATTGTTGGCAACAAGAAGAAATTTAAGGCCTCTTATTTATAAGATGCAGCTGAAATGTTACAAAATGAATTTAGCCCCATTTCACTTCATTTGCCATAACTAACACCACACAATAAGAGTTTAGTTTATATCCTAGTGCTACCATGCATGCATATCTCATTAGCATTGCAAAGATTTTTATTTTTACTGGAACTTGTAACTACAGTGTGGTGTTTTCATTTTCCATGGTGTAACAAAGATATAGCAACTTATTAAAAAAAAACAAAAAAATACCTCCTGCACAGAGATAACAGCTGGGTTTGGTAGAAGGGGAAAATAGCATTTTTTATGAACGAGTTTTATTTGATAGATTCCTGCCTTAGTTAATATGCATCAGATACATATCATGAGCAAGACTGCAAGGTGTTTTCCTCCGTTTTGTGTGTCCCATACAAGTGCCAGGTAAAGAATAATCTCCACACTAGAGGGAGGTAAGGAATTAGTGCAGTAAAGGTTTAATGCAGTGGTTCTCAAGCTTTTTTCTCAGGACCCTGTTGAAAAAAATCATTTATGTCCGTGACCCAACGATTGTATCTTTGAGCAATGCATTCCAGTCTTTCTGCAGCGGTCTCAGGGAGCTCCATGACCCTGTACCTGAGGGTCTGCAATCCAGTGCTGCGTCATGACCCAGTGACTTGTGACATGGCATGTGGGGTCGCAGAGCTGGATCTGTCCCCAGCCACTGCCAGGAGGTGACTGGGGCTTCCCACCACCGCCTAGCCAGCAGCTGGAGACAGATTTGGTTCTCTGCTGCCTCTCAGCGGCAGCTGACGATGAATCCGGCTCCATACACCCTACTGGTGGCGGCTGGTGCTCCATTACCTGTCCATGACACTGGCGTGGTCCCCAGGCCGGAGCTGCACTGGCCGCAGGCTTCTCCCTGCCCCCTCACTCCGAGCATGTATCTGAGCATGCTCAGGGCCAGGGTGGGAGATTTTAAACTCCCACAGCCCCAGCCCCAGCCTGGTACCCAGCAGAATGTGCCTCCAGGCCACATAGGAGCAGTGGCTGCCAGCCATGTGGTGCCTTCTAAAATTCGGTGCCTGGGGCTTTGCCCTGGTTGCCCCACCCTAGTTATGCCCCTGATTATTAATCCACAAGTTACAAATGTGTGCAACAATGCTCTGCACGCATAGCATCACTGGAGGAGAAAGCATGAGATTTTTAAGGTATAACACTGAACACACCCAGTCAGCACAGAGTTAGGAAGTGGGATTGTGTATGGATTGCATCCTGACCTGCTTTACATAATAACTAAGAACTGGTACTAAAGTTCCACATGTGAGTCTCATCAGTTGTGCACAGTGGGATGCAAACAATGACATCACCCTGAGATTTGTACAATAGCAGATACAGGAGAGTAACAATAGCCTGTTTGCTGCCGGAATAGGTTCCACTGATAATATAAATGGCAATACCATTTTAAGGAAAAAGCCATGCTAAAATCATAATGATGCTTTTGTGAAATGAAGAAGAAATGCTCCTTTGCTACTTTCTGATGAAAAGTTTGAGTTAACATTCAGCTGTATGGACTGTAACTTCTAGTCCAGTGATAGCTGTAAAATCAGTCTTCTTTGTACAGTCACTGCCAATGATTCTTTTACAATGCAATTTATCTGGTGGTAACGCCAGCAGGGTCACATTTCCCAAGACTTGCATCATATCCTGGGAGCATTGCCAGGAGGAAAAAAAGCAGCTGAAAGTAAGAGGATTTTTAAGGATTCCCTGCAGATGATAGTGTCCAGCAATGCAAAGGACTTGTTTGTTTGTTTGTTTTTGAAGAAACTTTCAAGGATCTGGATTACATAAAGTAGTGTGGGTGGTGAGTGGAGGGAGAAGACAGATAGCCCAAATAAAATGTGGAGCCATGCAGATTGTTCTTAACAAGAGCAACATCTAAATGTATATATCATAGATAGGTACAACAACATTAAAGAGTTCACTAAATATTAGGTAATGTGATCCTTTAACCCAGATTATCTGTTATAGCCTTATAGGTGCTTAAAAAACCTGCAGTGCTTTTCCCCTCACCATATATAAGAAATCTGCAATAGTATCTGTTTGACTTTGCCCTTGTGGGGTCCTGAACTCAGGCTCCACCCCCAGTCCAAATGTCTGCAAAGACATTTTACAACCCCAGAGCCTGAACCTGCCCAGGCTGTGTCAGCAAACCTGGACCAGCCACAGGTATTCAATTGCTGTGTAGGTGAGCTTTTGGGGGCCTTCTAAAGCACTATGGAATCAACTGAAACCATGCCTGGAAAACGTGTAAATCAACTTTTTGGGGTTTGCCTTCTTTACAAACTCAGAATCACACTCACATTTGATATACAGAGGTGCAAAATGCGACTGGCACCAGTAACCTTGACACAAAACAGAAATTATTGTCCAGATTTCTATCCAGAAGAGAGGGAATCAGCAATGATCTATTTTTTCTTCACCCTTTGGGAATGTTTCTGTTATTCCACTCCAGACATGATCACTGCAGCATTCATTAGTTAAGACCCATCAAATCCTGCATCTTGCCAGGGGCATAGATTAAATGACCCTTGTGGTCCCTTCTAACCTTATGGGTCTGAATCTAAATTCACTTTTTAAGGCTTTATGCAAAAGTTGCACTGGTTTCAGTTCCTTGGGATTCACCCTGCCTTGTTGAGTTCTGTGTTCAACTTCAGGTTCACTGGGTGACCACACAGCAAGTGTGAAAAATCAGGATGGAGAGGGAGAGGGGAATAATAGTTGTCTGTATAAGAAAAAGCCCCAAATATTGGGATTGTCCCTATAAAATTGAGACATCTTGTGGCCATAGGTTCTTAATAAACCATGAAAACTTCAAAGCTAAGCAAATCTGAAATGGTCAAGTTTCACCTGATTTCACATGAAGGGAGTGGGACTCATCATAATAAAAACCAGGTCTTCAAGCCCTGAGTTTGTGAAGCAGAGGTTAAACATTGCTCTGTACCAGGCCTTCTGCAAATGGAAGAAAACAGCAACATGCTGAATAGCTAACTGCTAGCCCTTGTGAAATACCATGTGTATCTCATGCAGGCCAGATCCATTCAATTAGGCAAAGGAATAAGCTGAAAATGCAAATACACGCTACATGCCAGGGGAAGTATGCAACTCTTGCACGATTGTGAGTCTGTGCTAGGAACTGCGAGGAAAGTACCCCAAGGCAAGTGCAATTGTACCACTGCAGTCAAGCCTTAATGAGGACAAGGGGCAAACTGGCAAATATCCTTTAACTAGTATTGGCAAGGACAGTTGGAGCATACTACACTGCTTCAACCACAGCCTGCACTGCGGTACATTACTGTAGTTCTGTTAAAGGCAACAGAGCTATGCTGATTACATCAGTGAAGGATTTGCCCCCTCTGCATTTGTAGCCCTGTAAGCTCCTCAGGTCAGTTAGTTCAACACCCAAGTGTAGGCATGGTTTCTGGTTCATTTTACACTGACCTGGGAGACATTATTGCTGAGAAGAAGATCAGGCACTAAGGATCTGACTCTGCTTCCGCATGAGACAAAGGCCTGATTCTACCCTGGTATGCATCTTGTGTAATCCAGGCTCTTCTCCCTTACTGCACACAGGGCTGGATTAATGCAGGGGCTTTAAGGGCTTCAGCCCCGGGCCCCAGGCTACAGGGGGGCCTCCAAAATCCAGCCCTAACCAGCTGATCCCTGCTCCCAGAGAGGCACCACTTGGCCAGAATGTAGGACAGACCTTCCTACCTCCCAGCTTCCGGAAGTGTAGCTGCCCAGTCACACAGTTCACTCCCTCTGCAGAGCAAGGGCTTGGCTCCAGGCTCTTCCCGGGTGAGTTGGTTGGGGTCTCCAAGCTGCCACTGGCTCCCATTGCAGAGCAGTGGAAGCAGACGAGGCTGGGCTGAGACTAGGTCAGGACCTCGAACCCTGAGAGCCAGAGGGACTGGGAGCGTGACTGGGTCAGAGGGGGGAACAGATATCTGAGGGGCCAAAGGAAGTACCAGGTGAATAAGGAGACAGAGCAGGAGGGGAGGCAGAGGATGGCTGGAGGCAGGGGAAGAGGTGATGCAGCGGGATCAGGGGACAGGGGTATTATAAGGCTAGAGGAGGGAGGCTGGAGCAGAGGGGTGTGTGAGTAGGGGGGGACTCTATGAGGAAAGCAGGAATGTGAAGAGGCGACGTTGGAGGGAGAATGTGGGAGCAGGAGCCCCACTGCCCAGGCTCTCACAGCTCACTGGTCTGTCCCCTCTGCCCTGGATGCAAGGAAGGAGCCATGGAGAGTCTGTCATGTGTATCCCCCCGTCACCCTCACATCAGGGGGAGAGTGGGACAGAAGCCCACAAATTCTCCCCACCCTGCTCCTATTGCTGATGGAGAGGGAGTGGGAGAGAGCAGGGTAGGGGCCAGCTGACCCCGCAGAGTGCACCACTGCCAATGGTGAGTGCCAATGTAAGTATGGCCCCATGGGTGCCAGAACCCCAGTGTCATGACCCTAGGGTGGCCAGTGGCCAGTCCAGGACCCCACAGTCTCTTATAGCCCTGGGCCCACAGCAGAGTTAAGCCACCCCTGTCTGCACACCTACTTGAGATTGGCCTATAGTCACTCTACACCAGGTAGTGACTTTCACTTACTTTCCTCTTTGTCTAGTATACATGCCTGCTGGCCTTGGCGATAAAAGTATACAGAGTGAGGGGGAAGGAACCGAGTTGTGCATATTTTGGCTTTCATCGTGTGGAATGGTATCATTCAACATGGTCGGGGGTGTGCGCCTTCAAAACTCTGTGGTGCTCTGTTTCGCTTTGAGATTAAGTTTCATATGCACTCTGTCTCTAAAGTCATGTTTGAAACCTCCTTCGGTGTTTCGAGTAGGAAGAAAAATGCACATACCGGTAGTCGTCAAAAAGAAACATTAGAGTACACAGACTGCTTCCGTTCGCAAGGGCATACCTTGTCTCCTTGAGGAAAATAGTAAGAAGGCTCATCTCTCCACATTCATGCTCTGCCCTTTGATTTTTGCACATGCTTGTACACAAGTGGCAGTGGGCAGGGACTCCAAAACTGCATCTGGCTAGATGGGCTGAACCCACTCCAAAGTCCTCTTACAGAGTTCTCTGTCAATTCTGTATTCACAATGGCATTTTACAGTCCACATAGAGCTTTCTAGTGATTTCATTACTGCACGGAACAGATACTGTATCTTCTTGGGAAAAAAACAAACAAACAACACAATCTCAAGGAGCCTGGTGGTACTTACAAAGACTAAGAAATGTATTTAATTATTTATTATGTATTTAGCTAAATAAATGTGTTAGTCTTTGAAAGTACCACCAGGCTCCTTGTTTGTTTTGCAGGACTAGACTAACATGGCTGCCGGTTTGGAAAGTGTCTGTTCGGTAACCATGAGTGTTATTAGCAGCAATGCATTGAAGTTATAAATCTACAGCTGAATTTGAAGTCTTAATAGCTCATCCAACTAAGAAGCTGATGGTATGAGGTTAAAAGCTGATTATAATAGAGTGTGTATCCTGTCTGCTGGATAGTGAAAGGATTACAAGTCCCCATGCTGTAAGGACTACATTAGCTGCCAGGCCTGATGAGAAGGTCCTTCAGTTGTGGCTTATTATGAGGCAGCTGGAAGAAGGGTGGAGAGTCTCTGAAGGGAGAAACACGTGGTTGTGAGATGCTGATTGTCTATGGCAAGAGTTCTGTATGGCTGAGGGGGTTAACTTGTAGAAAAGGCTTTTATACTGCTGTGCCAAGCAGGGAATCTTTTGTGGTTGTGTTGTGTTTTGTTCCACCCTTCTTGCAGCTACAGGAGAGTCAGGATTGTTCTTATTTCATCCTGCCTAAAGAGTCCTAGTTCTCTGGTGAAAATTTTTTATCTCTTACCAGTCAAGAGGATTATTTCAGTCTTGATAAGAATGGAATAGGGCAGTGGTTCATGCTGATCAGATTTTTCTTCTATCTCTTGGTGTCTTTTCCTGTAATGAACTAGTGGTTCCCTTCTGAATGACATGGGGGATCTATGTACAACTGAATTGTTTCTATTTGAGATTATGAACTTTTATAGGTGTCTGGGTCAGACTGCAGCCTCTGTTTTGAGTGTGGGACTTCCTGCTTTGTGTGTTGTCATGTACCTCCATGCTAGACTGAAATTCCAAGTCACAGTGGTGCAGGGATGACAGTGAACAATCTTGTTTAATCTTTGATAAACCTTTATGCAAACAGAAGCATCCTTGGACAAAGTGTTGGCTACTAGCCTACAAGGTGAGCTAGTAACTAAGCAGGGAATTCAACTGCTAGACTGAAGGAGCTCACTTCACAGTGGACATAGATAGGAGGTCATAAAAGAGATGACAGCTGACTCAGCCATTTTGAGAAGAGAGCAGAGGAAACTGAGGCAGTAGTATGGAGGGACACAAACCATTGAGTCATGAGCTCTATGGTTCTAAAGAGAAGCCATCAGAACAAGAAGCTGGCCTCCCCACAAAGACTCTGCTCTAATCCCAGATGAACCTCTGGAGTGTTGAGACAACTGATGAATGAAAGTGAGTACAGATGTGTTTGTTAATCTGTCTAGATTTGTGTATTTCTTATGCTACCAAAGTGAAGAGTAGTGGGATTTAGGCTCTTGACTTTGCTGAAGCATTATAGTGTAAACCTATATGAGTGGAGTCCTGGGAAAGACTTTGTTAACCTACTGGGAAGTTTGGTGGAGCCAGTATTAGTTGCAGGGTGTAGGCGGTTGGACTGCAGGCACTGAGAAGTGGATGTTAGCTTATGCCCCTAAAGACAGTGCAACATATGATGATCCGAAGCAACTAAGTAACAGTATGTTTTTAACCAGTTGTCACTACTCATACCAAACATCCAGTATCTGTAAGGCAGCTGGACTTACTGTCCCTAATTACAGTGGTGCAAAAGCATGTTATAAAGAAGGATTTATCACATTCTATATCTATTCTCAAATTTTATTTGAATGATGAATGTATTAAAATCAACAACATGGCTTTTTAAGGAACATGGGGGGGGGGATGTGAGATATTCAATACTTTGCATTGATTTCACTAAGTGCTAGAGTTTGCACTTAGAGCTTTAATTTAGTAGAAAGAGATTTTAATGATCATGTAGCCAGAAAGAGATCCTTGCATTATACACAACTGTTATGCCAACCAAGGTTAACAGTAATTTACACTTAGCAGCTTGTTGCCAGATCCACTTCTATAGCTGATAGCATATGAGTAACTTTAAAGTTGGAATAGAAACACCTGCTTTTGGGAGCTGCCATCTGAAATGCTTGGGTGACACAGATCTGGCACTGCATGCTGTTGGCAGGACAATTGGCAGTTCCCAAGTTTGGCCTTTCACCCCTTTAAGGAAACCAGTTTGTATAAGTTCCAGAACTACGCATGTGTGGATGAGACAGAGCAGAATTTCTCCCAAAGGGCTTTAGAGAAAAACAAGTCCTAAATAATACCATATGAAAGCTGTTCTCTAATAATGAAACTGTTGCCAAACTGCTAAGAAAGGGGGATGGGAGATATGCCCTGAGTGATGCTGGAAAGATGTTTTGGCCTGAAAAGCAGCACTTCTTAAAAAAGCAATAATTGCTGTGCTTTATTCTCATTACTCTTGTCCAAATTCAGCTGACTAGTAAGTCAACTGGTTTCATTGGGAAGATATTGGCCCATGATGTGTATTAAATAGTCACATTCTAATACAAGGGAGTCCTGTACTGATGCATTAGGGCTTGAAAAGCATAGAGGGTCCCTCTTCTCTTACTCTCGTACACCTGAGCAGCAGCAGGGTCAGACCAACATTCCTCATCCTCTTGAGAACCAGCGGAGGAACACGTGTTACCACGAACACAGTCCTCCTGGCCCCAGGAATGTTGTTTTCTGATGCTCGTAGTGTAGTTAGCCCCTCAGCTTGTATGAATATCCTATACAGGCCTGAACCCAAAAGTCACTTAATGTCTCCTCCTGTTAACTTCAAGCTCTTTCTCTCACAAAGTAGCCCCTGGCTCATGCCCAAGCAGTTATGCTGAGCTTTTTCATGGGAGGAGCTGCCCTGCCGTTGTAGAAGGAAACATATGCTGCTGCTTTTCAGTCCAAGCAGCCCTGAACCCTTCCTGCATGCAATCATAAGCTGAATTAGCCAGAAGATGCAGTTACCCAGTGAGGAGGCAGCACCATCTTCAGCTTCCCCCAACCTCTTTGCAAAACTCAGATGCATAGAGACAGAGTTATGCAATTAATACTGAATAAACAGCAAAAACTTTTTTTCCTGAGGCTCGTGGTCCTTTTCCAACTCCTTCTTAGCTCTGACCCTGATGTGCAAGTGCCTGCTGGGTGGGGATGTTTCAAGTCTGCCAACTTGCCCTCCCCGCTCCACCACTGACAAACCCAAGCCAAAACAAAGATCATGGAAAATGTGAAACAAAGACGTTTACACTTGCATCAGCCAACAATGACTGAATAACAAGCTACAATGGGGAAAAGACTGATGTAGCAAAGACTGCCACAACAGCATAGTTTGCAAATGTTCTGATTCGTGTCTCATCCCTGTGTGCCTGCACACAGATGGCTGTTTGGGAGGGGTATATTCAGCATGGCTTTCCTGATGCATAAAACCAAAAACTCTCTCACAGAAAGAACCATCATACTCCTGTAGAAATGGGGGAGCAGGCCATGGGTTGATGGTATGTGTGTTTGGGGCAGGGGGGTGGATCTGCATGTGAGCTGACAAGGCATCTGGTTGCATGTTGTCATTGGTGTGGCCTAAATGCTGACCTTCAGCTTTTTGACTCCTGAAGGTTTATGTAATGAGTGCTGCCTTTTGAAAACTGAAAGAATTAAGTGAAAGAGGAGAGCTGAATTCATTCTTTAGACTGGGTATGACACTATGTCTGCCCAACAAAAATGATCCAGGCAAAAGTATCGGGTTACATTTCAGTGCATGTGCCACAAACTCTCTTTGTCACAGATTTTCCATGTGTTCTTGGCCATGTCGCTTACTCTTTGTGCCTTGATTCCCAATCTGTAAAATGGGGATAGTATTTTCTTGTTACATCTATTATTCCTTGCACAGGGGAGCCTATCGTGTCTCTTTCACTGTGCACTCTAGTGTGTCTTGCACTATGTCAGTCTTGGTTGGAGACTCTGGATGCTACATGAAAACAGGAAATCATTAAAAAATTAAAGTCTTTGCTAATACATGGAGATTCTGTAATGAAACTAACCAATGACACACTGGGGGAGCTTGGCTAGGCTAGGCCCTGGAAGAACCAGGCTTAATTTCTTGTTACGTGACATTGGACAAGATAGTGTGTCTCTGCCTCAGTTCTCCACTGGTGAAATTGGGACAACAGTGCAATTCCCTACCTCCTGGTGAATATTGTGAGCGGCAGTACATTAACCGGCAGAATTTGATGCTCAAATTCTACAGCAGTAAGCATTGTAAGTTACAATAAATTATGACCTAGATGCTGATCTCTATTCACATTGAATCATGTGTTGATCTACAAGTAGTGCATTTATTTCAGGGGGCTACGGGGGTTAACCTTTTTCATGGTGAACAGAACTTGTCATAATGGGGTTCTGTCCTTGTTTCTTTGATTGTATGGACAATTGCTTTCCTGCTTACTCACCCTTGTGGGCGCACACAGAAAATAACATTCAATTTCTTCTTTATGAGTGTAGCATCCAATAAATGTGCCTTAGCTATTTCTAAAAATATATTTTCAGGTGGGAAAATCTACATAAGTAACCTGCAAATCTTTACACACTCTCTCTATTTTATGAAGACTTTCTCTAATTTCTTTCTGTTAAGTAGACTTGGTTTAAAAAAAAAAAAAAAGTCAACTGCTATATGCTTTGAAAGATTCCCTGATAGCCACAGAAATGGATGCTGAGCTTGTATTCCTCCAAAAATATCATTTTTTAAATAGCTGCTTACATGACTTCAAAGAGAAACAGTTGAATTAGAATTGATATGCAGATTAGATTGTGTGAAAGCAGGATTAAATTGTGCCTATGGCTGCTTTTCCCATTACAACAGGTAATTTGACTTCACCCTCCATGTGCTCTTTCCCAGTGTTTGAATCTTAACAACTGCTCTGATTTGCTGTTACTGGATGACCTGATTCATGTCTTGTACTCCCCTGCATGTATTTTCCTCCCATGCTGTAAGTTTCCCCCATCTTCAAAGTGGGATTTTTCTCCTGAAAAAGCTCATGTAATAAATCTGTTACTCTTTAAGTACCACAGGACTCCTTAGGTTTTTTTGCTGAACTAGACTAACATGGCTGCCCCTTTGGAACTTGGATGATTGGGTCTTTAGGGACAGATGCATTCAATCACCATCTTGGAGCATGTGATAAATCTGTGCTCGGGATTAGAATAATAAAAACAGAAAAAGGGCCTGAAATGATTGAAGGCACAACTTACCATCAGCTATGTTCTGAGGGTTTATATTCCCCCAAAGGTGGCAATGATTTATATCTAAAAATCTCTCTTAAAATTGATTTTTAGATAAACTGATGATAATATCTGAGGACACTCTTAGATCAGTTTAACTCTAGTTTGTCAATCATCAAAGAATCTGCTTAAGCTAAATCAGCAGGAGTAAGGTTTGAACTGAAATGAGTGTCCACATAGGGGTTTGCAGTAATCAACTAAACAGATCTGGAAACATAACTTTAAATTTGGTGCAACTCTGTATTTGGACCAGGCTTTAGGGGCTGACCCTTGCATTCTTTGCATGAAGATCCAACTGATGTTCAGGAGCTGCCGAGGGAGGTGGTGGAGTCTCCATCTTGGAGGTGTTTAAGGCCTGGCTGGACAAAACCACGACTGGGATGGTCTAGTGGGAGTGGTCCTGCCTCTGGCAGGGGGTTCGGCTAGATGACCTGTGAGGTCCCTTCCAACCCTATGATTTTATGACTGGTAAGAGTCTCAGGACTTCCTATATTGCTGTTACTGGCTACCCTAGGTTTGTGAGAGGACTGATACATTTCACCTTATGCATAAAGGAACTGATTTTTTTTCAGAACTGCTTGGTGCCAGTGCTCCCATTTAATCTTTCCTGAACCTGTGGATGCCCAGCATCTCTGAATATTATGCACTAAAACTTTGCAAGGGAATGAATGTGATAGCTACAACTGTTCAAAACATATGAACTAAACAGAGAAATCAGAGGAACAGTTTGGTCAACTCTAATGATTTATTGTGAGAATCACAGACCTGGAATGGACCACAAGAGGGCACTGAGGGTATGTCTACACTGTGTTTAAGCCAACTTAAACAAAGGTCTGTCTACATTGCAAGGCAATAAAGTTGACTTTAGCATTAGGTGAAGTCAACTTTATTACTTCCACTTATAAAGGTGACTTTATTAAGTCAACTTAAGGCAATGTGGAGGGAAGTTGCCTTAAGTTGACTTAATTGGCCTCTCAACCACAGAAAACATGGGGATGGAGGCTGGCTAGGAGGCACAACACAGCTGGGAGCGTTCCCAGCTGTGTGGACCACAGCCAAACTCCCCATGCTCCCTGACTGATCTCTCCCGTTCTGAGCCGGACTGGGCATCACAGCCTACTCTGTATGTCTCACTCCTGTTCTTTGCCTGACCCTGCGTGTTTCTCCCTTGCCCTTTTCTGCCCGACCCCGCATGTCTCACTCCTTCTCTGCCCAAACCCATGTGTCTCCCCCTTCTTTGCCCAAACCTGTGTGTCCTCCCCTGCCCTTCTCTGCCCAACGTTGGGTGTCTCCCCCTTCTCTACCCGAACCTGTGTGTCTCCCCTTCCTCTTCTCAGCCCAATCCTCAGTGTCTCCTCCTTGCCCTTTTCAGCCTGACCCTGCCTGTCTCTCCCCTTCTCCAACCAACCCTGTGTGTCTCCCCTTCTCAAAGGACCCCCCTGATATTGTTGTAACACAAACAAGGAGTCCAGAGGCACTGTTTAAGACTAACAAATTTATTTATTGGATGAGCTTTCATGGGAGAAAAATCCCACTTCATCAGACAGTTTGAAGATGGGGGAATTTACAGAATGGTAGGAAATAAATGCAGGGGAGTGTAAGACATAGGACGAGGTCACAGTCTAACAGCAAATCAGTGCAGTTAAGATTCAAACACTGGGAAATAGCACATGGAAAGAGAAAGAAAGAAAGTTGCTATTTCTTTTAGGTTAGATTTGTGTGAAAGCAGGATTAAATAATCACTATGGATTTTCCCCCCCATTATAACAGGTGATTTGACTTCACCTTCCTCTATGTGCTGTTTCCTGGTGTTTAAGTCTTAACTACTGCTGTGTCCTGCCCTGGCGCTGGCAGTTGCCCTGCAGCACCCGTTCCAGAGCTGGAGGAGTCTAGGCATCACAGGGAGGGTGTGGAGTGCTGCACTGGCACATCACTGGGCTACGTCAGGCTCCCTGGGGTCCCTCTTGCCACACACAGTATGGAGGGTGGTGAGGTCACTCACTTCCTATAGTAAAGGAGTGGCCGGAAGAGAGGGACACCTCTCTGTGGTGCACTGTGGGCCAGGTACCCACAATGCATCACTCCTAGGACGACCTAGCAGCTGCCAGTGTGGACGTGGGCAGTCTCCTGGCATTTTGAGTGTGGACGTGCTAAGCCGGCTTAATAAAGTCTACTTTAAGCAGACTTTATTAAGCTGGCATAACCAAGCCCTGTAGTCTAGACATAGCCTGAGTCAAGTCCCCTGCACTCATGGCAGGATCAAGTGCCCTCTTAAACCATCCCTGATAGGTGTTTGTCTAACCAGCTCTTAAAAACTTCCAGCGACAAAGATTCCACAACCTGCCTGGGGAACTTATTCCAATGGTTAATAACCTTGATGGTTAGAAATTTTTTCCTAATGTCCAACCTAAACCTCCCTTGCTATAATTTAAGTTCATTGCTGCTTGTCCTATCATTGACAGTTAAGAAGAACAATTTTTCTCCCTCTTCCTTGAAACAACCTTCTAGGTACTTGAAAACTGGTATATCCCCTCTTTGTCTCCTCATGTCTAGACCAAACACCTTAAAACCCCAACTCCTGGAAGTGTGTGACTATAGGAGAAACTGACTTTTTTTTTTTTTTCAAAAAAAGTGAAAGCTAAGCATCTAGCCCTCATGGTTTCAGAGAAAAGTTGTAAAATAAAAGAAACATCTTTGGCTTAAAATGAGGGGTTGTCTTTAATCTTATGATTTTGGATTGCTGGAGTCTTAATTTTTTTATGTTTTAGGTTGGCAGTATTGGAAAAAATGCAGTGATCAACATTCCCTGCACTGTCCAGGAAGTATACCACACAATTGCATTAGAAAATGTGTAACTGGACACAATTGATGTTTAGATAAAGTGTTTTGAGAATTATTGCACACCAAAGAAAACTTGCATTCCAGCACCATGTGTTAGTCTCTCTCATAAAGAAGGAAAATTAAATAGTTGGTGAGTTTATAACACACCTGCCTACCCTCCACTCAAAACTAATTATAGACATCTTGTAAATGGTGTGATTCGTAATATACTTATAAATGATATTATGCTACCAGTGATGAGACAGCACAATGATTGCTCCTTGAGCACAGTTTAACTCATGTACAGCTATATGGGGGTCCAGATACAGCACAACAAATGAAAACTTTGACTTGTGATTATAGAGTAAACAGCAGCATAAAAAGAAATTTTATGCCATGGATGAAGTTCACCTAGGAAATGCTTTGTAAATGTGTGTGAATGAGAATAAAGGAATTCAATGGAAGGGAGCAAAATGGAGAATCTCCTGCTACTCAGTTGAATTAATGTAACTTGTGGGATTGTGGAGAAAAAATGCTCTGAATGTTTGAATTTAAATGTGAATTTTAGCACTGCCATATTTACAAATCTGAGTCACTTGCTTTCTGTGAAAATTGGGGTATATTCAGTCTTGGTTGGGGGGAGGAGTGAGAAGGGGGAAATAAACTTTATGCTTATGTATTCACCAAAAACAAACTTTGGAATTGCATATACAAGAGTAAAATTTACAGATCAGGGCCACCAGGATATTAAGTTCCCAAGGGATTACATTTTTTATATGATTAAGGAGAAATTCACTGTTACGTTGGGTGCCATAATGTTTTAATGTAAACCATCAAAGTTCAGGACATAAGGAAACCAGAAATAACACCAATAGGAATGAATAGAAATGCTTGTTTGATTCAGTGTTGAAAATCTTATGTTCATAGACTGAATATTAGTCTTCCTAAATAATATTGTCTGAAGTCATTCTAAACCCTAATAATCAGCTTAATCATCATCATTGGTAGCAGCTAGATGCTCCAGTGATTCGTTAGGAACCAACTGTACTAGATACGTAACACAACAAAAAAAGTCCCTGCCCTAAAATATAAAGCAATTATTTAGTGACACTTTTGTTTTTAGTAGTTAAAATGGCAATCTGTTTTGCCCCCGTTGGGGGGGGGGGAGTGTTTTTCTCTTCTTCGTAGATTCCAAGGCAAGAAGGGACACGTGATAAATTCACTTTAAAAAAAAAAAAAAAAAACAAAAAAAACAAACAAGGAATCCTGTGGGACTTAAAGACTAACAGATTTATTTTTTGCATGAGCTTTCGTGGGGAAAAACCCCACTTTGTCAGGTGCTTTCCTCTTCTTCAGAGCATCTGATGAAGTGGGATTTGCTCATGTGAAAAATCTGTTTAGTCTTTTAAGTGCCACAGGATTCCTTGTGTGTGGGTTTTTGCTGGACTAGACTGACATGGCTGCCACTTTGGACATTTGTCTAACCCATCTATAAAATTCAAGCTGTAGATCTTCTTCCCCAAAATAATTCCTAGGGCACATTTTTTTAAGAAAAGAATTCCAATCCTGATTTTTAAAACTTCCACCACCCTTGGTAAATTATTACAATGCTGGGTTAAATACTCTCACTTTTTTAAATGTGTGCCTTATTTTCAGTCTGTATTTGTCCAGCTTCAATTTCCAGCCACTGGATCATGTTATGCCTTTTTTCCTGCTACACTGAATGGCCTTTTACCAAATATTTGTTCCCCATGTAGGTACTGAGACTCTAATCAAGTCACCTATTAACTTTTTCTTTGTTAAGCTAAATAAATAGATTTTGTCTTTGTTGCTCTCTTCTGAACCCTTTCCAATTATCAATATCCTTGAATTGCAAACATCAGTCTTGCATTTTAACAGTTATGTCTGGCTCATACATTTTCTAACTGAAGTAATTACTTTCACGTAATTTTTCAGGAAACTTTACAGTACCACCCTATGTGTATAATAGGATCATCCGTGAAGTAACATGTCTACATGATCAATGTATGCTAAAAGTTCTGGGTTTAAGCTGCACACTTTTAATTGCTGCTGTTTATTAAAATGGGTTTCCTTGCCTTTCAGAGAATGGAAAAGTGATTTGAAATTGTTCATGTGAATTTCTCTAATCCTTGTAAATGATCACTTATATTCTTTTATTCACTTAGTTTCTTCTTGTCATGGCAATGTAATTTTTAAAGTACTGTTACAGCGACAGTTGCCAGATAGTACTATTTACACACAGTTTCTTAATGTACAAGCAAGTTCTTAGTCCTTAAAGAAATGTGGTGGCTCTTCCCCCCTCTAATACAGTTTCTCTGAGGGGACATTGCAAGTAGCAGGAGAGCTGATCCTCTGCCTAATTATTCTAATTAGAGTAAATTATTTAGATAGGGGTAACTAGACACTGGTATTTGGACCAAGACCCATAGTAAGGAACACAGGATTTCAAGAAATCAAAACCAATTTGAAAAGGCTCCACTTTTCAAAGATCTAAGAACGAATTTCAATTGCAATCATAATTTGGAATGAGAATGTTTAGTAAATGATGAGCTTAAATCTAACTAAGGTTGTGGTTTTTTGTTTTTTTGGTAGAGAATTGAACTATGAATTGTATTAGTACCTATGGTCTTCAGTCCCATTGTGCTAGGTGCTTCATCAACATATGACAGACAGTCCCCTGCTCAAAAACCTGATAATCTTAGTATGAAACAAGAGCCAACAGGAGGATAAACCACTGAAGTTGGCTAGGTGATGGCATGTTATATTTGTTACATAGTGCCTTAGCAACATGACAGTTTGAGGAGAAATTCTTGTTGGTTTGAGGTTACTAGAAGAAAATCACTGTCTCTGTAGGTGGATGCTACTCTACTCCAGTGGTTCCCAACTTTTTCTCTGCCATGGCACACCTTGCTACCTTTAATTAATTTTGAGGCACACCACCATATAGTTTCCAAATAGACTCATGAATAGTCATAGACCAGTGAGCAAATCCAGAGCTCTTTGAATAGTTTTTCAAAAAAATTCCGTGGCACACCTGCTCAGACCTCACGGCACACTGGTTGGGAAACACTGCTCTACTTTAATAATGGTACATAAAGTGTGTATAAAATACAAAATGTAACAGTCACAAAGAAGTTGGGAGATACAACAGAGGAGGTAGAATGAAGATGCATAACAGAGGAAGAGTTGACCTTACTAGACTAACGCAGCTGCCCCTTTGGAACTTTACTAACCTTATTTCCTTCCTTAGGATTGAATGGTGGTCTGGTATGTCTGTATTCTAGGGACTTCTAAAGGATTCTTGGATGTAGTATCTGTGGGCCACATGCATAAATTCATCAGAAGTCTATTACCACCATCTCTTCACTGTTGTGCTCCTCCATTCAGTGAGGTACTTTTGATCAAATGGCATGGTGATGAGGACCACATAAGAACCTAAGGTTGATGGGCACTGCCCTACAGAGCTACCTATTTTGCAGTCACTGCTGTTGAAGGAAGGATTGTGCAATGAAGGTCTTAGGTGGTAAGAGTGAGGCTCAAACTGATCCCATTTGGCAGAGAATTGCATGGCTAAGGGCCTGTTGCCCTATTCCTGAGATGGCAGTCATTTTACCATGTGCTTTAGGATGGTTGCTGAGGTGGTCAGAATCAGAGTTTTATGTACGTTAATAGAGCTGATGGAGGCAGTCTCTGTGGTTGCCAGGTCCAGTCTTTCAGGCTGCAAGGTACTTCAGCCTGTGCCTGATCAGTCCCATTGGCATCAGTGGGATTATTTGCAAGCTTACAGTTAGGCACTTGAACACTGTTAAATCAGGACCTAAATTAAGGGGAAGGGGGTTGGGAGCTTGCAGTACATGAAGAATGCAGGATTGGGTCACAAACTTAGAATAATATATTCATTTACAGTATTTGTTACCCCATACTGATCTGTCTCCCTGTAACAGCTGAAGTGTGGTTGGCCATTCACAGCACCTGCTGACTAATATATTTTGTAAATACAATGGAGTGCTGTTTTTATAACAGTTCATTGAGGGGTAATGCCATGAGGGTGCTGGAAGTTCACCAAATTGTTTGTGGGCCAAGTGGCACCCATAATAGCTTCATATACATAAGCATGTATCAGTAAAGCAGGGTTTCATGGATCCTCCCTTCAGTTCCACAGAGTGGAGTGGAACAAGCATCAACCTCCAAGAACTAGGACAAAGGAAGTACATTTGTGAGAGAAACTATTCTACGCTTCCTGTTACTACTCCCATCAACTCCCTACTAACCCCCATTGTAAAACAAAGGCATTGTGGTAGCATGCTGAGGCAGAGCTAGGTAGCAGTCACATTATATTTCTGCTGCCCTATTAACCCACCTGAAAGTTAATTAAGTCAAACTTGTAGATTTGATTCTTCTTACTCCGTATCTAGTTCCCTTGCTAAAGCCAAAGGCAGCCTGACAGTAGAGCCACACATGCGGCTAGTTCTGAGGGAGCTGGAATTGGCTGGAGGCACATGAAGGGCAGTTGCTGTATATGCATGAGCAGTGATCTGTGGGTTTGGACTGTCCGGTTCTTGGTGATCCATGGATTTGGCAGGCAGTATCTCCTGCCCCTTCTGTGTTGGAGGAATCCTAGGTGCCAAAACTCTTGCTGCATCAGATGTATATCTGGCAGTGAAGGGGGAAAAAGTGAAGAACAGAATTGCATCATGGCATATAGCTTTTAAAATCATGTTGAGATTTTAGCTAACAAATACAAAGTTATTTCATAAAATCTTGGTGGAGAGCTGGTTTTAAATTTTTTCTTGCTTCCCCTGTGTAACAGATGGCATAGCTAGCAGTTAGGAAAGACTCAAGTGGACATTTACAGTAGATAGCAACTTTATTGAAATTGCGGATTTATGAACAACACTGCTTATTCTACCAGGCCACCAGATGATGCTACTTATATTAACTAGCTACATTGACTTGTCTGTCTATAGATGATGTATCTTTTCCACAGAATTCCCATAATAACAACCTGTCTTACAGACACCCTATTTATTGGATGCTGGGAAGTCATGAAAAAACTGTAAAGGGAGAGTCATTGAAATAAGGGGATTCATTTTATTAGAGCAGCAACTGTTGAAAATCCTTCTTAGCCAGTAGAAACTAGTGCTTTCAACCACCAGGGCCCCTAGAGTTATTGGGCTAGAATTTCCTAGGGTTGCTCTGTATGGTGGTGAAAGGTTAGTACACTGGATGAAATCCTGGATCCATGGAAGCGAGTGGGAGTTTTGCCCTTTAGTGGAGCCAGAATTTCATCCTGTTCCTTCATTTGGATGCTCTTTAAATTTGAAGGCCTACATTCATATTGAGGGCACTAAAGGGGTATTCTTAGGATGTGCTGAGCACCAGTAGCTTCCACTGAAGTCCATAACACAATGGTGAGGTCAAAGGGAATGGGTATAATAAGTGATTGTGGGCCTTTATTGGGAAGACCTTATACAGTAACACCTGCCCTACTTTGATAAAAGTAATTTAGGGAACTTAGCCTGTGCTCATTCGAACAGGAAGGTCTTTCTGTGGAGTTCATGATGATGAAAGCAATTGTAGTATATTAGTGCTACTGTGGCAAGGGCAATTTGGTAAACATGAAATAAATATCACTAAAGCTGAGTAAATGGATTTCTTTTCCTGCAGTGCTCACTGGCACAACTGTTTTTATGAAATGCAAACAGCCTCTGGTTCACCAATATGCAGACTATGTCCCACCGTCTCACCAATGTAGACTCATCACCCTTCTTCCCATTCCCCTTCAGAGTCCACAAGTTTGTGCCAGCCCTGTCCCTCCCTGTTACTCTCCTGTGTGCTCCTCCACTTCCTATTGCTCTTCCTCAGCCTTCAGGCCTCATGATGAGGCCTGCTTACCTGCTCAACTAGAATAGAGTTGGGGAAGGCTTAAGAGTGACTTCTACACAATGTAACTTCACTAGAGTCCCATTCCTTGAGTGGAAGGCAGCCTGGCTAGCCACTTTATAAAGCCTTAGTTTTCATTATTTGGTGACAGATTTGGGCTTAGTCCTATTAGCACTATATTGCATAGACTCCCACTCATTCAGTAATTGGGAGTCTCCATCAGGGGTATGGTTCAAGCAGGTTTTACAGGCCAGCTGTTTTCAGTGGGAGCTCAGCTTCCAGGGACAGTATTTTGCCACTCTCAAGCATTGAAAACAAGAGTCAACCAACCTCTCCCCTGCCCCCCTTAAAACCCCCCATCTTTCTGGGGGTGACTTAAAATGTAGATTTAGGGCTCTTGATTTGCCTTCTTGCATTTGAGCCATTGGGATTCATGTTTTCAAGTTTTTCTTGGAGCTCACAAATGCTAAAAAAAAAAAAAAAAAAAAAAAGTTTTCCACAAAAGCAGAGTATCTGATGGAATCACTTGGCTCCAGGAGCTGGAGCTTTAAGAGAAATTCTGAATATCATGAATGTTGTGATAAGATCCCATCTGCTCAGTGTTACAATTTTAAGTAGTGCTCTCCCTTTCAGTTCTCTTTGCTACCCAGCATATTAGGTCTACCTCTGTGTCCCAGGAGGTGCTCCATGCTCTTTCTAATCCTGTAACTTGCCTTTTGTTTGTGCCCTTTGAGGAAAAAGGGTGAAGCACTGAATCCTACTCTTTCTGATGTAGTGGAGGTAAGGAAGTCTGCAATTCAGAATGGTTGGTAACAGAAGAAGCAGTGTCAGAGTATTGCAATGACATTTCAAATTTCTAAGTTAAAAACAAGCTTTGCCCTGCCCCCCAGAAATTGAAATGTATTGCAAGTCTTTCCCTGTATCCTGCCCACCTAGATTTCAGATGCTTACAAAGGTGGCTGAAAATTAGCCTGTTGGAATTTTGAAATTTCATGGTGGGGAGAGAAGGCAAGAAACATCTTTGATCAAAAATGTAGTTGTTTTTTTTCCCATTTTGATCAGCTCTAATAGAAATGAAAAACTAAATGTGTCCAGATGATATACTATGCACTTGAGAACCTTTCTTCCAAGCTATTCAGAAGTGGATATTCAAAGAGGTCACTATAAAGTGATAGGTATGCATCCATGCTTGCTATATGAAGATACAAGAAAAAAGAAATAAAATTTTTACAAGAAATTCTGCTCCTTATTAAAGGACGGAGAAAGAAACAGATCTAGGGTACCTGTGAGTTGAGAAGACATCACAGAGAGAGGCCTATGAATATGGACAAAGGGAGCAAATGGAGGCTTGTTTGGGAAGAGATGGGAAGCAGGACTCTTGGTTATTTCGTTTGGGAAAGGATAAGCCATGACTTTTCAGCTGTTGAAAATTTTCAAGACTGAGAGATGCTTTGGTTAGTGAGAACAATGCATTAAGCGTCTTGTGCTGGGATTCAAAGATCCATTAGACAGTAGTCAACATTGGATGTTGCTGTATAACTATACCCACTTACAATGAGTGAAATTGGAGGTCCAGTAACACCAGTAAGAAAAAAGCCTTTTGTGTCTCAGCAGCACTTTCCATCCCTATACACCCAAGCACTGCACAAAGATGGGTGAAGTGGCATTAGCTTCCATAACAGACTGGGGTTATCATGCAGTATTGGTCTTGGAGGGAGGACATACCTCCTTGCAGCCACCCACAGTATGGAAAGCCTCTGGGGACAATGGCAGGGGTTTCATCAATCTAGGTGCCTGATTGTGATCAGGCAGGGTAGGGCAATAAACACGAATAGCAGGGTGGTTGGCAGTCCCATAGGAGGCTGTGGGCCCAGGCACTTCGTGCAGGACTGGGCAACAAATAGTTAGGAGATCAGGCAAGGATGATGAGCCAGTTGCCATCTTAGGGGTTGGGATCAGTATCAAGAAAGGGGTTATGGGGCCCAGGGCCCTCACCACAATGCGCCAACCTGTAGCAAGTGGGGGACGGACACAGCCAGACTGCATTGGCCACTCATGGGCTACTGACTACCGTCTTTTTGGCTATGCCTATATTACAGGGCTCAGCTAAGTTGACTTAATAAGGTTGACTTAACCTTATTAGGTCAACTTAGTGAGATCCTATTTGTTTAAGTCACATCTTAAGCCAGGGGCACATTTAAAGTAAACTTTAAATGGGTCCTCTGGCTTATGTTGGCTTTATAAAGTCAACTTAAAAGGCTCTATAGCACTAAGATGACTTTATTAAGTTGACTTTAATGGGCACATTGTGTTAAGCTGGTTTAATAAAGTCAACTTAAGCCTTAAAATTGACTTAAAGGGCAGTAATTATTAAATCAGCTTAAGCAAGTGCTTAAGTTGACTTAAGCCTACAGTGTAGCCATACCCTTTTGGAGTAGCTCCTCGGCTTCTGTCTGATCAGATTGCTCCACAGGGTCTAGCCAGTCCACAGGGCAGTTGGCATCTTTTCCAAGTCTCCACTGCCGGCAAGGGGCATCTTTGTCCTCCAGCAGCTCTCTCCAGACTGAACCACAGGATATGGTTTTAATACATCCCCTTCCTGTCCTGCACCTTTGCATCAGGTGGATGGGTTGTGCTGTATGGAGGTCTGCCCACAAGGGGGCATGGGTTGACCCCCCTTAGCATTGGCCACACTTCTGTTATAGTCCCATTTTCACAGATGGTGTGAACTGGGCACAGGAACAATGATTTGTGAAGGTTGCACAAGCTAAGGATAGATCCCTTAAAGACACTTCAGCTAGAGGTGGGGGGAGAAGTCATTTTCCAACATCTTTCTCTACCGACCTTAGAAAAGGCAAAGGGATTGTTGGTGCTTCTCTAATTAGCCCAGGCTGCAATGTAACAGCTCTTCTGGGGCACAACTGGAGCACTATGCGGTCTCACCACCTCCTGCACGCCCTGGAATTCTTGCACTGCTGAATGGGGCTAGAGATGGGTGGTATAATGCCATGTGTAGTTCCTCTATACCCTGTCTACAAAAGAACCATGTTGACTTCATTTAGGGGAATGCTGCTTATCAAGATGCAGAATGAAACTCAAGAATTTGTAATCTGCTGTAAGTACAGTGGAAATCTCTTGGTATGGAAGCAGTAAATAGTTAAATCACCAGGTAGTAAAATAACTTCATTTAAACAGTGGAAGCATTCCACAAAATTGTTTCATGTTGGGGAAAAAGTGATTAGTAAGGAACCAGAAAGATTTTCACTAGGTTTTCAATTGTCTATGTATAACAGAGACCTAGAAGACAAAATAAAAAGTGAGATATCCAGGATTGCAGCTGATGATAAAGCCAGAACGGTAGATAATGAAGAACTATGCAGTCAGACACAGGAGGGCTTTGATCATTTAAGTATCTGAGCTAAAAGATGGCAAATGCCAGAAACCAATGCAGAATACTGAATCTTAGGCAAAGGGAAAAAGAGCCAGCATCTGCTAAAGTGTGTGTGTGTTGTGGCACATCGACAAAGGAAGGTATTAGGGAAATCCAAGAAAATTCCTTTACATCTCCAAGACAAAGGCTCTGTGATGGTTTGCTAGTGTAAATCAAAAGACCGAGGGGGAGGGTAGTAGTTCTATGTCAGACATCACTGTTTAGTCATGTCTAGTTTCGTTCACTCTGTCAAGATTACCCTCACCTTAAGGCACTGGAAAAAGCGTATCTAAGAAAAGGCATGAGAGGGCATTTTACAAGTGTAATTTATAAAAGCTAATGGTGATTTCCCCTACCCAATAAATGCGCATTCATTCATTCACTCTAAACACTGTACAGCGTCTTTCACTTCTTTATTTGCCAGGCCTCTGGATCCCAGATTGATAATTGATTTGACAATTCTGCTTAGCAATAAGCTACAAATAGACTAATTTCAAAAGGTTTTTAAAAACATACATTTAACTTTGCTTTGGTTCTTTGCTGAAGTGGATGCAGCTCCAGCACCCTTTCCCTCCTGACCATTGCAAAGATACTTTTATGACATGAGGATAATGCCATTCATACAGTTCAGCAATATTTTTCTAAGAGAGTGGGGAAGATAGGGCAACATAAGGTTCTAAAAGATCCTATATCCTAAGTAAAAAGATTGTCAGCACAGTTCTCGAGGGGAGACAGAGAGAGCCTGTTTCTAGTTAAAGCCATGCACACATGAAATTTTTTTTGGACATCAGTAACACAGGAGCTGCTCCATAGCTGGACTCTATTTTTACTTGTCAAAAGCAAGAAGAGGCTATTTGACATCCTCTTGTCTGGGGAAGCTGGCCTTTTTTTAAAACAACATGGATCATTCACTGAATGTTGCTGCCAATGTTATTGCCAGCCAGACATAAATATGTACATGGACTATCATTTTCTTGTAACAAATGGCAAAAGATATGCTGGTGACAGTGAGGTAGTCATGGAGAAAGAACTGCTTTATCACCTACCTATGACTATGTTTCCCAAGCAACATTCTCACCAATCACAAGCCCTGTATAATCATTAGTTCTTGCACATGGAAGCAATGAAGTTGTCTCTTAAAGTAAATCATTCAAGGATTTTTATAATCTGAAATAAAATTTTCTAATACTTTTTTCTAAGTTTTCCAGGTTTAAGGTTTTAATCTTTTATTATTTATTGTGTAGCAGTTTTTGAAGGGCATGATGAGAAGCACTGTATAAATAGTTGTTGTAGTTGAGGGATCTGTGCATGATAATGCTGTATTTAAAAAGTTAATGTTTAGTATCATGATGTTCTTTCTTGTGGCGTTCAAAATAAAATATTAACAATGGATTGGTTTATAGGCATTTTGCTACCCTCTCAATTAAAGTTGCTGATGAATATTTTTAGTATTTGTGTCCAAGTGGGAGAATGGCACATACATATTTTGTTCCTTCCTACAAGAATTAGGGCATCCTATTGAAAAGAACATATTTGCTATTGTTCTATATGATTGCATAATACTTCTGTTAATTTAAAAATACAATGCAACTAGAACCTAAATTATATGGTAATCATAGCAAAATCCTGGACATTTTCTTAACGGGGGGCTTAAAAATGATTTTTTCTTTGGAAAAAGACACAAAATATCTCATCAGATCAATGGCACTACTAGGTACAATCTGTCTTACGGAATACAAAAAAATTATGCTACATGTCATTTTTTTCTACCTGAATTCAATGACACCTGGAATTTGGCAACTGAATACTTTGTGTGTGTGTTTGTGTGTGTGTGTGACATTAATTGCTTAGTGAAGTAAAATAATGATGTTATATGCTCTTAGGGCTTCATCATGCTCCGCTGAAGTCAATCACAGTTTTTCAGTTGACTTCAGTGGAATTGGGATTGAAGCTCTTTTACTGTGCCTTTTCCTCAAACTGTTGAAACAATTTTTATTTGGGTTTGTTCCAAAGTCCAATGAAATCAGTGGGAGTCAGTCCATCTATTCAGTGGGCTTTGGATCAGGCCATATGTTCTATGTATCTTTTTCCTTTCATGTGTATTGTTATAAATGCTTAGTCATGGGAGTAACCCTTAGGTACATAGGCCTTTAAAGGGTAAGATTTATTTGCCTGAATAAAGCATTTTCCAAGAGCAATGCTCAGGAAATTACAGTCCATCTTTTACTTTCTACTGAGTGAAGTGTTATGCCTTTTTCACCCCAGATGTTTCCACATTTCAGTTTTCACAAGGCTTAGAGGTGTGTAAGTGTCGTTCCCACCCTCCGCTCTCTCTCTTTCTCCTCTACCCAGCCTGTTAAAAGTCCTCTTCAAGCCTTATATGGACTAGCTTATTGTGTACCTATTGTCAGCAACAGCTGCAGTTGTATTGGTTTGCCTCAAGCAATGAACAAATTGGTAAACAGGGGTTGATTAAGCCTAGTTCTTCGCCCCCACCCCTCAAATGTATGACAGCCTTCTGTGGTGTAACTACTATTAGTTATGCAGCACTATAAATGTGCATAATATTTTGCAGAGAATGTGAAATAGCACTGCACGAAAAGTGATGTAGTTCCCATTTTGGTGCTCACATTAATGAAAGAAAATCTCTTCATCACAGATCCTCAAAAGGTATTTGGGCACCTAACTCACATTGTTTCAGTTAATTTTTTTTTTTTAATGGAAGCTTAGGTGTCTAAATAGTTTTAGGGGTCTGGATCTGCTGTGCTAGAGCTAGGATGCACATTTGAAAGACTTCATTGGTGGTTTTTTTCCCAAAACATTTTTTATTAAACAATTGCCATTTTGTACAACCAAGCCTTACAAAAATTAAAGATGATTAAAATATTGTAATAGAAGAATAAGACATATCTCATGATGATGCTTTATTTTCATTTCAAAGTACAATTCTTCGCCAGCGTTTTCAGTCCAAACACCTCAGAATGAAACATTACATAAGAAATATGAAAAGGATACTTACTGGAATCTGGCTAAAAAAAGAAGTAAAATGATGGTTCAATCTATGTTCATTGTCCAAGCTGAGAAGGCAATTGGCATCAATGGATATTACACCAAAGGCTATGAAATCTGGTTATTGCAAATAGAGAAGACAATCTTGTCCCCTTTCCATAAAGAAAGAGCCCATAAGGACAAATAGGCTGCTCAGAAGTAAAGGATTCAGGATCCCAAGTGTTTAAAAGAGGCACAACCCAAATGCCCCCCCCATCCCAATGCTGTTTACTTAAACCTCTAAAATGTGTAAAATTGAAGGCTTTCTTTATGGATCTTATTTGTACATTGCACTTAGTGTGGTGCATTAGCCAGTAAAAATGCACTTTCTGGGTCCAATGCCACAGAAATATGTTATGTGAATATTTTCAACTACTTCATTAGGACTAAGAGCTGAAGGTCAGACCCATGATGCCTTTTGAACCTGACAATGAGATTGTAACAAATTCTGGGACTGATCCGCCCAGAAGGCACATGGCTGATCCTTTCCCCCAGTATTCTACATGGTTTAGATGTCCTTCATGTTTATTCTTAGCTATGTTACAATACCAAGGACATATACATATCCCCAATAATCAAGGACAATTATATGTTTAAAAAGCAATACGCAAAGTTTCTCCGAAAGATAATTAAGGAGAAAATTCCGTTCACCCATGTGGGAAGTGAGCCAGAAAATGCAGACATAATTTGGGAATTCATTCATTATTTGTAATCTACAGTGTTTTGTCCAACACCCTAAATGTAAAGTCAAAGCTTTAATACAGCCTCTAATAGACCATGGGCCATAGACCCCCAACTGGCTCAGCTCCATTTGAAAACTGCCTTGCTGTTGATAAACCCCTGTGCCCTTGAAGTGGGTTGGAGTCCACAAAAGCTTATGTTTGAAGAAATTTGTTCATTTTTAAGGTGGCACAGAACTCTTGTTGTTTTTGCTGTACGCATACTAACATGCTTACCCCCTCTGGAACAGGGGCCTTGGAGAACATTCAACCTCTGGGAGGTCAAGGATTGAATCCCCCACCCCTAACAACCTCTGAATTTCTGCTAGGTGTATGAGAGTGTGCCCTTAGCTTACAACCAGGTCTCTACCATAGCTCCACTGGCTGACTGCTAAGAAGACGCAATGAATCAGCACATCCCCTAGTGCTCTGGTCAGGTACCCTCCAGCAACCTGGTTTTAATTGCTTCCTGCACATTACAAGCCCACTCATAGGAACATGATGCCATTCAACAAACTCGCCCTTGTGGCCCTTCTGGGCAAACAAAGCTGCAGCTACTTTCTACTGGTCCCTCTTTCCTCCAGAAGAATTCCCTCATTATTGCTCTCTCTTAAGATATCCTGATCATTGTTTTTCAGGTTGGAAACCATATCAAGTTTGATTCTAGTAAAAAGCTGAGGATTTATCTTATGGTCTTTCCATAGATCTACTTTACATATACCACTTACAAAGCACCGAAGACTTTTTTGCTCGACCTATAACCTGAGTATTTGAATCAGTTTCCCAACAAGAATTAACTCATTTCTTTTTCATCAACCAAATAATCAAAAGCTTTTTTTGGGAGCTCTCCTTATGGCAACAGGAAAAGATGCTTGGAAAAAATGTGCCCTCTCCCCACATTGAAATGCAAGTACTTAGACATACCTTAACTTAGGGGCAAGTCTTCACTGGGAGTGGCAAATTCGCTGCCATCAATTCAAACTTACTGATTGGTTCCGTAAAGACTCACTCAGCCGATCAGGAAGTTTGATCTTACACTGCCAACCAGGTAACACTTGTTTGAAAGGAGGCCCCTCCCTTCAAACCAGTGCAGTATGTGTGCAGGGAGTAGAGAAGCTGAATGTACATGTGCAAGTTATATTAAATAACCTGTGTATCTACATTAGACTGCTGCTGAAAAGGGCAGGCAGTGTAGACCTGCCTGTAAATCACATGAACAGTCACACTGATTTCATGCTACTTGCATGCTTAAAGTCATTTCTGTACTTGTATACCTTGCTTAATCAGGGCCTATGGAACATTTATACTAATAACCATAAAAGAAATCCACAGGCTGTTGAAATTCTGCCACCACATCTTTCTGGAAACAAACCTCACTTTTTCCTCTTTTCTTCTTTAAAATTGCTTTTAATGCAATGGGTTCTATTCCTACTGCAGGATGGTCCTACAGTGTTTCAATTAAAGCACATGGCCTTTAGACCCATTTTTTTCCCCCAGCACCATCACACTTCTATTCACAGCTCAGGCACAAAACCCAATTAGTTATTAATTGATGCACGTTAAAATTCATTAACTCTGCATATGAAGCTTAAGCTATAATTAACTGTCTTCTAAGCCTTTTGTTCTTTAATCTCCAGGTAGAAGTTCCCATTGTTAATGGGAAAAAAATGCATTCTGAAATCTCTCCAGTATTCAGTTCCCACGGGCGGTAGATGGTATTGGTGGAACTTGTTAATTCTTCCCTGTCAGTTACCCTGTGGTGTTTTCCAGGTGTGAATCTGATCAGATCTAGAGTGAAACAAAGATGTATTTGTGGGAGGAAACCTTCAAAGGCCTTTTCACAAAGCCTAGTGTCTTGCAGTAGTACTTCCTGAGCTCAACAATGTATGTGCTTTTTTCTTTCTAATATATTCTGCAAGGAAGTATAATCATGGGATCAGGTCACACTGTTAGCAAATCAAAGCAGTTGTTAAGATTTAAACACTGGGGAACAGAATATAGAGGAAAATAAGATCATGACCATATGCTTGTCCCAAGTGTTTAAATCTTAACAACTGCTTTGATTTGTGTTACAGTCTGACCTGATCCCATGACTTATACTTCCCTGCATTTATTTCCTTCCATTCTGTAAGTTCCTGCCTTCTTCAAAGCATTTGACAAAGTGGGATTTTCTCCCACAAAAGCTCATGCAATAAATAAATGTTAGTCTTTAAGTGCCACAGGACTCCTTGTTTATCTTACTGCCCCCTTGTAACTCTTTTTGTTTTATGTTTGTACAGCACCCAGTGCAAATGGGGTCCTGGTCCATAACTGGCAATGGTAGGCATTACTGAACTACAAATAATTATAAAGTGGAAGTGAAAAGAAGCAGAGGAAAGAAAATTAATCAGCTGGATCCTGCAATGTGGGGTGGAGGGGTGGAAGGGAGGACCACTGAAGTCTGAAGTTTATAAAGGCTCATGCTTCTATAGACAGGTCAGAAGGGATCCCCCCCACTCCTCCATGGTGTCCTCTGAAGTCTCAGTGATGGCCATCGCTGGAGAAGGGTATTGGTGGGGAAGACCAGGGCTTGGAGGAGTCATCAAGTATTTATTTTCCTCTCTCTCTCAAGTGCTGGGTTGACTGGTTCTTGCTCATGTGCTCAGGATCTGACTGATGGCCATCAGTGAGGTCAGGAGGAAATGTTCTTTCAGGTCCAGTTGGCAGTGACCATAGGTTTTTTAATTCTTCCTCTGCGGCATATGGGTTCACTTGCCAGCATTATCTGGGTAGCTCTCATTGCCCTGCCATTGCTAGGGCCTCAGTCACTAGTGGACCTACGCCCCTCCTACTTCTTTGCCTGTGGCACATCACAGTTTGGTTGCCTATGAACTGTAATATTTCAGTCTAATTTTGGTCATGGGGGTGAGCATGAGGATATGAGGGCGGGGGCTGTAATATACAGGAGGTCAGATTAGCTGAGCCAGTGGTCCCTTCTGGTTAGAAGCTCTATGACACCAAATTGTTGGAGTTCTGTGTGGGCGCAGTGGTCTGAAGTTGCAGGTGTGTGAGCTTATGTTCCAGAATAAACTTTTGGAAAGCTGAGCAAGGTTTAAAAAGTCAACTTGAGGTTTTTATTTTCTTGTGGTTCCCAGTTACCCATCATTTATTTACCTGGTTTGCTTTTAGAAGTCAGGACTTAGCTGCCTTAATTTTGATGAGGAAGGACTCTCAGTTCTGTCTGCTTCAGAACCCTTCTTATTTCTCCCAAATGGGTGTTGGGAGTGAATCACCTTTGTAAAGGTGGAGGGTATGACATAAAAAGAAAATGGGCTGCTTACCTATTGAAAGCAGCTCTGTAACAATCTGTTCAGCAGCACCTGTGTGCGACTGGGGAAGAATGAGGAGAGAGTTCTTGATGGGGTACTTTGGGGCTGCCTGCAGGCTTCAAGAATCATGAAGAATCATGAACCTTTGGTTCTCCCAGGCAGGGGATCAAGGGTACCCCAGGAGACTCTTCTTTCTCTGTTTGTGATTGACATGCCTCACTGGAGTCTGTGGAGGGGGTGCAGCAGCAACATCTCCTTGCCCCCACCTGAACACTCCTGATCCTACCTCACTCTAGTCAATGGGAGTTTTGCCAGCAACTTCAAAGATTGAGGGAAGGATCGAGCCCTCGGTGGGCAGGGAGTTGTTTGAGGGTGCACCCCCTCAGTTCCATGTTGCATCAGCAGACACAGAGGAGAAGTGATCTGTGCCAAAAGAAAAAGGTCTGGTGCAGATTACTTACACTCTGGAGCAATGGGGAAGCCGGAACCAGATTGTGATTAGGCTCTAGACTGTGATTAAACTCCTCCTGCTGCACCACCATCACACACTGCTTTTGTATGGTTGCAATCCAGCCTATAATGGTGACAACCATGAGGCCAGCATCTATGTTATACTTTAGATGTGATTCCCATGTGATAGGGAAACCATTATGGCTGTACAGTGAGGCCCTGTAAATTCCATAGCAGACTCGACCTAGATTCTGCCACGTGGCTCTATAGCTTCTTCTCTACTCCAGAGTGGCAGACTGACTGCAAATGCTATGGCAGACAGATGAAAAACAAATCAGAAATGGAGGTGATTTGATTAAAATTTGGAAGGGTGAAATTCATCCTTATGCAGGGGGAGAGGATATGACTTGGGTAGAACTTAAATTACAAGATCCAAAGGGGTAGCCGTTTTAGTCTAGTTCAGTACAAACAAGGAGTCCTGTGGGACTTAGAATAAAAAATATATTTATTGCATGAGCTTTCGTGGGAGAAAATTCCACATCATCAGATGCTTTGAAGATGGGGGGAACTTACAGAACGGGAGGAAATAAATGCAGGGGAGTTTGTTATGAGAACAGGTCACACTGTAACAGCAAATAAAAGCAGTTGTAAAGATTCAAACATTGGGGAACAGCATACAGAGGGAGATCAGGTCAAATCACCTGTTGTCATGAGAGAAAAATCCATTGTCACTATTAAGGTCTGAAGCAATGCAACCAAATTTGTAAATAAATTCAATTTCAGTAGCTTCTCTTTGAAGCCTTGATTTAGTGTTCATCTGTCTGAGCACAGCAATTAGCAAATCATTAATAGAGTGATCACAAAGATTGAAATGTTCACCCACTGGTTTTAGAGTGTTGTGATTTCTGATGTCAGATCTGTGCCCATTTATTCTTTTGCACAGAAACAGTCCTGTTTGTCTAATATATAAGGCAGAAGGGCATTTCTTGCATATGATGGCATAAACCACATGGGTGGATGAGCAGGTGAATGAACCTTTTGATAGAGTAGCTGGTTTTATGAGGTCCTATAATAGTGGTTTTTTTGTGCAGATATGTGGGCAAAGTTGGCAGTGTGGTTTGTTGCAGGGGTATATGCCTGCTTTAATGGTTCTGTTATCAGGTCTGAAGTTGCTGGTAAGCAGCTGCTTAAGGTTGGTGGCTTCTCTATAGGCAAGGAGAGGTCTGTCTTCCAAGGCTTGAGAGAGTGAGGGATTGTCTTGTAGAACAGACTGTAGATCACTGAGGATGTGCTGTAGAGGGCTGACTTGGGGGTTGTAGGTGATGACTAGAGGTGTTCTGTTGTTTTCTTTCTTGGGATTCTCGTGCAGTAGTTGACTTCAGGATACCCGCCTGGCTCTATCAATCTGTTTCTTCACTTCCGCGTATGAGTACTGTAGGTTCAAGAATTCCTGACAGACACCTTCAGGATCTCTCTGAGGCATCAGAGGAAATGCAGTTATATCTTATGGTTTGGCTGTAGACAATGGATCGTGTGGTGTGTTTAACATGAAAGCTCAAGGGATGTAGGTAACTATACTGATCAGTAGGTTTTTGGTAGAGGGTGATGCTTATGTGTCCATATCAAATTTGTACTGTAGTGTCAGAAGGTGGATCTCCTGTGTGGAGCGTTCCAGGCTACGTTTAAGAGTGGAGTAGAAACTGGTGAGATCTCTGTGGAAATCTTTAAGGGCATCCCTATTATGGGTCCAGGTGAAGATTTAATCAATATAGTATAAGTAGAGGAGAGGTGCTTTGGGAAGAGACTTGAGGAAACGGTGTTTTATGTCAGTCATAGAAATTTTGGCATATTGTGAGGCCATGCAAGTACCCATAGCATTGCCGCTGACTTAAAGGTATAAATTATCCTCAAATCTGAAATGGTTGTGGGTGAGTACAAGTCACAAAGTTCAGCCCCTAGGTGTGCTGTGGCATCATCTGGGGTCGTGCTTGTAATCCATCCTTATGAGGGCTATTGGTGTAAAGAGATTCTGTGTCCCTAGTGGCCAGGATGGTGTTTTCTGGAAGCTCATCAAAGGATTTGATTTTTCTCAGGAAGTCCATGGTGTCTTGACCATAGCTAGGCGTGTTCATAGCATAGAGTTTGAGGAGTGAGTCTACCTAGCCAGATAAGCCTGCTGTAAGAGTGCCAATGCCTGAGGTGATAGGGCATCCAGGGTTTCCTTTCTTATGGACTTTAGGTAGTAGATAGAATATCCCTGGTTGGGATTCTGGTGGGGTATCTGTGTTTATTTGTTCCTGTGCTATCTTGGGGAGTTTCTTGAGTAGGTGTTCTAGTTCCTTTTGGTATTCTTCAATGGGGTCAGAGGAAAGTGGTTTGTAGAATTGTTGTGTTGAAGAGTTGTTTATAAGCCTCCTAATTATAATCCAATTTATTCATGGTGACGACAGCACCTCCTTTGGCAGCCTCCTTAATAATAATATCAAGAGTTGTTTCTGAGGCTGTGGATGGTATTGCATTCTTCAAGGCTGAGGTTATGGTGTAAGGGATGTTGTTTGTCCATGATTTCAGCCTTTGCACGGTGGTGGAAACAATCAATGTAGAAGTTTAGTCTGTTGTTCTGACAATAAGGAGGGGTCCATGAAGAATATTTCTTCTTGTAGTGTTGGGAGGCCCGGTATCTCTAGGTCACTGTGTAGATCATTGGTGTGGTGAAAATATTCCTTGAGTCTGAGATGGTGAAAATAGTCCTCTAGGTCACCGCAGAATGGGGGGACTGGAGGACTATTGTGGACAAACAAGGACTCCTTGTTTGTTAATTTTACTTAAATCACACTTACACTCTCAAATAAAGTTCATGAAACTGATATGTCTCAGGGAGTCTGCACCAGGGGCACAAGCTCTTACAAATTTTCTGAAATGGTCACTTCCTGGTTCTCAACTGAGCAGAAGACGTGGCGAGGGATCAGAAATCAGAGAATTGGACCAATGCAAGGTCTGCTTTATTGCATTGCTGTGCATATGGGGCTGGGGTTGGGAGGGAGAGTTCATATCTCACTCCCAGCACCAACTAAGGCTACTGGCAGGTCTACACGGGTTGCCTTTTTTGGCAGCAATTGAATGGAGATATGCAGGTTACTTAAAATAATTTGCATATCTGTTTGACTGCACTGAGTCCAAGTGAGTGGCCTCCCTTCAATTCTGTGCTTCTCCAGTTGCTGGGGTAGTGTGTAGAGATCAGGTTCCTAATTGACTGAAAAACAAAGTGGTTCTGTGGCACTTAAAGACTCACTCAATAAATAAATTTGTTAGTCTTTAAGCACCACAGGACTCCTTCTTTGTTTTACTGAACTAGACTAACACTGCTGGCCCTTTGGAACTTGCTAATTCACTGAGTGGGTCTTCAGAGAGTCGATCTAGTGTCATGGAGATAAAGTCCCTCAGGTTGTCTTCTCATCCATAGAGCTGATCCAGCACCAACATGGATGGGTTTTTTCTTGTAGGCTAGAGGTAATAACCATACTGGGCCAATGGGTAAAGGTGGAAATAGAGGGACATTAATGGCAATTCTGGGAGCTCTTGGGAGAGACTCAGTTAGAACCTTGTATGATTTGCATGTGCTCTAGTATTAATCATACGTGTTCTGTCTGTGTAAGGCTGTGAAAAGTGACATGAATACTGATGTGGAAGCTGCTGCCAAGCCATCACAATTTGTTTGACAGTACCATGTAAACCAGAGACAGGGACAACTACCGGAATAAAGATATAGAAAATTATGTGGCAGGGTCTCTTTCTTTCTGTTTTCTCCTTTCGTAAGGATTAATTAAATTTACGGGAGTTACCTAAACCTAAGCTGCTAGAAATATGCTCATTTTTCATTACAGAAGAGCTTAACAATTAACCAGTTTCAACCAAGGAGCATTTGGGATTTAGAATTTTCAGCACTCTGTTATGAAAAGAAACTGAACATAAATCAGAGGATGATAACAATCATGCTCAACTTATAGTGATGAGTCCTGGGAACACAGTCTTAAATTTGCTGGCAACTGGTGGGTTTTCACTGTGCAGGTCAAACATTTACCTTACCAAGAAGTCTGAGTCTGATGAAAATTCAAGTGGCTTCATTATCTTATCAGTCTTAACAGTGGCCTTATAAGATTGACCTTTGTTTTGCCGAGAGCAATGAAAAATACAAACATTGTCTAAAATTATGTATTTATCTGAGAAAATGAGAGCCAGCCAAATACTGTTCCAAAAATAAAAGAAAATTAAGTCTATGGGCTGGTGGCAGGTGACAGATAAAAAGCATAGTGAATAAACTGCTCAATTTATCAACATTAGAGATACAGCAATAGTATCTTTGCACCATGCGTAAATTTCCCCAAACACCCCCCCCAATACGTGCTGTTTTTCTGGCCTTTATGAAATGCTGTTTCTAATGGATCATTTGTGCATTGGGAAGAGTTTTACTCAAAATGGGCTGGATTCAGGAAGGGGCTGCCCAAGAAAATTATTTAGATTGTAAGTTCTTCAGGGGCAGGGGCCATCTGTTTGTTCTGTGTTCATGCAAAGCCTAGCACAATGGGTCCTGATCCATGGCTGGGGCTTTTGGGCTTTCCTGCAATACAAACAAGAAGGGAACTAGAAATTATGGGCTTAATAATTATGGGCAGGAATTACTGGGTGACATGCTGTGATCTTTGTTTTGGAGGGGGCCAGACAAGATGGTCATAGTGGGCCCTTCTGGTCTTAAAAATCTTTTAAAGAAACTTTAAAGAGGCCATGGAGTGTTGCTACGTGCGTTCAGTGTAAAATCTTCAGAGCATTCATATGCTCCATATCAGTGCCTAGAGACCCAGATCCTCAGCCAGTGTGAACAGGCATAGCTCCATTGAAATTAAAGGAGGTACCAGCTGGAGAGCTGGTTTTAGGGGTTTTTTTAAACTTGGTATTGTCACAAGTATCCCCTAGACTGAAAGCAACTAGAGGACACATCTCTCTGAGTAGCAGCAGTAGTTTATCTACATTGTGCTAGCAGCATTGACCAGATTTTCTGATATTTACGTGCCTAAAGATGCAGATGAATGCCTGGATTTTCAGAAGTTTCCAGGCACCTAACTCCTATTCAAACCAATAATTAGAAATCAATCATTGATTTAGGTATTAGGCACATAATGGGATTTTACAAAGCACCTAAGCAGGGCAGGTGTCTATCTGTATCTTTAGGGACCTAAATATCTGGAAATCTGGCCCTGTATACGTAGTCAGTTTCTCTCTAATACAGCCACAGAGTTTCCACTTCATTTGGTAAGTTTATTGCATGGTAATAGGGAAGAGGAAGAATATATTTTTCCTAAAAACAGGAAGACATGATACAGAACTACCAGAAAGTGTCAGGCAGAGAAAAGCGAGAGTAATGCCTCAAAAGTATTTCAGCATTTTTAAAGAATTATTATTGGCAGCAATATTAGCCCAGCAGCTTTGAGAACACCCTGTCATGGAACTGCAACTCATTGTGCTGAGGCAAATATAGGCATAGAAATGGTCACTGCCCTGAACATCCTACAGTTGAAGTTGAAGTGAAACTAACTGGGTTTCATGATGACAACGTCCTTTTAACATACATCTGTGACTCTCTAACAGAGCCAGGTTTTCAACTGCTGAGCACTCATGACTAAATCAGATTTTCAAAAGTGTTCAGCACCCCAAGCATCTTCCATTGTGGCACCTACCTCTGAGTAACAATCATGATTTTGAAAATCCAGATGCTTATTTAGATGCCTAAATGGGAGCTGAACTCTTTTGAAAAATCTGGCCCTCAGTAAATAATACCAGTGATCAATTAAAAAAAAAAAATGGAACCAAGAAGCCTATGACCAGTGGCTTAAAGCTAAACAGCTACTTCAGCAGAAAGGTAATGGACTGTGCCCTTTTGGAAAGAGAGGAAGAGGCAGAGAACAAAAAACATATCTAATTATGAAAGACACTCTTTGCATCCAAATGAAGTAATGTCCTTGCCCAGCTGTTAAAAAGAAGCAGAACTTAGAATAGTAAATATGAGGTGTTTCAATATATAAGATGAGGCGGCTGTCCAATGGCTGCTTTAAGCAAAAAGAAGTTTTTCAGTTTGCATCTCTGAGAAATCAGTGACCCAAAACCTCCATCATTAGTAACAATAATTAGAAGATGCTATAGGAGGAAGTGTATGGATGATTGCCACTAAAAGGAACAGTCTCTCTAATTTATTAGAGATTTTTAACTTGGCGTCATTAAGCCATGTCTGTTGAAGGCCATTTAGGACTCTGGGGATATGTCTGTACTTTAAATTCCCTCCATGTAGTCTGGAAAAAGAAAAGAGACTGCTTTCTTGACCACTGTGAAGAGGGAACTCATCCCATTGTTAGCCTTCTAATCAAGGGAAAGTTGTTTAAGGAAACCATGTGCCTCATTCCCTACAGCTTTGCTTCTTGTGTAGTCATTTGCACAGTATTTCACAGCCCCTATGCACTCAATCTCATCCTGACTGGGTAGCATCTTACTCCCTTTTGGCACTCACGTTGAGCAGGTGTAAATGACTGTGCAGGGTACAAATCCATGGAGAATCAGGCCAGACCTACAAAGCAATATGCAGCAAAAAAATGTGTTATTTTCCACCTTCTGAGTCGGTTCTTTAGTTGACACCATTGTTGCATGTCAGCTTGGGAGCTCTGTCCTCTTGCTGTCGGTCTGCAATCATCCAAGATTGACCACCTTTTTCCTTTTTTTAAAAAAAATGCATCATCAATCCTCCTGGTGATGCCACCTGATCCCTTTGCTCTTTGCACTGCTGTGACTCCCTTACCATGCCATCACCTGCGGATGCCAGTTGAGCAGCTGCGTTCTGCACTAACACCCATGCTGTGCAGTGAAATCTCCAATGGCATGTGCTCTTAGAGCACTGCAGCTGGGTCCCTTATTCCCAGCTGTCATATGAGTTCCTTTGAGGCGCTCTTATGTTCTGTGTAACCTGCCTTCCAATGAAAAACCATAGATTGCAGTTGCTTTTGTCCTTCTGGACTGGACAAGCAAATATACATGTCCCCAGGATAACTGTTTTTATTAGTGACTCCTGTGACCAGTTTTGAGTTTAAGGTATAGGACCATATGAGGACCATTGGATCTCTTTTCTCAGTCAAATTGAGTGAGCAGGACTATTCATGTGTAATCAGGAAGGATTGCAGGATTGGGCCCTGAACTATTCATCATCTTAATACAAATCAAAGTAACCTTACTCTCCTGGTTATATTGTATTTAAATTTCTGTTAAAATACCGCACTTTCTATTGTGTTTTTGGAAGACATTTTGGATGGGTTTTTAAATGTGCCCAGCCTTGGTTTAACTCTGAAGTCAACAGAAGTCCTACTTATTATTGTTTGGGTGTTTTGTATCCTGGTAATAATATTAACAGGCCGCAATCAATGGCCCCGCTGTGCTATAGACTTATAACAAAAAGATGGTCTCTACCATCATAAGACTAAGATGTGAGACAACAGGTGCACAAAACAAGCAGGGGACCACAGGATAACAGTGAGTTATTTCAGTTCACGTTATAAGCAGCGGTAAAATCACACCTGCTGTCTAGTCATTGTCAAGTGATTCGTAGGTATCATGACATAGGTGGGCTTTGGAGACCCTGTATAGGAATATAATAGTGTTTTTGTAGGTTGTTGGGGTTTTTTAAGCAGCAAGCTCTACTCACAAGAGGGGACCAAAAAAGAAGCATGAAGATGCTTGTTAGAAACTACTGACTTCAGTTAGACCAGCACTAAGTGCTATTGAAAATGCAAACTGAATTATGTGCCTGTGGTAGGTGCTGAATTTGAGACCATTGGAGACCATAGGGCCCCTAAATAGGTGCAACACAGTGCTTTGTCATCTGACCTCCACCCTGATGTGAGGTGAGAGGGTAGCTTACTCCGTTTCCTTTGCTTCTTTGGCAGGCAGCACATCCTCCTCCTATTTGACACAGTTTCCTCTGCATTTCTCTCTTCTCATTTTTGGCATACGCCTCACAAACTGGTCTTACATTAAAAATCCAGAAGAGATAACTGAGGATCTTTTGGCCTATGTGGGTCTCTGTAACTCTGACTTCCTGAGCTGTTTCTCAGAAGACCTTAAGGGAGTTTGGTACTCACTTGTCAATGGAATTTGGGCACTGAACTCCTGTATATGCTTTTTGAAAAATCCAGCTTAGGACTCTTTAATAATAAATGATTCCAAAAACTTTACTAACTAGTGATAAACACATAGGAGGCATTATCTTGTCAGACTTTACCCATACTGCAGTATTTATGAATAGTTAACTAACCTAAGAATGTTGCCCCCTCTAATGGAGCAGAAGACAAGGAAATGTAGATATGTGCTACCAGCTGGCCTGTTAATACACTGAAAGCCAATTTCTTACATAAGACACAAATGGGAAGCAGAAAGGCAATTACTCTAGTTTAGACTAAACAGGAGAAAAATGTCTCACAAATCAATATTGTATCATATCTAGCAACTATTTGTACAACTGCTCTTATTATTTATGGTCAAATCCGGCACAGCTCAGATGGCACATTGAGAAAGGAAACACCCCTGGTTCTCACTTACCTTAAGGCCCTTACCAGCATGAAGTGAAAAGGAAATGGCTCTCTGAAAATACCCCATGCACAGTGGGGCCTTTCCACCAGGCATATGAACTCAGAAACAGCCCTGTTCCACGAATAGCAGTCCTCATCTGTTTTAGGGCAGGTAATCCAAGGCTCAGAATGATTTTCAGAGATGCTCTCCATTCAGAGTTCCCAGTCACTCTTTAAGGATTTGAACCAGTGGTTACAAAAGTCTAACTGATACAAATGTGATACCTACGATTTCTCTACGGCTATGTCCACATGTAGCTTTTAAATCGAAACAATGGTCGTCGTTTCAATTTAAAAGTTGTCATGTCCGAACGAAGTTTCGTTATTTCAAAATGACAAACCTTATTTTGAAATAGTAAAACCTAGGCTGAAATCGAAATAGCCGTTATTTCAAAATGGTTGTTTCAAAATAACGCTGTTTGGATGTTTTATTTCAAAGTAACCATTATTTCGAATTAACACTTTTGCCCTTCTCCTTCCCAGGATGCCTTCCTTTTTCTATATATTGGGTGGGGGCATGGCCCAGGGAGGGGGCCATCTTGCCACACCTCCCATGCTGCCCCTCTTCTGATTCGAAATAGCAAGTCCTGTGTCTGGACTTGCTATTTTGATTTGGGGTTTTTGCTTAGTTTGATTTAACTTAATTCAAAATAATGATTTTATTTCAAATTAACTTTCTTTGAATTAACTTATTTCAAAATAAGCATCTATGTGTGAACATAGCCTATGTGAATATTTAGTTGGTGGGAAGCTGGGGTGTGAATCTACCCTGTACTTGCCCACTGTGTACTAACTGTCCATGTGGATCCTGCTGATACATACTGACAGGTTTGTCAGTGCAATTACAATTGACTCCTGTTTTCAAGTTACATATCTTCTCCTATTTCACACCCCCGCTTGCTGCAAACTAACTGTTCCTGTAGACAAGCCCCTGGACAGCCAAGCCAGCTCATGAGCAGTTCAAGTTTGTTCCACCCACCTGATATTACATGGGGGATGCTCATCTGTGAAAAATAATGTAGGGTTGGTCTGCATTTTAGAAAATGTTTTAAATCAGCAGTATATTAAAATAAGCATTATTTTTAATTTGAACTGCTCTGCTTTTTCAATTTCTAAGGGTTTATTAGGAACAGTTTGCAGAATGCATTGAAAGAATTTGTCTTGTTAATTTAAAAAAAATATTTGGGAAATGTATCTTCTTTAAGTTTTGAAAGCAGACATTTCCCCCCTGTGTACATGTTTCTTCCAATTGCAGTCAGAAACTCACAGCTGGTTTTTGTTTGTTTGTTTCATCAAAGAGCACTGTGAGCCATGGTTAAATTCAGTCTCCGAGTCCAAACTACCAGCTGATTTGGCTGTATCATTCTGATAATTATGTCTGCATGAATCCTATTTAACACTCATCAGCTAAAAGCCTGACCCTGTAAAGATATATGCCTATGTTTAACTTTAAACCCATGAATAGTTCCACTTACTTGCCTTAAATTTAAGCCTATGCATACTTTCATTTTTCAGTATCAGAGACTAGGAAATTAATTTTGTACCTAATACTACAGTTATATTTAGTATAAGTAGCTAAGAATTTTATGCAGTAAGGATTTTTTGTTGGTTTAAAAGAATGATCTCTGATATTTGCATTTACATTTGACCAGCGCTAAACCAAATGTCCACATCTCTGAAGTTAATATATTTTGGTGATATTTTAATAGAAAAACAAAAATGTGGATCAGAACAATTAAATGATACAGGGTTTCAAGCATAACACACAGAAAAATGTGCATTTCCAGGTTTTCTGATTGGGCTTTGTCTTCCCCTTAGGGTATGTATATATGGCATGGTAGAACTGTGTTCTTCTTTAACTTTGTCTGAAACACACTAACTTTGCAATTAAGCAACAGGCCAAATCACTTGGATGTTGATAGTTCTCCAATGCCTTCCCACAATTCCCACCCAAATGATAAATAGGTTCTCCTGCAATTGACGGGGCAGGAGTCCTAGAGTTCCTCATCATGAAAAATCATGGGATGTATCTGCACAAACAGAGGTAAGTGCAGAAATCTGAGGGCACAGTAATGTGTGTAGTGGTTTGCAGTGTTGATGCTCACATCTGAGCTAGGCTAAACCGGGTGTTCAGGCTCAGGTGCCAGTCATTTGGGTTAACTGGGCAATGTAGATATAACCTATGTGGAATGTGCAATGGCTTTACCATAACCCATAGGCTCTTTAACTTACTGGATCAAACTGATTGACTTAACATGTGGATACTACTGTGTTCCTGTTGGCATCAGTGAAAGTACATGAATTATTAGGCCAACAGGATTTGGTCCAGTGCATTCCACCATCTCGACGTCTGCAGGAGCACAAAGCTTTCTGCTGGTGTAAACCCTTCCACCTTTGCAGTGTGAATCTCTAACAATTGGACAGCTGTAACTCCAAAATCAGTTAAAGGGAAAAGGAAAAGAAATTCATGGTTTATGACCAGGATCTAAAACACATTTTATTGGAAATTTTTATGTTTGTAGGTCTGAGGAGCTTTTATAGTGAGGAGTTCTGAAAACTGCCATAAAATTTTGCCTTGGGGGTTATGATTGCGTTTGTATCTGTCCCAAACTTATATAAATAAAAAAGACAGTTTTTACTGTAGAAGCTTAAAAGGTTAGAGTGGTTTTTGGTCTGCAATGAACCTTTTATAGGTATGATGTTGTAAGAATATTTTTTAAAATATTAATAAAAATACTGCTTTACATTTCTTGATAAAGCAATTTCATCCTTGATGACAAGAAAAGGATAATGTTAAAAAATGAGTCCCTTTCTGCTAAGACAGAGCCTAATGAATTTTTGTACATGCAAAGTGCTCTAAATTGTAACTAGCTTAGAGTCCTGTTCAGAAGAAATCTGACTTTTAGGGAAGCTTTGTTGTCCCTTGAGATTTGATGCACAAATCACATTTCTTTGCCATAGAACTCATCCTTCTTGTTTTTATCTGGCCCCATGCCTAAGTATCCTGCATGTTATATTAGTAGTGAGAATATCATAGGGCCTAGGTGTGGACAAAGACCACATATGACTTCACCTGATGATGTTTTGTTAGCCTATGGACAGTGTGAAGAGGCAGTGAGCGACATGGAGTTTCATGAACTCCACGCTCGATAATAATATGACAGGACTCCTTGCTTGTAAAATCACACTGCCTCTTTATTAACAGAGGAATTTAGTGAGATTGTAGCTAGCATTTCAGCCATGTATGCATAAATTAGCTTCCTGATTCCTCTTCCAAACTCTTCCTACCCTGCAACCTGAGCTCCTTCCTCCAATTTACATGCAAATTGCTACATCTTTTCATCTAACAATTTTGGTTGTTGTGTGTTCTATTCAAGCATTTGTTGACTTGTTGAGGCTCGAGTTTACTAGTACACAGCTGGCCCTTTGCAGGGATTTGGCCTTTAACCTCAGCCCAGTGCAGCCTGGTAAGCCTTCAAGCATGTTGGTTTTGGGGCCAGTTTCCCACGTGTTATTTACACAATCTCGGCTGGCAAGGGACTTGCTTCCAACCTGTTGCTGCCTTCATTCTATTGAATGGCATCTTGCTGGTCATCTATACTGTTTGTATATATCATTTCTTCTGACAATTGAGGGGATCAGGTTGTGCAGCCCATGCTGAAGCCATTGACTTAACATATTTTTAGCAAACGAGCTACAGGACAGTAAGTTCTGGTTCAGCTATAAGAAATGTAAAACACACCCATCACTGCTGTGTAGACATGCCTTAAAAGTGAACTGGTCTGTTCTAAGCTTATCTCATTCTAAAATTGCTGCTTATCAATGTTACTGAGATTACAGTATGGCTGATTCCACAATGCAGCAGGAAATAAATGGGTTTTCGATTTAATAGTATAAATCAAAATAGGGCAGTTCTGACAGCTGCCTTCTTGTGCAGTGCTTGGACACTGGAAGGATTTGTATCTGCTAACGTCACACTGCATATCTCCTGTTCTTCAATGGAAGAGTCTACATTCTCCATTATTGGATGTACTGCTGAATTTTCCTTTGTAGGGCAGTTGGGAGATTGGGAAATAAAGTGGTTCTGTTTTCCATAATCCTTGCACCATTGCCCATAGGCTGAACACTTTTCTTTCTAATTTTTGTGTTTCTTTCCACAGTATATAAACTGGACCAGTGGTTTCCAACCTTTATGACATATGGGGCCAACATAGTATTTTTACAACCCCAAAGGGCCATCAGTCTATCAGCTCATGAAACATGTATTGACATATACACTGTTAAGGCCTACAAATCACTACATATTTAGAGTAAACATTTTTGCATTCACTATTTTACACCTACAAATTACTCCCGGTATGTCACACACAAAGCACTAGTGTGGATGAATGACTCACTACACACTGAGGCACATGGCATGGCAGCTGAGTCATGGTGGGTGGCCTGCTAAGTGCAGGCCAAACCAGAAAGCATTGATATTTTGAGTCCTGCCCCTCCTCAAACATGGTAGCTCCTGGCTGCACCACCAAGAATGATCCCCCTACACTGCAGCCAGATGGAAGAAGTTTGGTGAGGATGCTGCCTTCTTGCTGATGAGGGAAACCACACATGTCCTGTAGCTCCATGCACTCTACCTGGGCACTGAGGTAATGGTTCCCTTCTGCAGCCAGGGGGATGGGAAATCAGTGCTCCCCTCCCTCTAGCTCCAGCTGGAACTCCAATGCCTAGGGATCCAGAAGGAGCACTCAGCTGTGCTCCCTGCAAGAGCCAGAGGGAGGGAAGTGCTGATCTCCCATCCCTTTGGCTGTAGCAAGCAGCCTGCACTGGTCTTGAAGCCCTGCAAACAATGCATTCCTCCTGAGTCCGTAAGCAGCAGCTCCCTTCTGCAGTCAGCAAGAGGGGAGCAACAGGCCACTTTGAAAGACCCCCTAGTCTGCTTTTGGCTTCCCAGCCCACAGGTGGGGAACTGCTGTATTGGTCAATGATGCTTACATTCTGGGTCAGTCTGTCTATCCCTGTCTTGCTTCCTGGTTTCTTTTAGCTTGAGGGTATAACATTGATCACTGCTTTCTTTTAAGTGTTCACAAGTATTCACCGCTAGGTTCTGAACACTGAACAATAGTCATGGAAGCTCATAGGAGTTAAAGGGCCTCTACAACTGGTGAGTTTTGGGTCATCGTTAGCCAGCATTGCACAATATGAGCTATAGGCTTCAGTCACTATTATAAGATGAGATGTCTTTGGGATAGGATAATACCAGAGAATGTGGCTACTTCCTACCCCAATGGTACAGTGCCAAAAGGGACTGGGGACACAGTATTCTTCACTTTCAGTCTCTTTAGCTGAGATGTCAAGTTGAACGAACCAGACTCTGAACTAGCAGAGATCTTGTTCAGTGCCATTTTCTCCTGAATATAAATGGATAAGGCTGAAGACATTTTTGCAAACATTTATTCTCCTCCTCTATTTTTTGACTATCTTAAGCTATTAGGGGAAAAACACCATCCCTCAGGAGTACAATTTGTTTTACAACAGCGTCATAGTAAATTAGGGAATATAAGAAAATTTGCAAACTTCCAGCAAGATTTCTTTTTTTAAGTTAACCCCATCACTACTGGCTTTTTGAAGAATGCCCTTGTAAAAATATACTAGAGTATCTTACAGAAAGAGTCCCAAATGTTGTAGCATAAAATATTTTACTAGAGGCTACGTCCACACTTAAGCAATTAAGCATGTCCCCGCTAGAAACTCAACTCAAACTAGCATGTCCATGGACAGGACTTGCTAGTTCGGTTTAAGAGAGGGGCACCATGGGAGGTGTGGAAAGATGGCCCCCTAGGAGGGCCATGCCCCCACCCAATATATTGAAAAAGGACAGTACCCTGGGAAGGAAAAGGGGAAAAGTGTTAAATCAAAAAAAAACAAAAAAAAAAAAAACCACATCCACACAGTGTTATTTTGAAATAACAGTTTTGGTTTAACTGTCATTTTGAGATAAGGGAGCTCCTTATCTCAATAGAAGGAAACTTAGCGTGGACCTGCAATCTTTTATATTGAAATAATCTGCATTATTTCAATTTAAAGACTGTGTATGGACATACCCACAGTGTCTTGCATCATTAATACACAAAAATGTTGCCAAGTTCCAAATGGGCAGCCATGTTAGTCTAGTTCAGTAAAACAAACTAGAAGTCCTGTGACACTTAAAGACTTAACACATGTATTTATTGCATGACCTTTCATGGGAGAAAGTCCCACTTTGTCAGATGCTTTGAAGATGGGGACATTTACAGAATGGGAGGAAATAAATGCAGGGAAGTGTAAGTCATGTGATCAGGTCACACCGTAAAAGGAAATCAAAGCCATTGTTAAGATTTAAACACTGGGGAACAGCATACAGAGGAAGATGAGGTCTAATCACCTGTTGTAATGAGACAAATCCAAAGTCCCTATCAAGCCCTGAAGCAATGCAATCAAGTTTGAAAATAAATTTGATCTCTGCAGCTTCTCTTTGAAGCCTTGATCTGGTATTCGTCTGTCTGAGCCCAGCAAGTAGTAAATCATCAATGGAGTGATTGCAAAGATTGAAATGCTGACTCACTGGTTTTAGAATGCTATGATTTCTGATGTCAGATTTGTGCCCATTTATTCTTTTGTGCAGAGACTGTCCTGTTTGTCCAATATATAAGGCAGAGGGGGCATTTCTGGCACATGATGGCATAAATCACATGGGTGGATGAGCCGTGAATAAGCCTTTGATGGAGTAGCTGGTTTTATTAGGTCCTGTAATAGTGTTTTTTGTGCAGATATGTGGGCAAAGTTGGCAGTGTGGTCTGTTGCAGGGATACATGCCAGCTTTAATGGTTCTGTTCTTAGGTCTGTAGTTGCTGGTAAGTATCTGCTTAAGGTTCAAGGGCTGTCTGTACGCAAGGAGAGGTCTGTCTTCCAAGGCTTGAAAGAGTGGGGGATCATCTTGTGGAACAGGCTGTAAATCACTGAGGATGTGCTGTAGAGGTCTGAAAGGGCAGCTGAAAGTGATGACTAGTGGTGTTCTGTTATCTTCTTTCTTGGGCTTCTGTAGTAGTTAACTGCAGGGTACTCGCCTCACTCTGTCAATCTATTTCTTCACTTCCACAGGGGGTGGGTACAGTAGTTTTAAGAATGATTGATAGAGGTCCTGAATGTGTCTGTGTCTATCGGAGAGGTCAGAGAAAATGCAGTTATATTTCACATCAGAAATCACAACATTCTAAAACCAGTGGGTCAGCATTTCAGTCTTTCTGATCACTCCATTGATGATTCACTAATTGCTATACTCAGACAGACGAATACCAGATCAAGGCTTCAAAGAGAAGCTGTGGAGATTGAATTTATTTGAAAATACGATTGCATTGCTTCAGGGCTTGATAGAGACGTTAGATTCGTCTCTCATTACAGCAAGTGATTTGACCTCATCTTCCTCTATATGCTGTTCTCCAGGGTTTGAATCTTAACAACAACTGTGATTTGCTTTTACAGTGTGACTTGATCTCATGACTTACACTTCTCTGTATTTATTTCCTCCCATTCTGTAAGTTCCTCCTTCTTCAAAGTGTATGATGAAGTGGGATTTTCTCCCACCAAAGCTCATGCAATAAATTAATTTGTTAGTCTTTAAGTGCCACTGGACTCCTTGTCTGTTTTACAGAAAAAAGTATTGTCTTAAATAGTGACCATCCAAAACATGTGCAGGTATAATTTGAGCCAAACCTGAAGAATCGGTACTACTGTATCTGAAATTGTTTTGTTTGTGAAAGTAGAGTGGAGATCACATATGATTTCTCAAGGAATTGCCCATATTTCAGCATGTGTTGGTTTTGCAGCATTAGTCTAAGTCTGTTCCCACTGATTTTAGTGGGACCCTAGTTTGGCCTAAGCTAGCTGACTTCAGTGAAAGAGCAGGTTTAGAACAACACTGGGCATTTTTTAAATTGCCAGCTCACTGGTTTGGGTATACTGGTACTTTGGGAATAGACTGTAGTGGTATTTCTGAATCTTTACTTACTGCAATGAGACAATCCCAACATTATGAAATTAGCAAAAGCTTGACCACTGACATTTCTGACAATATAATTCTTTTCAGTCCAAATTTATATACAGTAAGGTAACTGCCTCTTCTGAAGAAAATAAATATTTTGCATGCAGTTACTCTGTAAAACGGTTTTATGACACACTGTAAAATTATGTAGATTTGTATATGCTGTAAAATTTCAAAAGCTTAAAAATAAAAAACATCTGAGCTCCATTGTTGAAGACAACAATAAACTATCAAGATATAGCTGAATGTACATGTAGACTTTGACAGTAGGCAGTGCTAACCACTTTGTGTATGAGACTTGGGTTCACAGGGTCGGCAGGCGGCCGACTGGCTTTATGGTGAAATCTATTTAACGGCAGTTGGGTTAGGTGCAAGCAATTAATGGTGTGATAGCATTCTAGCACAATAGGTGGTTGCTCCACCTTTGAGAATGACTTTAATAAATAATATGTGAATTGCACAGAGGAGCCAAGGAATTAGTCAGGAGATGGACAGTAAGAACTCCTATTGCCAAAGTCCATTTGGACTAGGACAAAAGAGAGGAAAAGCAGTACTTTATAAAGCAAAGAGAAAAATTGAGTAGGTCATCAGTGGAAACTTCCTGCATAGCCAGTCATTCATGAGGCCTCGGAAAAACATATGAGTGGGTTTAGTAGACCATAAACGTATCCCTTGCAGCTTGGGAGCTGTACTTTCCTAAACAGCTACAGAGATTTGAGATTTACCACCAGCTGAGTGCTTCCACTGTTGAGAACATTCTTGATTTTATTACATGATAGTTAAGGATTCATTTAAAGTCCTGCCTCCAGGAGACAAGTGATTGTATGATAATTTTACCTTTTGGCTGTTTTTTAAACAAATGTTTTAGCCTTTGGGGTTGAGGAGGAAAGTCTGAAAATGTGACCTTATTGCATCCTCATAGCGTAGACATCAGAGGACCAATAAAACCAATCCCAAATTGATTCTTTTTTAATCCTCCTGATTAAGCCAATCTCTTGAAGTTTGGCAAGGGGCAAGGAGACTGACACATGCTTTTTGAAGAGCTGGGGTTGGCAGGCACTGTTCTTCCTGTCTGCATGCAGTCCTGCACAGAGATCTATGCAGATGTTCAAGCTTTTATATCTTATATGGAGCAAAATCCAATACCCAGGCTTTCCTTCACCTAAAGAAATCTTTGAATTTCACCTAACTAGCCAGTGACTTTTGGGGATCCCCTCTGGCATTCCCAAAAGCAGACAGAATACAGATGCAACTCAGCTGGCCCCCTAAGAACCAGTTGCATCTCAGCAGCAGCAGCAGTTACTCTATTTCAATTCTCCACAGGAATGAAAAAGATTCTTATTGACCGACTGACTGACTGAATCCTCTCTCTCAGCAGACTGGGCAAAACCTCAGTGGTCTGAAAGAGGATAGACAGTTTCTGCTGTGAAATCCTTTGACAGCTTTGACTTCTCCCTCTGCCTGGGGAGAGAACAGCCCTGGAGGGGCAGCTGGGAGGGAGTATGAGGCTATAAGGTGCCGTCTCCAAGTTCTGTCTCTGTTCCCACCTAAAAACGGTTTAACTGTGTCCTTCCTTTTATTTGCCATCTCACTTACCTCTACCCTGCACAGGAGCAACAGAATGCAAAAGCAAATATTTTTATTTTCAGGAACACTTTGTACAAGCACTAACTATGCAATGTATCCCACAGGAGTGAGATGAATCCCAAGCGGGTGGAGCTAGATCAGGAGTAAAATCTATTTTGCAAACATGGAACAGATTGTTTGTAAAGCCAACACTAGAACAGTTAGTTCACTTAGGAAAAATGCTGTCTCTCTTTGCCTGGAACATCAGTCTGTGCTTCAGCATATCATTCTCGGAAGACAAATATGATTAGAGGGCTTTAGGTTCCACTGAAAAGATCACAGGAATCTTGTTTGTTCTATTTAGTATGGGTGAATAGTGTATGGGGGCAGGGGAGGTCAGCATCTTTTTAAGCGTTTTGGGACAGGGACCAGGTGGACAGGGCTCTTTTTTGGTTCTGCTTACAGTCTGGGACAATGGGTCCAGATCCATGAGTGAGTCTCTTAGGCCCTACCTCAATATAAATAGCGATAATAAGTAAAAGTGAGCATTGCATGAACATTTTCCAGAGTCCAAAACGTACTTCTCTGACAGTGTTTATGCCTCTAGTTGTTAGTTTGTGATCATTCATTTAATTTTTTTCTTCTAGAAGCATTCATTTAAAAATAAATTTTAGACCAGTAATTTATTTTCTGGCAATTACTCACAATGCATTACTCTGATACTCTGGTGAATGGTTGGTGATAGGAAGGTGATAAAATGGAGACAAGTAAATTTAATTCATGCATATAACAAAAGTGTTATATTGCATAAGGAATGCAGAGCAGCTCTCCTTTCTACATCTGCTTTCCCTGCCTTTGCCTTTCCATTATCTAATTCTCTCTGAACAAAACTCCACCCAAAGACAACAACAGAAGAAGCAAACCAGTACTACTAATACCATCCTCCTTTCCTCCAAACTGTGGCACTAACACATGGTTTGAAAACCATCTCTCTGTATGTTAAATCTGGAGCTGGTTGGGAGTGCTCCATCAAAATTGTTTTCATTAGAAAATAGAACTTCCAAAAAATTGAAATATTCAAAAGAAAAATTCCAGTTTTGTTGAAATATTTTGATTCTGGATGGAATATTGAAAAATTGCAGTTTTGCTGAATTTTTTCAGTATTCCATCCAGAATCACGTATTTATTTTATTTCAGGTCTGTCTGATGTTGATCTGTGTCTGTCTGAACTGTCACTATGCCTCAATGGGAATTGTGGTTTTGGTACCTCATGCCCCAGTTCTCTATGGACCAAGATTCCTGGTTGACCTACATTTCCCATGATTCAGTTTGGTTTCTTCTCTGGTTGTTGCATCATGAGTTTCATGACCATGGTGCATTTTAGGAAATGCAGCCCTACTGGGGAGCCAGCCTACAGAAGGGAATGAGGGCACGGGACACCTGAACTACAGTTCCCATGAGGGAGCTTGGCAGCTCAGTCTGATGCAAACCGAAACCTTCTGACAGTTCCAAATAGGGGTTTTAGTTGTTTGTTATGTTTTTAATTTTCCATTTCATGAAAAACTTAGAAATTTTGACTTTGTCCTGATTTGGAACAAAAAACAAGTGTCAAAATATTGGCAGTTCCTGTGGGATAGAATTTCTGATTGCAGTGCCAGTATCATTATCTCCCTTCCTCCCACCCTTTTTCTCTCTTGTGTAGTTAGATACTAAGATCTTGGGGGCAAGGAACATCAATCACTACACATTCCTATTGTGTCTAACACAATAGCACCCCATGCTCAGTTGTCCCCTCAGCACTACTGTAATAAAAATTATAATAAACTCCCTAGCCAGTTTACACATTTGGTGCTTGAGTCCAGGATCAGATGATTTGGGGAGGAAGTTATTAAAGATTTCTCTTATTCACCAAAAAGAGGATATGCATTTAGAAATATGCCTGTCTGACATATTCATATGCTTGCTAGAGGATTCCTAGCCAGCAAGACAGAATCTTCCTTGAATCTAACCTTATCCTGAACAAATCACTTATAATGTAGTGTATGAACATTTTATTGTAACTTTGCCTTAATAGAAAAGTTGCTAAGAGAAAACACTTCCCCTAGCAATGCTCTAGCATTCAGGCAATTAAAGCCTGTATTCAGCAAAATATTTAAACGCATGCTTAAGTCCCAGTCACACCCAGGTTAAGCACATCTGGAAGTGCTTTGCTGAATAGGAATGTGATTATTCACATCCTTACAGGTAGGCATTTTACTGAATTTGGGCTTAGAATACAGACAAAGCTGTGACAGGCAGTATTTATAAATAGTACTGCACACATACATACAGACAAAATTACTTTGTCAATGCTAACAACAAACAAACAATTTTTTTCTTTCCCTTATCAGCAACCCAGATATTATCCAATTTGAGGTGTACTTAGTTAGAATGTTCTTATACAAAAGAGGAAATGAGAATGTTTTAAATGTCCTAAAATTTGGAAGATCTGCTACATGTCTTCTTAGAATGTTTTCCACCTTCTCATACAGTGCTCAGAAATATCTTAAGGCTTTCCTTGTATTTATAAAGTTTATGAAACAGAGACTGGCCCTGACATGGAACATTCAACCCTGGAGTCTGAATTTCAGTCTCACAAATTTTGAGTGTATCCTAAATCTGGAGTTTTGATTTGAACCTTTTTAAGATATCAAGGAGACTAGTCATAGAACACCTGAAGTTCAGACTCTGAATGTCATTGAAATCTGGGCTGTTTAGATCTCCTATTTTGATTCCTACTCATCTCAGGTTACTGGAGGCTTCATCAACAGAAAAATAGCTGACCTTAGAGCTACTCATGCTAGTGAAGGGTGTTCAGACCTCCATGAGTCTCCTTAGTGCAGTAGAAGATGCAGAGAGAGGAAGTCAATGGGTTCTTCTCATGGAAGATTCATGGAAGCTGCTCATCACATTTATTGGCCTGTTGCTCAATGGGTGTGTCCACACAAGAGTTTTATTTTGAAATAAAACTTGCCATGTCCACATGACGTTTTCCTTATCTCAAAATAAGGAGCTTCCTTATCTCAAAATAAGGAAAGTCATTTCGATATAATAAAAGCTAGTATCATATCGAAATAACCCGTGTGGCTCTATTATATCGATATGCCTGGCATATCGATATAATAAGTGACATTCCTCCCAGGGTGCTATGCACCCTGGGAGGATGCCCACCCACCCTCAGCACCCAGGCCAGGGAACCCTCAGCACCCTGGCCAGGGTGCTGAGTGGCGGTGCAGGGGCACGCACAAGGCAGCCCCTGGGTGGGGTGGCCGCAGCCCCAGCGGCTCACCCCACGCCCTGCTCGGGGGGCTGCAGCCCCTGGTGGGGTGGCCGCAGCCCTGGCGGCCCACCGTGCCACC
>ML681966.1:78901115-78926115 GCA_007922195.1 Podocnemis expansa
GGTGGGGTGAGCCGCCCAGGCTGCAGCCACCCCGTCAGGGGCTGCAGCCCCCGAGCAGGGCATGGGGTGAGCCGCTGGGGCTGCAGCCACCCCGTGGAGGCTGAAGCCCCTCCGAAGCTGGCAGCGGGGTGAGCCCCCAGAGAAGGGTGCGGGGTGAGCCGCCCGGGCTGCGGCCACCCTGCGGGGGCTGTAACCCTCTAAAGCTGGTGGTGGGGTGAGCTGCCGGGGCTGTGGCCACCCCACGCCTCTTGCAGCTCCCCTGACCTGGGTAGTGGAGCCTGAGGGTGCTGCGGCTCCCCAAGCCACTTGCCCAGAGGGCAAGCGGCTTGAGGCACCCCCAGGCTCCTGGCAAACCCTCTCACCGCCTCCACCCTGGTTGGTGGCAACATGGCCTGCAAGGGGCCATGTTGCCATACCTCCCAGGGTGCCCCCTCTCCTGAAGCAAAATAGCAAGTCCAGACATAGGACCTGCTATTTCGCTTTCAGGTCTTCTATTATTTCGAACTAAGGTTTTTTTTTTGTTTTTGTTTTGTTTTTTTTTAGTTCGAAATAAGCGGTTTCGAAATAAAGGTTTTATTTTGAAATAAGTCATTTTGGAATGATTGATTTTGAAATAAAACCTTGTGTGTAGACATAGCCAATGTGTTATCAGTGATGACTGGCTTCTTTAATCATGTGACTGAATTTGAACCAACACACACACACACACACACACACACACACTATTCCTTATGTCATAGGTGCTATACTGCTAGCTAAGCTAACAGATTCTCCTGTGTCTAAAGAAGTAGTGGCATGCCCTTTTTGCACTTACAAATCTAGATTGTTGTCCCTGCCTTCTGAGACGTACCAAATGTCCAGCATGTATGGCATAGGACAGTCGGGCAGGGAAATATGTAATAGTAGCTCTTGTTTTACTACAAATTTAAATTGGGTCTGGCAGCTAAATCAGCAGAGATACAGCAAACAGCTTAATTTAGCTTGGTATAAAAACCAGAAAGCATTTGAAAACATTCCATCTTCACCAAAAGACTTGGATGTACATTCTTAATAGGAGGCAACTGACTTTGGCTTTGTTACAAATGCATTCTGGTCATTGCACTGTTATACTTGAGAAGGGGTGTTTTAGTTAACCTTTACGTTTTCCCTCATTAAATTGAGTAGTTGTCATATTTTTTTTTATTCCCAGCTTCGAACTGATTGCATGACAATCAATGACAGTGAGCCGAGAGCAGATTTAATAAGTGGCATGTAAGCTGTAGGCCGAGAAAAGTCAAACTTTTGTAAGTTGGGGTTTTTCTTAGGTCACAATTGATTAGTGTCATGGCCTATAAACAATCATGATCATGACCTATTCATATGGCTTCTTTCATCCACAAGGATCCCAAAGCACTCTTTGACTTTTAAATAGTTATCAGTTCAAACAGTCATCACCAGGCTTTGAAAGGGGAAGTCCTTGGACAGTGCCACACAACAGTTTAGAACAGGCGTGGTCTAACTGTGGCTTGTGAGCCACACGTGGCTCTTCAGAGAAAATGTGCGGCTCCCAGAAGAGCAGGGAAGGGAAGGGCAGAACGGTCAGAGACAGGGGGAGAAGGATGGCATGGTCAAGTATAGCAGACAAGCAGTGGCATGGTTGGAGCCAGCAGGGAAGCAGCAGCATGGTTGGAGCTGGCAGAGAAGTGGTGGCATGGTCAGAGACATGGGGAAAGCGCAGCTTGGTCTGAGCTGGCAGAGAAGTGTGGCATGGTCAGGTTGGGGGGGGTGCGCATGGTCGGGGACAGCAGAGAAGCAGCTGCGTGGTAAGAGATGGCAGGGAAGCGGCAGCATGGTCAGACAGGGTGTGGGGGGAGCGCAGCATGGTTGGGGAAGCTGCGGCATGTTTAGATTTTTCTCATAGGCCCTAATGAAGTTTACTCCTTGTTAAAATAAAATCTTGTTTTACAAGTCTTAAATGTGAGGTGCAATAATAAGAAACAAAAATACAGAGGAAAAAAGTTTAAACTGAATGTAGATTACTTTCAATTTTTGACACAACTTACTGCTGTGAAGCATTGTATTCCACAGTGAAATTTGTTAAATCAAAACATTGTGAAATACTTATGAATCAGCACTTGCGAGAACTTTTACATACTGCACTGACAAGTTACTACCCAGCTTTTCAAAAACTCACCACTAGCCTGGAGTCTTCTACATTCAGCAACAGCTAAATTTTTACTGTATAGGCCTAGTTTTCATGGTAACGTTAAGTAATTATTAGAATCTGACATTAGTAGGATCAATATTTGCCCTCTTTTTACAATAAAATTAAAGTGTGCAATGAATTTTAAGTTTAGTAATTTTGGGGTAGGTAAAAGTATGTGGTTATATGCCTCAGTGCTGTTCTCGAAGGTTTAACTATCGACTTGTGTGGCTCTTGAGTTCCATAAGTTTGGCCACCCCTGGTTTAGAACAACATATGGGGGGAAAGGGAGAAAATGGCTCACCTAACTGAAACACTGGAGCGATTTAAGGTAGACAGAAACTGATTATCTCTAAGGAACCTGACCAGAACGCTGCATATTTAAGAACAATGAAAACCTTTCATCACACCTGACTTTTGATTTCATTGCAGCTCAGCACTGGTTGCTGAAATATTTCTTACAAGTGCTGTGATCTCAAGACCCAAACTGCAAAGGAATAATCAGTCAACCAGCCTCATTGGGAGACCGATGCAAAAAGGGGAATGTTCTACTGGGAAAAACAAACTTCAGGTGTACTAACCTGCAGGGATCAAAAGTAATAAGCTGAGCTGGTGAACTGAAATTGCTTAAGGCTTGTCCACATGGTGCATTAGTCACATACAAATCAACTGGGGTGTGCATTCTAGTCTGCAGCAGTGTGTCTCATGCAGGGGTTAAAGTTAGCATTCCAGGGCCCCTCTATTTTTAGGGGGGCAGCATTCTGGGGCCCCTAAAAATAGGGAAATGTGCCAGAATGCTGCATCCTGGGGACCCCTAAAAATAGAAAGGCTGGCTCAGGGAAGGGGCTGCTGGCTGGAGCAAGCCCAGCCACCCCTCCCTTCCTTCCCTCGGAGCCTGCGGTGGCCCCGCTCCTTCCGGCTGGGCCCCATGGCATATGTGGCCTGGACCTAATCTTGGGCCTGGGCGTGGGCCCCCTCTCACCAGCTGGCCAGCACTGCCAGCAGCCTCCTCCCTCCTGGCCCAGCTCCTTGGCCACCTCAGCAGTGCAGGTAAGGGGGGCAAGGGGGTTTGGGGCAGCCTAAAAGGAAAGTGTGGGGGGTAAGAAGAAGGGGTGAGGAGGACATTGGGGAAGAGTTTGGGAGGCAGTAGCTGAAGTGGGTGAAAGGTGGCCCAGACCTGTGGGAAGAGGGATCGCCAAATTATACTTTAATCCCTGGTCTCATGCCAAGTGACTGTGTGGACTCTGCTTGGCACATATTAAAAGTTCCCCAGCATGCTTGGTGAAGTGTTGTTTAGAATGGTTAGTTTCTTGGGCACATTATAAACTAACAGATTTCTTCATGCATAAGCTTTTGTGGGCTCCAACCCACTTTGTCAAATGCATGACTTTGGCATCTGATGAAGTGGGTTTGAGTCCATGAAAGCTTATGCTCAAAGAAATCTGTTAGTCTTGTTGCTTTTGCTGTACACAGACTAACACAGCTACTTCTCTAGTTTCTTAGGGTGATACTTAATACACTTGTGAAAACTAGCACAGGACCTCTATTTCTCATTGAAGACTGGATCTCCAGAAGCAGAATACATACTTATGTTGTAAAACAGTATTATGTCTGAGTCAGAATGAAATCACAAAGCTATCTACAGTATTACCACCATCAATTCCTTCAGCACTCTGGGTATTCCCACCAAGTACCGACAGTTTGATGTAGTTTAGCATATGGTGTATGGTGAGATCCGAGCTCAGAGCACTATGGTAACGGTAGCACAAGGGTTAAAGTATAATTGGACTGGCCCTGGAACCCTCCTAATTGGGTTGGGCCCCCCTCCCACACCCCAGCTCCTGCCCCCCAGGGGTTAAAGTATAATTTGGGGGGCCCTGGAACCCTCCTAAATTGGTGGGCCCCCCTTGCGCTGCTGCAGACTCCCCCCACCAGTCTGATCCAGCCTCCCACTCTCCCATCACCCCACAGCCAGGCAGGTCTCACCCCCCACCCCCTAGCCAGCCCAATCTCGCTCTCCACTTTCCTGTCACCTCCCCAGCTGATCTGATCTCTCCCCCTACTGCTCCCAGCCTGCTCGATCCTGCCTTGTGTCCAGTCACGCCCTCTGCCCCCTTACCTGGCTGCCAGAGCAGCGCAACGTGTCCACCGGCTGCTCCTCTGGCTGGAGGAAGTTCTCACTGAGCATGCGCGGAGTCTCTGCGCATGCTCAGTGAGAGCTTACTCTGAGTGGGCGTTTTAAAAGCTCCCAGCTCGGAGCAGCACTCAGCTGACCAGAAGACTGTCTTCCAGCCGGCTAATGATGGCAGACGTGTTCCCATCTATTTTTAGGGGGCCCTGCAACTCAGCATTACAGCACATGCCCCTATTTTTGGGGGGCCCCAGAACACAGCATTCTGAGGCATTCCCCTATTTTTAGGGGGGCCCAGAATGCTGGATCTCTAAAAATAGGGAGCATTCTCCCTTACTTTAATCCCTGCAGTAGCATAAGATGTTAGGCCCCTTCCCACTCCTTTCAGTTTTTGTTTCGGTGACAGGAGTGGAAGTCCAGAGGCCAGCAGCAGGCAATACAACAGGTTCATTGGGATCTTTTCCACACAAGTATCTATTAGGACCTCCTTGTCCTTTACACTAACAAATCTCCCCTTACTTCCTGGTTTACCTCAGTTTTTATAATGTATTTTAACCAATCATTTCTTCAACAATATTACAAGATAATTCTTTAACCAATCCTAACATATTGTAACCTAATTCTTTAAGCAATCACCACCTTAGCTGACTATAATCAATAATGGAACAGGAAAAACCAATCAAAGAACCTGACAAATAATTCAAATAGATTCTAGAGACCTGGGTACCATAAAAACAGAACAATAAAGAATGTAGATTTTATAGCCACAACTGTTGATGTCTAATATGTTTGCTAGACAAGATGCTTATTAAACCAAAATTCACAAGGAGTCCTGGGGCACTTTTAAAGACTAACAAATATATTTATTGCATGAGCTTTTGTGGGAGAAAATCCCACTTCGTCAGATGCTTTGAAGATGGGGAACTTACAAGTTCCAACACATTTACAAGTTCCCCATTTTCAAAGCATTTGACAAAGTGGGATTTTCTCCCATGAAAGCTTATGCAATAAATTAATTTGTTAGTCTTTAAGACTGCCGCAGGATTCCTTGCTTGTTTGGCTGAACTATACTAACACGGCTGCCCCTTTGGAACTTATCAAACCAAATTTCCTTTAAACATCCTAGGATCTTCCCTTTATTGGGAGGTGTTAGGCTGGATCACCTTCTTAGCAGCCTGGGGTTAGATATTATGCTGGCATGTGTGCGTGTGACTTCATGCTTCCCAGTTTATGGTTCGCACTTCTGCCTCTGAACCAGAGTACAAGGCCCCAGACTGTCACAGTGAATGAAGACCAGTGGTTTTGATTCTTTGTTTTGATACCCCTGTAACTAGCTAAGTAATAAGAACGTACTTAGAAATCATATAATCATAGGCCTTTACAGGCAGGCCTACATATCTGTATTCTAACACAGTGGTTCCCAACCTGTGGGCTGCGGATACCCAGGGGTCTGCAGGCTGCTTCCAGGGGGTGCATGGTGCTGCCAGTTTTGGCCAGTTGTGGCCATGATGCTCCCACCAGAGCTGGATCCTGGGGTGGGTGGGGGCCACAGAAGGCTGGACGCTGCCCCTGCTCGCTGGCTGCCGAGGTCGGCAACGGTGCAGCTTCCCTGCCCTACAGGCAGGGCCATCCCTGGGGGGGAGCGGGGCCCAGGGTGAATCAGTTTGTGTGGGGGCCCCCCCATTTTAAACTTTGCAGGCAATGATCCCTCTAAGCCAGTGGTTCCCAACCTGTGGTCCGGGGACCCACAGAGGTCCACGGACACATTGCAGGGGGTCTGCAGAGCCTCTCCCTACCCGGGGCCGGAACCCAGCTACAGCCCTGATGCTCCCTGCCAGGGCTGCCTTTCCCCGTCTGTGGCTGTATCCTGGTAGGGGATGGAGCCACAGCAGCTCCCCAGCAGGGGCAAGGGCAGGGGACCACAGCTGCTAGGGCTCAGCTCCCCAGTGGTGCAGGCAATGGTGGTGGCAGTGCTGCTCACCAGCTGTCCCACTGCTGCAGGCCAGAGTCTGCCCATGCAGGCCAGATTACATAATCAGATGGGGGTGGGGTCCGCAAAGTTTTTTTTTGTTGTTACAAAGGGGTCCCCAACCTGAAAAAGGTTGGGAACCACTGCTCTAAGCTGATGATACAGCTGAGCAAGTTCCCCGCTGGTTCTCCAGGCCCCAACGGGCTTCCTCCCTGCTGCCCGCCTGTTTCCCAAGTGCACCCATAACTTGTTCAGCTGCATCATCAGCTTAGAGGGAACACTGGGCAGTGTCATAATTTTTCTTTAATAAAATCATAAATGTCTAGCCCTCAGGCTAAAAAGTTGCAGAAAAACATGACCAGACTTTATCCTAAAGGCTCAAAACCCAGAAGTCAAAGAAAATAGCTCCCCCTCATTTATTATTTCTTTAAACATCTCTTTATTTTTAAGTGAGTTTTAATGATATATTTAAGCCAGACTTGTGACTATTTTTTATGTTTGGGGTAGGCAATACTCAGTGTGTCATGGTGATATTTCATCAACCTCACAGCCAAGTGGACAGGAGCATCTGGAGGTACTCTTCTTTGTGGTTCTGGTTTTCTGTTCAAGATGGGCACACAGTTTTACAAGTTTAATAATTTTTCTTAGATCAAGTTTTTGTTAAATTGAAAATTCAGAGAGAGAGAGGCTATTATTGGATAATATCAAGAAATAAATCCAGGTCCTCTCTCACCTTAAAGCACTGGATTCCAATTGTCTAATGCATGTTATTTCCTTTATGCTGCCTGACTCTCTCCTTTCCCATCTTATTTTAATATATGTATTCATACATTCCTCATTGCTTTGCAGGTGATCTAAGTAATGAAAACTCATGTACTGTTTGAGGATGAGAGGAACAAACAAGGGACCTTTGGCCTCCTCTCAGATACCCTGATGTAAAACAAACAAGAAGTCTTGTGGCACTTTTAAAAATTTTTAAAATTTATTTATTTGTTAGCTTGTAAAAGTGCCACAGGACTTCTTGTTTATTTTACATCAGGGATTCCTTGTTTGTTTCGCTAAACTAGACTCACACGGCCACAGCTGCTTTCCTCTTTGCCATCCTTTGGAACTGGTGCTCTGACTGCAATCAGTGACAATGGGGCATGCTTACAGTGCAGAAGGAAGGACAAAAAACTTCTTTAATGTGTTGATTGATGGCCATTAACCCTAAACACCCAGTATTTCCATATAAGTGCTATCCTGGGGTCTTCTCTCTCAGGTATAATAGATCATTATCTGCACAGAAAAGTTTGCTCAAAAAGACATCCCTGAAGACTGAAAACTCTTGTTAAGTGTAGAAGGAAAAAAGTTCCTTAGTATCTTGAATGCTTTTTAGAGATGCTGATGTAAATTCAAAGAAGGTCCTGTTTTGTAAAGGTTGAGGATGTGACAGTCTCCTGACTTTGTCCCCGTTTGCTTGACTGAGGCTGGCTCCATAAGTTTTATCTCAACACTTGCCCTTTCTCTTCCCCTCAGGAAGCAGTTGTGAGAAGGTGGCTACTTAAGTCAAGAGTTACTGTAACCAAAAGCTGCCTGTCTGAATTCCCTTCCCCATTCCCTGACCAGCCGGAGTTGCTCCTTGGGCACAGGCTAGCTCCTCAGCTTGAAGAAGGTCCCTGCTCCCTTACTCCCGCTGGTTGTGTGGGACCCCCAAAAGCGTGAGGCCTAGGGCAGTTGCCCCTTTTATCCCCCCTTTAGGACGGCTCTGCCTGCAGGGGCTGGTGGGAGCCATGGCAGCAGCAGCCCCCACTGGCCAGCAGAGGAATGGGGCTGCAGGCAGCTCCCAGCAGGGGTGGCAAGTCATTGCCAAGCACCGCAACTGCCGCAGCCCCATTCTCCTGCCAGGAGCAGGGACTGCCGTGGCTATGGCCCCATTCTGCTCCTGGGGAGTGGGGTCCCCCCGGGCAGAGGGCCATGGCCATGGCAATGGGGCTGCAGTGGCTACAGTGTGTGGCTATGGCTCATCGCCCCTGCTTGGGAGCTGCTGTAGCTTCATTCCCTGGCCAGAGTGCTGGAGCTGCTGCGGCCATGGCCTTCTGCTGGGGGGATCCCACTCCCCGGCAGGAGAGTGTAGTGGGCCACATTCTGAGACTCGCCCCCCCCCCCCGGTGGCATGCAGGGGGTCCCTAAAACTTTTTTTCCTTACTCGGGGGTCCCCAGCCTTACAAAGGTTGGGAACCTCTGTTCTAACACAAAACAACTAATGTGTAAGCTTTCTAGGACAGGACCAGTCTTTTTGCTACTGTTTGTATAGCCTAGTACAATGGCTCTTTGATCTTCACCTGAGGCTCTTTGGTGCTGCTGTAAAACAATTAGTAAATAATAACTCAACAAATAGTGTAAATACTACCTTAGATGCACAGAACTACACACTATATAATTCCAAGGGTAAGAAATAGGATCTATTTGAAGCCTTTGAAATTAGAAGCCAATGTCTTGCCTGTTAACTCTTCCGCTGTGCTTGAAAGAGCTGGCAACTGCAAATCTGCACACAAGCTTAGATGTGGTAAGAACTCTGCATTAAAAGTCAGCAAACTATTATTCGCTGCTGCTGCTGCTGCTGCTGCTGCTGCTGCTGCTGCATAAATAAGGTTAAATAGATTGTGAGAAAGCAGTACTGGAACTGGCATTTTCTCTAAATTTTTTTAAAATGTATTTATTGCTTATGAAACATTCTGAATGGATAGGCTGAGTGACTCAAATGTATGCAGCAGCAGAATAAGCATTGCACAGAGGGCTGCTGTGCAAGTTTCCTCAGCCTCATGCTGCCCTCCAAATAGGCCTCATTTCTGTTCTGCAAGGACCGCCCCTGCAAGAGAAACGATGGGTTGAGTCCTCAGCTTTCCTACTGAAACCTATCAACAAATCAGTGCCAACTGTGTTTGGATACCTGCCTATCAGAAACTTGGCAGCAATGGCAGTGCATTCCATGCAGGCCACCAAATAGCCATTGAATGGGAATAAATTTCAGGTTTTAATGTTTTTATTGGTGTTGAAGTTTAATATTTTAAAATTTTAAATATTTGTTTCCATCATCACACTTGCAGTGGCTTATATCATGTCACCAGTAATGTCACCTAGCCTGCCACCAAGTTACAGCTGGAAACCCGAATCCTGCCATGGTTCACAAAGGAGGTCTCACTTTCTATAGAAGAGGGCAAACAAAAATAAACTTTCACCTAAACTAATTATGAAGATAGAGTTGCCATCTTCACTCCCACTTCAGCAACTTTCCTCTCTACCTTCAGTCTCTATCTGCCAGCCTCTGGTGAAATTAAATCTTGATTAATATACACAGTACTTGTCCTTTGTGACTCCTACAGTTAAGAAAGGACAGAGAGTCCTGAAAGGAATGCCTCTGAGGATTCCCCTAATGAAGTGACAGACATTAAGGATTCTAGTGCTTGCATGGCCTTACAGAAGCCTTTATAACCTCATCTCTAGGTAGGAGGAGGAGGTCTTGTTTTACTGTCTGACTCATCAAACATTTCTGAATGTCTGCTGTTAATTTGGAACACCTTAACCTCAGCTGTTTTCCCCACACTCTGCCATTAGGAAGAGCATAACTTGGTCTTGAGACATCTGGAATCTGACAGACAGCACATATGCCCGCTTCATCTAAAACAATAAATCTGTCCTGAAGGCAAGTTGTTGGACTGTTTCTAAAAAAAAAACCCGCGTAACACCCCCCCCCACTCCAATAAAAATAAATACAAATTTACTAACTGTCATTTTTAGGCTTCCAGTGACCTTTCTGCCTGAATTTACAGCTTGTAAATCCAAAATAAATTAACACATAACTCATCCAGCACTGATTCTGATACTCTTATGCACACTTAAAAGCCCTTATTTAACAAGTAGTGGAGCACTAACTACAGCTGAGTAAGGTACTTGTCAGTCAGCAGACAGGTAAAAGAACCCACCCCTAAGTTAGATGGTTATTGACTCACTGTCATTTATTATGAATTAACAGAAGAAATCCATTTTATACAAATGACCTTTCACAAGACATTTTCTGGACAATGAAATGGAGAAATGCAGTCTCAAAGCAGGAACCGAGGAATTACAGGATTGGTTAAGACCAGCCAAATTTCTGGCTGTTCCAAAGGAACCTCCTGTCTAAGAGCTAGAGGGAGCAATACTGAAATAATCACAGAGAGCTTAGGCTATAACAGATACAGGCACCCTAAACAGTATATGCTACACAACAGACCATCACTGTAGTTTCATCATTGAGTGATTTTTCTTTACAGCCTCACCGGAGATATCAGAATAGCACAGAAGTGCCATGAGGATGTAAAACTGAGCTGCAGTGATGACTCTACACATTGAAATGCTAGAAAAAACCATTAACATTAGAATTTGTAACTCTCAAAGGGCCTGTACAACAAAGGTAAAGTAATGAGTGACTGAAAGACGTTATACAGCACCATTATACCAACACCAACCATCTCATGGATCCTTCTCATCTCTGATTTGCTATCAGAGACTCTGCAGACAGATGATGAAAGCTTCAGTGTGAATTTTTGCCAGCATATATCTCTTATTATTGCTACAGGTTGGCATCTCCAAAGAGCAAGGAGAAGGTGCCAAGCTTATTACTAACCAACTTTTATAATTTACAACCTGCACAACGAAGGACTGAAAACAGAGCAATTTTGCAGGGTAATTCTGGGACGTAACCATCATCACAGCACCCATTATTAAAGCCACTTGCACACTCTAAAGCTATAAAGATTAAAAATATAGCACATTTGTCATTAAATATGGATGAAATCATGTAATATGTATTATATACTGGTACAACGGCCAGCCGCACGAGCTCTATCTCACCCTTGTAGAAGAGCCACAAACCCTAAGTCCCAAATCAGTGTACATTTTGTCAAGCAGAGGAACAAGTTTGTCATGCAAAATAAACACAGATGTTCCAAGCGCTGACTGTAGCTTTTAGGCAACTGGCTAGGACTAGAAAGTGCTTTAGGAAAATGTGTTGCTCAGTGAAAACCTACTGCCTCCGCACATACTGTACTTTAGCTTCAGTTGAGGCTGTATGAGTCATTTAAAGGACATATCCTGTTGTTGTTTTTTTTAATTTTGTTTGCTCTTTATTGTATTTTTCCCCACTCAATACTCTATCTTGAAATCCGTTCAAATGGCTCCCCTTCCTGATGTGCTTGGCATGCATTAGTGACACACAACCTCCCTTCAACTTTGCTGGCTAAATCTACTTCATGTTTTAGAAAGGCTAGATTTTATTAGCACCTCAGGCTCTCTTTTGCTTTTTTAATGCAATTGTTTTCCTCTCTTTACTCATTCAATTCTCTTGAGAAATGAATCATTTTCTCTTGTGTTGACACACATGAACATCTTTCAGTTTCTTTAGCTACTGCAATTAATTCCCATAGTTTAGGCGCACACATACATGAACACAGCAGCACTCAGAACCAACCACTACAACTTTCTGATTTAACCCCATGTTTTCATAATTGTGATAGCTCTTTCCTGGGAAGAGAATAGCTAGTCATTCCTGGTAGGGCTAACATCTAAGACAAATGGCTATGTTAGAGCTAGGAAAATCAAGGTAGATTACTCTTTTCAGGAGTAAAACATAGTGTATTGTTTCTACGGCTCCTGTAACATCAGTGAGCCCCAGCACAAGTCACATCTTTCCAGTATGAGACTCAAGCCTTCTTTAATGCAAAGTGAGAAACAATGGTAAGAGAACAAGCCAGAGGTTTGGGTTCAGTTCCTTGCTCTGCCACAAACTCCCCATCTAAGCTTATTTGAATCAATTGGGCCTAGATCTTCAATGGTATTTAGGTGCCTAGCTTTTATTGCTTAAAAACGGGAGTTAGGCACCTCAGTACCTTTTGAGGGTCTGGCCTTAGTCTTTGTCTCCTTCAGTTCCCTATCCATAAAATGGAGATAATAGGATTTCTCTCAGGGGTGTTGTAAGGATAAATACAATAAAAGATAGTGAGGGGATCAAATACTATAGTAATGGGGGCCATAGACAGACAGATACTGTTCAAGGAAGGCTCTTCAGAACTATTCCCCATCCTCCTCCAAAGTTAATAGAATGCCTGAGGAGGGTGTGCTACAGAAGTGAGACTGTGTGTACACTTGCTGCCAAATTCAATGGCAGTCACTGGGAGATATACAGTCTGTGTAGAATAGCTTGCATATCTTCTATTGGCTTCCTAACTGGTGATTGCTGCGCTGATGGGAAGTGCTGTCTTTTTGATGCAGCATCACTCCAACTGGCAAGATAGATCAGTACCATTGATTTCTGGGTTGATTGAGAAGGTCTTCACTTCTGCTCAATCAATCTGGATAAATTGATCTGAGGGCAGTGAATTTGCCACCGTCAGTGTAGCCATAGTTTACCTATAACAGTCAGACATTTCCTTCCATAGTGCCAGTTCAGGCTTGTGTCCCTGGGGACTCCTGTTGATCTTATTTTCTGTAGAATTTGAAATGCTGAAATATCAAACATCAACAGTAATTTTTTTCAGTAGTTGAGCTTATTTTTTTTTCTTTTAGTTATATGTTAAGAGAAGAGTGGCCTTAACTTCAAATGCAAATATCAGGAAAACTGTTGTTTTAAAGATGAAGTTTAGGGCTCTGTACCACTTATTTGCAAATATACAAAGCTGATCTGAAATGCAGGTTGCAGACTCCCTACATGGGGAGCCTTACTGGTAACCACACATTACTTTCTTCAGGTCTTGCTTCACTATCAAAAAAACTCAGTGCTAGCAAATCAACTCCAGTTACTGTATACTATCCACCCAACTTTAGTAGCTGGACAGAGAGCATTACATTCTTTCTCTAGGGTAATGTCCTTTGTATTGGTTCCCCCCGTCCTTTTATAATCATACTCAAATTAACCATGTGATAGGCAGGAACTTAAGACACCATTATTTCGTTCCAAGGTCATTTTTGCATCAAATAGAGCTGGATAAAACTTGGCATCTATGAGTTAAAGGAGGGGTTCTCAAACTGGGGTTTGGGACAACTCAAGGGGTTGTGAGGTTATTATGGGGGGAGAAGATGGTGAAATGTCAGACCCCACACAAGCTGGAGTGCAGCTGTCAGCTCTGTGCATGGCTGAGAGCCAGAGCCCTTCAGATTTGGGTGGCTGGACAGCGGCAGCTGCCGGCGGGGTACTCTGCAGGCGATGTCGCCCCCCAGCAGCAGTAGAGAAGTAACGGTGCTTTGGCATGGGGATGGGGTGGTATGGCATGGGGGGGAGGGGGGACTGTCAACCTGAAATATTTTCAGTAGGGTTCCCTGAAAAAAAAAAGTTGGAGAACCCATGAGTTAAAGCCACAGCTATCCCTTCCTTTCTAACAAGTCACTAGCCTCGCAGTTCTTCATTTGTATAAGTGAGCTCTGTAGCATGAACTTCAAGCTTATCAGATTCTGTCTATTCCAGACCAAGGGGTTGGAGACAGATTACAAAGCATTTTGGTTGAAGCCATTAGTGTCATAAGATTTTTTTTTTACAATGATTTAGTAATAATTTTAGTGGTTAATTTCCCCCATCCTAAACGGGTCTAGTCATATTATGCAATTTTCAAGGTAGGACTGGGTGTTTAATAACATATTTGAAGCACTTTGAAATCCTTGTAGGGAAGGAGGGAAAAGCAATAATTTGAGCTGGTCCAAAAATGGTGTGACAGTTTTTGTGACACTTTTATTCAATAGTTTGTAAATGACATTTGAAATTTTGAAGACAATTGTCAAAATTTAACATGTTTAGGCCACCTCTAGTAATAAGCTGTTGCTGTTTTTCTTGCATCATCATCATTTATTATTTATTATTATTTTATTTATTGGTGGTGGTGTTTTCTTATTCTCATATCTCAAAATAGCAATGCAGGAAATTTAAAAACTACTATAGTTAAACAATACCTCTTTCTGTTTACTAGTAATTCAGTCCAAATTAAGGGCTAGATGAAGCATCCCACATGCAAGAAGTCCAACTGAAATGAATGGGACTACTCAACTAAATGAAACATCACTTTTGTGAGCAAGGATTTGCATAATCTAACCTGAAAGGGCAAAAATACAAACCTCATACTCCCACTGGTCAGTAGTTACTCACATAATAGTTGCACTGAATTCAGTGTGTAACTCCTACTGTGAGTGAGAGGTTTACAAGCTGGTTCTGAGGCTTCAACTCATCCATGTACTTCAGTATGTGCTTAACTTAAAGCCTGTGAATAGGCTTATGGAAATCAATTGAATCATTCCCCAGATGAATCAGGTGCTTAAGGTGCCTAGCTGAATGATGGTTCCCCTAAGTCATCTACTACAGGAGAGGCCCAAGAAAGAAAACAACAAAACACCACTAGTCACCACATACAACCCTCCAATCAGACCTCTGCAACAGACCATTAAGGACCTACAGCCTGTTCTAAAAGATGATCCCTCACTCTCTCAAGCCTTGCGAGGCAGACCTCTCCTAACATACAGACAGCCACACAACCTTAAACAGATACTCACCAGCAACTACAGATCTAACAACACAAACATTGAAGCAGGCACACACTCCTGCAACATGCCATGCTGCCAAGTCTGCCCACATATCTGCACAATAGATACCATCATAGGTCCTAATCAAGCCTGCTACTCCATCAAAGGCTCATTTACCTGCTCATCTACTAATGTGATCTATGCCATCATGTGCCAGAAATGCCCCAACACCTTATACATTGGACAAACAGGACGATCGCTGAGCAAAAGGATAAATGAACATAGAGCTGATATCAGAAATCACAAAACAAAGAAACCAGTTGCTGAGCACTTCCATCTTTCTAATCACTCGATAAATGATTTGTTAATGACCATCGTCAGAGATGTGGCTAAGACATCAAGACTTCAAAGAGAAACAGCTGAACTTGAATGAATATACAAGCTAAATTCTGTGAAAGCAGGACTTAATCAAGACTATGGGTTCTTTTCCCATTACAAAAGGTAATTTGACTTCAGGCTTCCCATGGTTTGAACCTAACAACGGCTCCGATTTGCTGTTACTGTATGACCTGATCCTATGTTTTACACTCCATTGCATTTATTTTCATTACATTCTGTAAGTTCACCCATCTTCAAAGCATCTGACAAAGTGGGATTTTTCTCCCACGAAAGCTCATGCGAAAAATAAATCTGTTAAGCTTAAAGTGCTATACAACTCCTTGGTGGGTTTTTTTTTTTTTTTTTTTTTTTTTGCTGGACTAGACTAACACAGCTATCCCTTTGGAAGTTTACATCAGGCATAAACGACATTTGCTGGCCCCTATGCCAACCCTGCCTGCCGAACCCTCAACATGTTCTGGGGGTAGGGCCAGAAGGGTGACAGGTGCAGGGCCAACAAGAGACAGGAGCTGTGTTCTCCTTTTCCCTGCTGACTCCCACCTCCCTCAGCTGGGAAACAGGGACAGCAGGGGACAGGAGCTGGGGGGGGCAGAAGGGGGAGCAGTCGTGGCATCACAGAACCAGGAGTCCTGTGTGCTGTTGTGCGTAGGCTTGCATGCCAGGTTTGGCATGTGTGCTGGGGGTTGCTGACCCCTGGTTTACATGATTATTTTTAAAGTATAACTTGTGGATATCAGAATGAACCTTAAACTTGAATCTATTCCCTGTTTGAATTCCAGGCTTAGTAACTTATTCACTCCCTGCTCCTGATGGGGGTCCAAATTCAGCAAAGGGGCTGTCCTGTTTGTCCAATGTATAAGGTGTGGGGGCATTTGCACCACATGGTAGCATAAATCACATTAATGGATGAGCAGGTGAATGGCCCTTTGATGGAGCAGCTGGCTTGATTAGGTCCTATGGTGATGTCTTTTGTGCAACTATGTGGAGCAGTGGGCCAATAGAAATCTCATGAGGTTCAACAAGGACAAGTGCAAAGTCCTGCAAGTGGGACGGAAAAACTCCATGCACTGCTACAAGCCAGGAAGCAATCAGCTAAGTAGCAGCACCATAGAAAAGGACCTGGGGGTCATGGTGGATGGGAAGTTGGATATGAGTCAGCAGTGTGCTCTTGCTGCCTAAAAGGCCAATGGCATACTGGGCTGCATCAGAAGCATTGCCAGCAGATTGAGGGATGTGATCATTCCCCTCTATTCGGCACTGGTGAGGCCGCATCTGGAATACTGTGTCCAGTTTTGGGCTTCCCACTACAAAAAGGACATGCAGAAATTAAAGTCCAGTGGAAGGCAACAAAAATGATCAAGGGGCTGGAGCACAAGCCCTATGAAGAAAGACTGAAGGAACTAGGCTTATTTAGCATGCAGAAGAGAAGACTGAGGGGGGTTTTGATAGCAACCTTCAACTACCTGAACGGATGCTCCAAGGAGGATGGAGCTTGGCTGTTCTCAGTAGTAACAGAGGATAGAACAAGGAGCAATGGTTTCAAGTTGCAGCTGGGAAGGTCAAGGCTGGATATTAGGAAAAACTTTCTTACTAGGAGGGTGGTAAAGCATTGGAATGGGCTACCTAGGGAGGTGGTGGAATCTCTGTCTTTGGAGATGTTTAAGGCCCAGCTGGATAAAACTCTGGCTGGAATAATTTAGTGGGAGTGGTCCTGCTTTTTTTGGCAAGGGGTTGGACTAGATGACCTCATGAGGTCCCTTCCAACCCTATGGTTCTATGATTCTATGAAAGTTGGCAGTGTGGTTTGTTGCAGGGGTGTGTGCCTGCTTTAATGTTTCTGTTGTTAGGTCTGTAGTTGCTGGTGAGTATCTGTTTAAGGTTTGGGGATTGTCTGTAGGCAAGGAGAGATCTGTCCCCCAAGGCTTGAGAGAGTGAGGGGTCATCTTTTAGAAAAGGCTGTAGGTCCTTAATGATCTGTTGTAGAGGTTTGACTTGAGGGTTGTATGTGGTGATCATTGGCGTTCTATTGGTTTCTTTTCTGGGCCTTTCCTATAGTAGTTAACTGTGGAGTACCCATCTGGCTCTGTCAATCTATTTCTTTACTTCTCCAGGTGGGTACTGTCAGGAACGGTGCTAGCATTTCTCGCGCCCCCTGCAGCTCAGCAGATGCTGGTGCAGATGAGTGATGTCATAATGCAGTGCAACGGCACGGTCCTCATTTTGGCGCCCGTCAAATGCCAGCACCCCCCTGCAACGCTTACTGGGCTTCCCGCGTTGCACCAGCCCTAGGTACTGTAGTTTTAAGAAAGCTTGATAGAGATCATGAAGATGTCTGTCTCTGTCTGAGGGATCAGAGCAAATGCAGTTATAGCTTAGGGTTCAGCTATAGACAATGGATCATGTGATGTGTTTAGGATGGAAGCTTGAGGGATGTAGAGAACTATACTGATCAGTAGGTTTTCAGTATAGAGTGGGGTTGGTGTGCCCATCCCTAATTTGTACTGTAGTGTCCAGAAAGTGGATTTCCTGTGTGGAATGTTCCATGCTCAATTTGATTGTGGAGTAGAAATTATTGAAATCTCTGGAAATCTTCAAGAGCATCCCTGCCATTGGTCCAGATGATGTAGATGTCATCAATATAGCGTAAGTAGAGGAGAGGTGCTTTGGCATGAGACTTGAGGAAACATTATTCTAAGTCACCCATAAAAATGTTGGCATATTGTGCAGCCATGCAGGTATCCATAGCAGTGCCACTGACTTGGAGGTATAAATTATCCTCAAATCTGAAATGGTTGTGGGTGAGCACAAAGGCATAAAGTTACATCACAAGCTGTGCAGTGCCATCATCTGGGATGGTTCTTCTAATAGTTTGTAATCCCACCCCACAATCAAATTGAGCCTGGAACATTCCACACAGGAAATCCACTTTCTGGACACTACAGTACAAATTAGGGATGGACACACGAACACCACTCTATACAGAAAACCTACTGATCGGTATAATTCTCTACATCCCTCAAGCTTCCATTCCAAACACACCACATGATACATTGTCTACAGCCAAGCCCTAAGATATAACTGCATTTACTCTGATCCCTCAGACAGACACAGACGTCTTCAGGATCTCTATCAAGCTTTCTTAAAACTACAGTACCCACCTGGAGAAGTAAAGAAATAGATTGACAGAGCCACATGGGTACCCCGCAGTCAACTACTATGGGAAAGGCCCAAATAAGTAAACAATAGAATGCCAATGGTCACCACATACAATCCTCAAGTCAGACCTCTACAACAGATCATTAACGACCTACAGCCTATTTTAAAAGATGACCACACTGTCTCTAGCCTTGGCGGACAGATCTCTCCTTGCCTACAGACAACCCCCAAACCTTAAACAGATACTTGCCAGCAACTACAGACCTAATAACAGAAACATTAAAGTGCCACAGCCTCCTGCCCTCTGCCTAGCTCTTCGACAAGCTAAGGGGGTTGGGGTGGTTGGGCAGCCAGCAGGGAGAGCATGGGGGTAGGGAGGGTGCATGGGGAGGGAGGAGAAGGGGCCGGTATGGTAAACTGGGGGATTAGGAGGACTGAACTGGGGGCAGGGAGCTTAGGGAGTGGGGATTAGAGCTACAAAGGATGTGGGGAAAGTGGTCTGATGGGAGTAGGTGTTTTGGAGGCAGTAGCTATGGTTGGGGGGCAGGTATAGGGGCAGTAGCTGGGAAGCAGGTATTTGGGGGGTAGTAGCTGGGGTACACCAGGGGTTCCCCATCCTGGCATGAGCAGGGCCTTCCCATTTAGGAGGGTTCCACAGCCTCCCAAATTATATTTTAACTCCCATGTGGCCTGTAGCATGGGCTAGCATACCTACACTAGCTTTAATCTAGCTCGCATGGCTAAAAATAGCATGAAGACAAAGCATCATGTACCTCAGCTTGGGCTTGGGACATGAATGTGAAGTCAAGGCTCCAGGCAGACTTATCTTCACTGCTATATTTAGTTGAGATAACTTGATTAAACTAATGTGCCCGATGTGATTGTGTACAATCACATCTCCAACAGCAGTAGACATACCCTTACCTGATGAATCACTACTAAGCAAAGCAGCTTGAATTTCCACTACTGAGCCCTGAAAACTTGTAGCAAACTGTTCATAGTCAACTGGGGTTGGAGGATAAGCACAGAAATGTCTGATAAATAATTTTTGAAAATACAGAATATACCATCACATAAAATGTGGCTTGCTCACAGATAGGCTATGAATAGGAAAAGAGACTAAATTCGTTGAGCAAATTATTTCCTGAAAATTACTCTCTCAGCTGTAGTTAGCAGTAGTTAGCTTGAGACCATGGATAATTCATTACCCACAAATTTCTACCTGGATGGGGTAACATGTAATTTGGAGTCACAAGGCCTAATTAGGTGTCATTTAATGGACTGATGCTCATTCTGCTGCTGCACAATTCAAAAGCAATTTGTTTTAAGTTGTGCCATCTAGTTGCAAGGTGAAGGAGGCTTTAGTATCTACTTTAATTTTGTATAACATTAATGCAGTTGAGGCTCCCAAACTACTAGGAAAAGACTCAGCAGCAAATGTAAATGCACAGCATGATACACATGCCATGCCATCATTAAAAGGAAGTGTCTTCAAAACATTTAAAGTTTATAAAATTATTTTCATTGTAATTGCTCAGCTAAATAATGGGTTATTAATTGAGATGGCCAAAATCATTTGAACACTGTCAATGGTTGGCTGAAACATAAATGGAAATAAATCTCCCTTTTCAAGATTCAAAATAATTTGGTTTTTTGAGGGGGGGTTAAATTATTTTTCATATAATTCACCTTTTTACATCCCTATTTTGAGGTCAGGACAAGATGTGGAAAAAATGCTGTTTTCAAAATATTTATGACCCAACCAGAAAAATAAAATCACCTGAAATGTCATCAGTGAGCCTGTTCTCGTAGCATTTGTAGAATCAAGAAGTTCAGATTAATTTATCTCAGTCTTATTCAAACTATCTGAACTGGATCTCCTCATCTTTTAAATTTCACTTATTATTTGGTGGGCATCTGGGGAAGCTAATTTTTTCATTGAAATTGTTGGATCATAGCTGTAGTGCAGAATAAGTCGTATGAGATTTCACATTCACAGTTTAGAAACCTGCATGAATAAATGGGGGGAAATTCTGCAGAATTTAATGCAAAATATGCACATACATAATCTTCTGGATCTTTTTGCAGTTCAGAAATGTGACTGTTTATGACAAACTTGGGAAAATTTGAATTCTTGTACCATTTAATTTGACAAAGTTTGAGAACTAGGAGATAGGCTCCAAGAAGGCAAAAAAATAATCCTTGCTAAAATGCTGTCTAGAGATTAAATGCCAGCATATAATGTACTTGTCTCTTCCTGGTAACTGTTATGTTTTTACAGTTTTAGCTTTTAAACAACATATTGTGGCCTAAATCAAAGACACAATCCATATTTTCACCAATATGCAAAAATTATAAGTGAATCAATTGAATGACATTTTGCAGTTTTACTAGAATTTGTTGTTATGGGTCTCCATGGGGATACGACGATTGCAGATCAGCCAGGCATATTGCACATACATACACATTTACTGCCTGAGCCAGAGTTAGCTATCCGTATTGTGCACAAAACTGAGTCTGTTGTGGCAAAGGTTACAATACTTGCACAGGAGACTATCGGCCACATCAAAGCTGTTAATTTATTAACACTGCAAATTCCATATTGACGCAGGAGTGGCCGACAAGATGGTGGTAAAGAGGGTTTAATGTAATTATCTACTTAACAGCATCTTCTTTTACATCAAAGTCATGCTCCCATTGTGGATCCTGAATTGCACACCAGCTGCTTCCACAAGATGTGATGGAAAGATGGCCCAGAGTCATCTGTACATACAAGAGATTTTTGCAGTAATATCTATACAACGCAGATCTCACTTCAGAAATTGCGTATTAGGGCAGGGATTTATCACATGTTTGTAAATAGCCTAGGACAAGAGGCTTGACTTGGTTGGCAGCTGGGTGCTATAACAACATATATCCTAAATAATATTAATAATAAAATCATTCATATTACTGCTAAAATTCATTATTTGGAAACAGGGTTTCTGTGCTGACATTTGCATTTCTGGAAGACAGCCACACACTTTGCTGTCACAGTTCAGCCTGCATCCACTTTTCTGGAGTATTAAAGCAGAGTGCCCAGCCAATAAAGAAATCAAACAATGGTAGTTTGCTTGCAGAGAGCAATTCCTATGCATAGTGTCATGTTCTAGTGCACTGCTATGTCCCCATGGCAGTATACAAACCCCAGTGCCTTTTCAAACCCTGCCCCTTGTTCTAAGCAAAAAAATCCTGCTTGGGCATTTATTATGGTTTTGTATTTTAGCATGTGATATGGATAAGTTGTTTTAATGGTTATTAAGCTTTAACTTTTTGAAAAAAATGTCTATTGTAATTAATTATATTCTGCCCCCCCCACTTGCCATTCATCCATAATTTTCCACAACTGTGAAAATTTAATTTATTAAAAATTTTAAAAAGTGGCTTAAATTTCCATCAATATTATCCCTTGAAATGATTATAAATATAAAATAAAATACAATATATAAAATGAAAACCAAATTCTTCCAAGGCTAGTTATTGGCCCAGATCTTCAGGAGCTATGCTAATTTATTGCATCTGAGGATCTGGCCCATCCAGTCAAATATTAGAAATAATTGCACGTAATTTATGTGAGCAGTCCCCGCTCAATCTATAGAATAAAAAGAACTTTCCAAAATGTGTTGAGTAAATCTGAATATGAAATGAATGGGAGAAAGTCACAATTTGCTCAGATACATCCTGTGGAGGGAGAAGTAGGGGCTAAATCTGAAATTTTCAGAGAAGCAAAGGAGCTTCGGTGCCCACATCCTGTTGAAATAGTATGGGAGTTGGATGCATAGTTTCCTTAAGGTTCCATTTAAAACCCTACCTCAAATGATAAAAGTAAAATCTTCAGTAGTAGGGGACACACAAATAAATCCAAGTTTAGAGAATTACAGTCAGACCTTACCTGTTAAATTAAGGCCTAATTAAGAGGATAGTAGAAAGGCCTAAAGACTATGGCACCAGCCTGGAACTCAGGACAGTCAAGTTATATCCCCAGTTCTGCCACAGGCCTAACTGGGTGACCTTGGGTAAACGACTTCATAACTCAAGGTGTCTCATTCCCCAACTGTGTAAAATGAGGATAATGCTCCCAGCCTCCTTTGTAAACTGTTTTGAGATCTATTTCTGAATACAGCTACATAAATGTTATGTAATAATATTTATTGATCATGCATGGCATGACAGTTTGCCATTGAGGTCAATGAGCAGAGAATCAAATCCTTATTGTATGATGGCAATATGTTCAATGTTGATGTTCTCTGAGAACCTCAAGGTCAGATCATCGGTTAAAGAAAGTCAACATAACTCCATGGAGTGAGGAGGTAAGATTTGTAGGAGAAGCTGTTAAGTTAGAAAAAAATTACGCTTTAAGCAAATCAAAATGTTTCAAATGAAAATATTTTCATTACATAATGGCCTTTTTCCCCAAAACATTTTGTGAAAAATTGGCAGCATCTTTTACAATTTTTTTAAAATAGGATTTGCATTGAAATACTTATTGATCTTTTTCATTTACAGAAAAATTCACTGTCTTCCTGAAAACATGTTTTGTTTTTGGTTTTGGTCAAGGGACTATTTCAAATATGATTTTGATTAAAAAAAAGTTCATAAACTGTCAATAAAACTATCAAAGAAAATACAGCCAAAAATGGAAAATGAGTCCATTTCAAACACTGCAAAAGGGAAGCTATTGTAATATTCTTCATTTCCTTGTATTTCAACTTACTTTCTAGTGTGTCATTTCAGCTTGTAGAACAGAAACCCTTTTTCACTGAAAGTGTCAGATAGGAAAATGTGGAATATTTTGACAATTTGTACCATCAAAAATCCGCTTTACATGCAGAAGGTCCTGGGTTCAAACCCCAGGAGGTTGGACTAGATGATCTCATGAGGTCCCTTTCAACCCTATGATTCTATTGTATTCTAAATCTGGTTGCATCAGCGACCTGGGCCATGATGTTTTCTTACCAGCTACAAGTATTTCCCAGTAAAATGAAGTTGTGATAAGTTATGAAACTATTAAAATATGAAGAGCAACGCTATTGACCAGACATTATATTACATAAGAAAAATATAAATTCCTATTGACATGGTTACTTGGCAGCATTCACTTTGTTTGGTTATTGCCATTTATTACAGAAGCTCCTTGAAGCCCGAGTCAGGTTGCACTGTAAATACATGTAACAAAAGACACTATCCTAGCCCCAGTCTACATCTTATAGTCTAAGAGCTTGTCTTCAGTGATGGCAGCAAATTCACTGCCATTACATGGATGTTCTGGATCAACTGATCAGGTCTGTGAAGACTTACTCAGTCAATCTGGAAGTTGATCTCTGAACACCACGGCAGCAACTGGAGTAGTGCTTACTCAGGGCAGTGGATGTGCCAGGTGTAATGAACTGGAAGGAAGATACAGAAGTTATTTAAGTAATTTATGTATCTCCCTTCCACTGCTGCTGAAAACTTGCCCTAAATGTTAAAAACCTCCATTATGGTTAATATACATATTTACTGACCACTCTGATGTCTGAAAGCTATACAGTGACATTAAGAAAAATTGTACTTTAATACAGGCAAAAAAACTATCTTGAAAGTCAGCAAAATGAAACATTCAGAAGGTAGTCAATGTCAGGTAAAATCTGCAACTTTAATGCAGCCCTCTTGTGCCTCTGCAGCTTGGTAGGGACAGTCTTGAATGATATGGTCCTGTGTTATTTTTTTCCATAGGTCACCTGCTTCATTCAGTGCACAGATGGGATGGTGTGCACACACAGTGAGCAGCTATTTAATATTTTGTTTTCTCCTCACTGTTCAGTGTGTGATCCCCTGCTTTATTCACTGCACACGGGCAAGCCCCATTCTGAAGATATACTTTTTCACGTATTTCTTGGGCTTTTCTATGGTGCCCATTTTTCTGTGGACTTCTCTATGGTGGCTAAAGTATCTGAGTGCTTCACAAACAGTCATGCATTTATCTTCGTAACAGCCTTCTAAGGTGAAAGGGTGCTGTTCTCCCTATTTTGCAGAAGAGTAGCTGAGAAACAGAGAGATTAAGATAAACATTTCCACTAGTTTTGACTGGCCAGAGTGAGAAATAGCATGTTTCAGAAGACTTTTAGCACTATGTAGCTCTTTATCTTTTCAGAGCACAGCTCCCATTGACTTTAATTGCAGCTATGAGCATTCAGCAAATGAGGCCTTAGGGTTTTGAGTGAGGCACCCAAAAAATGAAAAAAACCACAATTTGCATCCCCTGTGAAAAGTCTGCTGTAAGTATTTTTGCTAGCATCACACAGCATCTCTGTGACAAAGGCAGGGGCAAAGTCTTATGTTCAAAGGGAGTAACATCCAACTACCTTCATTACGAACTTATCTTTTCTCTTCCTGTAGTCCTCTGCCTCATTCATGATGTGCCTTTTGAGTTCTGCAAGAAATGTCAGGGGTCCTACAAACAACAGTCTCTTTCACTGCACAACCTCAATTCATCCAGAGAGAGGTCCCATCCTCTGTGCTAAATGAGACACAGGTCCTGTAGAAAAATAGTATGTGATGATGTCGTGAATGACTGTTATAACTCTGATGTACAAATAAGGCCAAATTAAGGTTGGCAGCA
>ML681966.1:78931115-78980144 GCA_007922195.1 Podocnemis expansa
GGGGCATTCGCCCTCGCCACACAGCCCCCCGTCTTCCACTCCAGTGGGGGCTGACACTACCCCATCGTCGCCAGTACCACCTGAGGAGTCTTGGTCCTCTTCCCCCCCTTCCAGCCCAGAGGAAAGACCTTCCAGGGGCTCCAAACGACCTCGGTGCCGTACATCGGCCCTATCGCCCTTCCATTTCAGGCTGCAGGAATGGTCCCCTCAAGAAACTTCTTCCCCACCACGGCGAGCTCCCAGTACCACCCTCGCCCTGGGTCTTACACAGGAAAATTGTCGGCGCATTTTGATTTGTTGTGCCGGGCTATGGCCCATTTAGGCATGGAGGTGCAGCCCTTGAGCGTCCCCCCGATACACTCTTTGGGCCAGCTTTTACCTCAGCGGAACCCTTAACAGTTCCACCCCACCCGAGCATATGGGACCTTGCATGCTCCCGGTGGCAGAGCCCAAGTTCCATTCCCCTGGTCTTGGACACAGTGAGCGTGAAATATCGGGTGTCTGAGTCAGACTTTCCCTCTCTCATGGGCCACCTGGTTCCCCTGAGGGATGTGGTCCAGATGGCAATGGGGGGAGCCTGCCAGTGACCCCCTCCCATCCTCCAGGGAAGCCAGGGAACTGGACCTGTTGGGCCATAAGGTCTACTCCTCATCGGCCTTCCAACTGCAAGTGGCAAACAACCAAGCTATAACCAGCAGGTACTTGCTGGATGTGTGGGAGTCACTCACAAAATTTAGAAGCTTGCTCCCACCTGAGGCCAGAGAGGAGCATGATGCCTTTCTGGAGGAAGGCAATGTAATCTCTCAGGATCTCCTTTCGGCACGTGATGCGGTGGACACAGCTGCTCGCGTCGTGGCCTCAGCGGTAACCATCTGCAGGGTGGCATGGCTTAGGAAGGCTAGAGCGCCCCCTAATGCTCAGCAGAAGGTCCTCAACCTGCCCTTCGAAGGGGACGCTTTGTTTCCCCCTGAAACCCTATTGGTGGTGGCCACCACTCAAGATGCCTAAGGGGAGGCCAAATACTTTGGCCTGCTCCCCCATGGACCCACCCCTCCAACTTAGCCCCCACCCCTGACTTCCCACCCATTTTCTCCCATAGTGGGACCACAGGGGAACTTCTTTCCATTGCACCACCTGCTGCAAAGGCTGGGTCCTTGCCCTTCTTCCACAGGGAGTGGCCCGCCAACTCATCGCCACCCCCCTTTTGAACCTCGGGGATAGAGGCATCAGGGCATCATCACCGTAGACAGTCAGCACACCTTTTTCACCTCAAAAAGGGAACAGGATTCAGTAGGAACCATCTCCCCCCCCCTCCCCTTTCTCTCTTGCTATTTGCTTCTGCATCTGCAGACCTCTGATCTTGGGTGACAAGGCCCAGACAACATAAAGACGCCCCTGCCTGCACTGACAGTACCTGAGTACTGTGGTCTAACCCCCATGCTCCCTAAGCAGCGGCTATTTCGAGCACGCATAGAGAACCGACCCTTTTTCCCCGTCTCCCCCCACCTCTCCTACCCCAGACATCCCTTCAACCCCGCATCTTCCACACCAACGCTCTTGCCTGGGACGAGAGGTGTGTCTCATAGTAGCCCCAGCACTGCTGCAGAGGCTCCGAGACGTGCATGTTTGACGCCTACCTGGACATAGGACTGCACCTGTGACCCTGATGCCTCCCTCAGGTAGGCCTTCCTGAATCTGGGTCAAGAGGAGGGGGATACCTCTGGTTGCATACCGTCAGCACAACGCGTACCAGCCTTTGTGACCCCGACCGCCAATTCAACAAGAACTACCTCCAACTCATCGAGTGGGACATATCTGCTTAGCCAGGGTGGATCTTAGCCTTGAGGGAGGCCAAGGCGAAGGGCCCACCCCAACCTACACTTCCCTCCCTCATGGGAACCATGGCTCCACACACCCTTACCTTGTGGTGATCTCAGTGGCGACCAGGGTTCCTACCCTAGGAACCCTCATCCTAAGCCCACCCCACAAATGCGATAGTTAACTCTCCTTACACCCCTCGCTTATGAAGCGGGGGCCGGGTGTACCTTCCTCGAACCCCCAGATAGGGAAACTAGGAGAGGACGCTTAGTCGCATCTCCACATAAGGGGAACAGAGCTGGGACACCCTATTGGGCCTTTTCTCATCAGTGCCCTCCTCTGTGTCACCAGCCCCCCATAACCGGGCAGGAAACCACATGTAGGCCGAGGAGATCTTTCCCAAGTGGCTTGTAGCTGCCTTTTCTGCCCCTCGGTCATGTACCCTGGCAGGGCGCGCCCTCCCCTTCCCCCTCCACCCCTTGATTCTTGGGGCCTTCCCACTACATCTGCTTGCAGACCTATAACTCTACCACGGGGTCACCCCCACGTGCGTTGGTGGTGCCCAGTAGTACTGCTCTTCCTCCTCAATTCTTGAGGAACCATTGACATGCACTGCCCATCCACTGGTGTGATAGACAGAAGGAATCAAGCTGGAGCCTGCTTCCTGCAATATCCAGGAATGTAGGGATTGTACTCCCTCAAATCGCCTTCTGACTCTCCGGCTGGGGACAATACTTCATTTGGTCCTGTACCCCAGGGTACCCTTGAAATACTGCAGTTGCCACCCTGTGGTGAATTCACTTCCCAGCTAGTAGGAAATGAACCTTCTCGGGCATCCGTGTTTTTCGGGATATCCCTGTATTCAGGAGCTTCCCTGGTGCCCACACTGGCGCGGCAGAGTGTTAGCGCTATCCCTCCTGGAAATACTATAGGTGCTTGAGACCGTGGCCTTACCTGGCACTTCTACGAACCTATTGGTCCGCCTTGAGGCGATCAAGTGATAGCTGGCGCTATCCCCGATCCTTCCTCTCCCTTCCTCACGCACTCAAGAGGGTCCTCGCGATGCGAAACCCTGAGAAATTATAGGCCAAGCAGACCCTCCCCATGAGCTCTCATGCTACCATGAGCCTTACAAGGACCAACTCAATAGCACTGCCTCAGGCCACCTTGCCTCTCTCTGGCTCTTATGTCCCAAAGCCTCTCTCCTGCGAGAACCCAGTCCTTGTACCTAATTCGGCTGAAAACGTGCACTCGCACTTACCCAGTTCTATAGCTAGCATACCGTAGGCCCTCCATTCTGCTCAGCTTGGCCCTCTATATGCTGCTGATAAGCGTCTCGTGAACCCTTCTCAGTTGTTCTCGGGGTCCCACCCTACAGCCCTGTATCTTCACCCTCACTCGCACCAACCAGACTTTGCTATGCCTGGTCACGGTCAGGCCAAGGGATAAGGTTATTCTCCTACAGCTACCTGCATACCCAGTAGCTGTCCAGATCAGTCCATAGCTCTGTGAGTCCAGCTAAGATCTTGAGGTGATCAGTTGAGGACATAATCTCCACCCTTTCTTCATTCTCGTGTGAGACGTGGCTACTATGGATAAATCTGCACTTGTGGCATCCAGCATTGTCCCATGAGACCATGCTGCAAGGCCCTTGGCCAGACACTATATTCTATCTGTCATACTTCACGTTTCCACCTATGTGGAACATCTAACGCAACCCTTTATGTTCACGTTTCATCCTTTACTCCAATTATGGTGACCCTGTTCCAACCTGCTTATGTTCTTATGTCTCGGCAGGTTCGGTCCTGCCCCTATCCTGGGTTGGCCCTCAGTTCTTGACTCTTCTGGGCCATGTCAAGGCCTGTTCGCCTCCTTACTCTGGCTAGAATCTTGCTGCTGGACTTCTCTCATATGGGGCATGTTGCTGTGCTGAAGGCGGAAGACCCAACTCTACCTGCCATCCATCAGCAAGGCTAGTAGTCACCTAATACTGAATGCATCAGAGCAGCGCTTGAAGAAGAATGGTGGGTTACTCATCAGTAACCATCCTTCTTCGGGATGGGCTGCTCGGATCCATTCAGGTCCCTCCCCTCTGTCCCTGCATCTGTAGTTGGTGACTCTAAGGAACTGAGGAGGGGTCAGCAGGCAGCCGTATATATAGCCACGGAGTGGTGCAAGGGGCGGAGGCCGCCTGCCGTCTCCTGACAGGCTAGGACAAGTTTTTTCCGACCAATCTGGTGCTCCAGCATGGAGACACCTATTACTGAATGGATCCGAGCAGCCCATCTTGAAGAAGGACGGTTACTGGTGAGTAACCCACTGTTTGGGGACTTCAGTACTCAGTCGTAGGTTAGGTGTCTAATGCAGGAGTGGATGGGAGGGTCAGTGGTCTGTATTGTTCAGGAGGATGATCACATTGGTTCCTTCTGACCTTAAAATCTATTAATCTAAAACCGAGAAGCAAAAAAATATCAAAATAGCAGTACAATGATGCATTCTGGTACTTGAATTCATAGACTGTCTACGCTTGGAGCTGGGGAATGCTTCCCAGCTCACATCAATTTGCACTTGTTCTCATTGAGCTAAGATGCTAAAAATAGTTGCATAGCCATGAGTAGCAAGGGCAGTAGCAAGGTGCAGTGTGCGCTGGCTGCCCTGACTACAAACTCTCCTGAGCCTCTATTCAGGGCAGCTAGCCTGTGCTGCTGTGAGTGGCTGCCCTTGCTAGCATGGCTACAGAACTATTTATAGCTTGCTGAGCACTACAACAGTTATGTCTATGCAAACTGGGAATCACACCTTCATCTCTAAGTGTAGACATAGCCTGTTAACTAGGCTGAACATTAGTAGGAAAGTGGACTGCATACTGAGAATTCAGTGCACTTTCTTCAAAACAAAGAAGGCCTGTGGGAAACGCTCCCTTTTTAGACTTAGAGGAAGTAAGTACTAGAATAATGTACAAGCAGCAGGGAAGAAATGTTCTCAGAATATAATGTACTTGGAGGGGGGAGAAGAAGAAGAAATCAAGGAGCCATGGGTCCCCAAAGGAGTGAGCACTGAAAAAAATGAGGCTCCAGTTAAGCAAGGCAAATATTGTTTCATTTAGGAGAAGACTATGGGTGAACTGTGCATTAAAACAACACATCCAGTTTGTAATTTCATTACTGTGCAGACTGAAACACAGGGCAGGGGACCTTTGATAAGGACTATATCAACCCTGTTTGAGAAGGTCTTCTCCTACCTTCCTTAGGACTTCCAGAGCGTTGAATGGCCCCTACCATAGGCAGGATTTTTGGAAGACAGGGCACCAGAATAATCTCACCCTCTAACCAACCAGGCAGTGAGGAAATGAACAAGGGAACTATGTCTTCACTAAAACTATGATTCCTAGTATTGTCCCAGGGTTCAATGTGATCATATCCTACATACTGTGCTTTTGTCCCCTAGTGTGCTGAGTATTCCCGGGGTCTGCTAGACAATCCCTGAAGATGGTAGGGAATCTGTGTCATCAACTCAATAGACCCAACAGTTGGCAGTGAGAAAAGAAGTGTTTCTCTGCTCTTGCCACCTACTGGTACAGGTGAGAGGACACGGTACACTCCATCCCCAAAATACCATGTATAAATTAGGGACAGAGGCCTGTGCTAAGGGCTATAAGAAAATACAAGAGGCAAAGCAGTCAACTGGCGTATCTAGAAGACCCAGGCAGGTGGGAGGGCACAGCCAGCTGGAGGAAGATGAGATGGATCCCTCTATTTAGAGGTCTAAGTTACAAGTGGGAGAGGTCTAAGATGCTGGTGGATGTAGGAGATCATGAAGCTTGCTTGCAAGGGCCAGAGGAATGGAGTTAAGTGAACTCAGTCAGTAAGGGGGACCATTCTGCCAGCCTGGTTTGAGGTAGGTGTAAAAAGAGGCAGATCCGGAATCTGCCCTGGTTTTGCCCATGTTCTTGGTTTTATGCAAACATTCGTACAGCCCTTTATTCAATCACTACAGGTGGCATACTTAATTTTTCATTTCTGTAATATCTTGAAGGCAAAAATATTGTTCCATCAACTTCTCGCAGGTAACAGAGCTAGTAGGCCAGATTCTGGTCTTCCTTTCCAGCTGTTTTGTCCACTTCAACAGTCTAAAGTAGCCAGAAGTTTATCTGGCTACCTAGCAAAAGAGGAATCCATAGTACTTTAGAGCCACAGTGGGGGCTTTGTTTGCCATTTTCTCCCCAGCCCTTGGTCCAAGAAATGGGTATATAACAATAGAACCTCTGCTCTAGCTGATCCCTGACTGGCAGAACAACTTCTTGGGGGTGAGGACAGCAGGATGACAGATAGGGCCTTCATTATTCAGATGTGCACCTGGGCAAGATCTGGGGCTTGCAAAGGTGATATCAGATCAGCTATCTTCTTGGGCCCCTGTACTTCAGCCAACACATTTTGGCTAGAACAGGCATCTGGCCTGTCATTTCATTTGCTGGTTTTAAATGCAAGGCACAATATTGCACTAATTTCAGCTGGAAGGACGGATTGATCTGGAAAAACTGATATGCAACTAAGAAGACTAATGAGAACTTTAAGGAAGTTTTTTACGCAAAATAAAGAATGACTGTACTTTGGAAATAATAATAATAGTAATAATAATGTCTGCTGGCATTGCCAGCTCTTCTGGATGGTGGCATTGCCAGCTTGCCTTTCCTAATTGCAGGCTCTGGCACCTGCTATCACTTCCACTCTCTGGCTCCCATTCTCCTCTCTCCTGGCCCACCTCCTGGCTGTGTCCTGGCTGCTTACCAGGACAGCCAAGTTTCAGCTAACAGCTGAGAAGAAATTTGGAGCTCATTATGTTTCCAAGCCCAGATTGTGGCAGCTGACAGAGGTCATGCACACTTGTGCCAGTGAGTAGCGCACTGGCATCAGTAAACATTACAGTATGTCGAGTAAACACGACTGTAGGAATGAGCTAAATTACATCAGAATCCATGAGGATGGTCTCAGAGTCTGTGCCCATTGTGCATCCAAAGCAAGCTTTACAGGGCTTTCTGCACTTAAAAAGCTTGTACGTGGCACGTGTAGAAATATTTAAGAATCCAACTAGAACACTGTCTATAAAGGAAAAGCTAGAGTGAGGGGGTGCATGGGGATGGCAGGTAGAGGGGCCTAAATCAAAGCTCATTGTAGTCAGTAAGTATCCTTCTTTTGACTTCAGTGGACCTGGGTGAATCACATTCATGATCAGCAAAAATACCAAGTGTAGTAACCCTTGGGGAGGAAAGGGTTAACTATCTGGTCAGTGAGTCCCAGGACAGCCAATAGGAATGAAGCACAGTTTTTTGAATGGTAACAGCAGCCTGGCCTGGGCCTGTTTGGATGCAGCAGCGCTCCTGGAAGGATCAGGAGGAGGCCAGAGGGGCCTGAGGAAGAATCCAGCAACATCCTTACCAGAGATAAGTTAAATTTGTTACTGACCAGGTGTGGATAGAACAGGGAATGTTTATTTAGATGCTGTCAGGGTATTTTCTTTGTTTTTGGCTTGTTTTTTGGATTTCTCTGTGCTGAGCACATGTAACCCCCCCCCACTACCCTGTAACTACCTAAGTTAATTCCCAGAGGAGCAACTCTCTGTGTTTATTATCTGTTCTTTTTGATTAAAGAGTTTACCTTTTAAGTAAGTTCTGGTTCTGTGTCCTGGAAGGCAAGAGGTTTGTGTGCACGTGCCTTAGACTGCACAGGCAGCTACTAGAGGGAACCCTGTTCCAGTTCCAGCTCATATTGCAGCTGGGGTCCAGTCACTTTTCTGAGAGAGGAATAAACAGGATTGCAAGTACCTCACAGGGAGGAATTCCCAAGTGCGCCTTCCTGTGTCTCAAGAGGTTTTTTTGCATTTGGGTGGTGGCAGCGATACCACTCCAAGGCCAGGAATTGGAGGCCTTGGAGACGTCTAAGAGCAGGCTTTAAGGGCAGTGGCTTTTAAGGCCTGTTGCAGGCCCCCACCTTCTGCACTCAGAGTGCCAGAGTGGGGAAAAAGCCTTGACACCAAGAAATACACACAGTGGGAATAATGGAGCTCTGAGCAGTCATAGAGCTCTTTTAAATATAGCGCTACTCCTCCCCCCTCTTCTTCCCTACCTGTCCTTCCTGAACAATTTATACCCACCCATGGCAGAGCTCCAGTCATGAAAGCTATCCCACCACGTCTCTGTTATTCCAATTGTATCATAGTTCCTTGTCTGCGCCAGTACTGCCAATTCTTCCTGCTTGTTTCCCAGGGTCCTCATATTTGTGTACAGGCACCTAAGATACCAGGCCAATTGCCCTACTTTCCTGTGCTGATTTTTAATTCTTTTGCATCTACCTCCTTGGATTTTCTCCCAGTGTTGTCCTCCTGTGCTTGCCTCAGGTATTAAAGCTTCATTAGGATATCTAACACAATTATTTGATTCCCACCCACCACCACATTCCAACTACCCTCTCTTTTATCCCTAGTGTTACAGTCCAAGCACCCCCCAAATTCCATCCCTTGACCCCAGGTCTTCCACATTGTCACTTACCTGTGGGCTTTGGTCTCCTTCCCCCTTCAAACCTAGTTTAAAGCCCTCCTCACTAGGTCAGGAAGTTGACGTCTGTGTATGAGCTTCCCTTTCCTCAACAGATGGAGTCCATCTCTGCCTAGCAGTCCTTCTTCCTGGAACAACATTCCATGGTCAAGAAAGTCAAAGCCCTCCTGATGACACCATCTTCACAGCCAGGTGTTCACCTCCAGGATGCATCTGTCTCTACTCAGGCCCCTACCCTTGACCGGAAGGATCGAGGAGAACACCACCTGTGCTCCAAACTTCTTCACCTGCACTGCCAGAGCCCTGTAGTCACCTTTGATCTGTCGAGGATCACCTCTCGCAGTATCATTGGTTCCCTCATGGATGAGTAGTATGAAGTAGTAGTCAAAGGGGCGGATGATTCTCAACAATCCCTTTGTAATGTCTCAGATGCGGGCATCTGGCAGGCAGCATACCTCCCAAGATGCCTTGTCAGGGTGACAGATGGGTGCCTCCATCCCCCTCAGAAGTGAGTCCCCAACCACTACAACCCTATGTTTCCCTCTAGCTGTGGTGGCTGTGATCCTCCCAGCCTGGGGGGTGCATGGTGTCTCCTCTTCCACCTCATCCATTGTCTCTAGCACTGCGTAATGGTTCTTCACCACAATGGAGGGTGGGATGGGAGCAGGGCTGGAGCACTGTCTGCTGCCAGAGGTACCCAGCTGCCAGTGTCCTCCCTCTGCCATAGGCATCCCATCCTTCTCTGTTGGTGCTGCAGTAGTCTTCGGCACCTGGATAGTATCCTCCACCTTGCATGTCCCCTCGTGGGTGCTATCGAGGAACTTCTCCAGGGCATGAATACTCCTTAGCGTAGACACCTCCTCCTGTAACTCTCCCACCTGCCTCCTGAGAGATTCCACCAGAAGACACCCGTCACATTGATTCATCTCCCCAGCCTGATTGTCTGTGGTGGGGAAATGCAGGCTACAGTTCCTGCAAGTCCACACCAGGATCTGGGTAGAGATCTCCATGCTCAGGATGCCTGTCTGGCTACAGGCACAGGTGGAGGAGACAGAAGGGGTGCTGGTGCAAGCAGTGCAGCTCCTCTTCACTATAGTGGCCTCACCAATTCCTCCCCAAACTCCTTCTCAAACTCCCCCGTTTTCAGTCCCCCTGGTCGCTCAGCCACTCGTTTTTAAGGCCTTCTCTGCCTAGGTCAGCCCTTGCCCCCATTAAACACGCAAGGAAAGGGTGATCACAAGGCAGATTGAAGCTAGTGGTCAAAGGTGAGCAGGGAACAATGGTCCAAACAGCCCCCAGACAATCACAGTCCGAATTCCCACAGTAACTGACAACTAACAGAAATCACCTGTAGGGAAAGACACAAACACACAGTTAGCAATTCATTCACCCAAACTTCGCTCTCTCCCTTGCTTCTTCAGCTAGGGGATTGCCTTCACCTCCTTCTCAGAGGGTTTCCTTCTCAGAGCTTCACAAACTCCTTCCCTCTCAAACTCCCCTGTTTACAGTCCCCCTGTTCGCAAGCAATGAAGGTGCAAGTCTTCTTTTGCCAGGAAGTCTGAAGGATCTCAAGCAATTAAAACCCTTCTCAGATATCATACTTCAGTTTGCTTCAATGTGGGCCACAGCAGGATCCCAAATAGTAGCTCAAATATTTCACATTTTTAGGTACCTAAGTATGAATTTTAGGCACATAGGTTTGACATTTTTGCTCTGGTACTGGGATTTTCCTTAAGTGAATGAGAAGAATAGGGTCCCATTGACTTTCAGTGTTACTTGTGTTCCCCAGTCACTTATAGGTTGAAAAATCTAACCCAAAATATTTTAGTTCAATACTCAATATATGAGCATATGCTAATGTTAAGTCAGTTGTAGCCCTAAATAATCTTGTAGAATGTGATCTAAGCAATATTGCTAAGAAACATTTTTGTGCATTATGTTAAGGAGTTCCAAGCTGTTCTACATAATTCAGTGTTCAAATATCTCTTTCTTGCTGAAGATGGATAAAGCTAGATGTACCTTGTAGCTTCTTTCCATCTCTAATTGTTAATAATCAGCTATAACAGGTTTGTCCAACCTGAGGCCTGGAGGTGGAACTCCAGCCCAGGCCTTTCATGCAGCCCGCTGAGTGCTGCCACAAAAGCCTGGGAGCTGGGGCTGACTGGAGCCATTGTCAATCTCCTGCCCTGTGCACAGCACAGCTACAGCCCCTCCCCTCTTCTGCCATGCTCCCCTGTCCTGCCTTGCTCCAAGCTCCCCTTGCTCTGCCCTGCCCCCTCAGACAGGCACCCTTGCACCCCTTGTCCTCTGTACACAATGCAACAAAAAGCAATGCCAAATTTCACAGTAATCATTATTTTTTGAAGTTTATTAATAAGATCAATTTGTATGTCTTATCTATCAAAAATTTTCTCACCAGCCCCCTTGCTGAGAAAAAAATTGCAATATGGCCCCTCACGCAAAAAGGTTGGACACCCCTGAGCTATAATATATGCAAGGAATGCAAAGCCCAAAAACCCATACAGTAGGGGAATATTTGATTTACGGTTCTATGCTAATTTATAAAATGCAATGGGAAAAGACATCAGCATCAGTTGAAGTTTAGGAGTGTTATGGAACTAGGTGCTAATGATTCTACTCTCCCTCAGTCCAGAAGGTAAAGAAAATCATTAGCTTCTGATTTCCTAGGCAAACTGATGACAGATGCAGGAAAAGGCAAGTTAGGCCCATTACTTGGTCAATGTGAATGGGAACTGCTGGCAATCGGATTTATGAAATGTGCTACTTGAAAGCTGAATATTAAGAATACACTGGAGGGACTGAAGGAGTTGAACAGTGGCAGACCAGGTAAATTAACTGCTGATGGCCCATCGTGTCATTATGGTGGTGGTGACACAACATTATTCTGATGATAAGTCTGCAGTGTCATGGTGGTGATGCCACAGCTGATACTATTCTATGGCGCTGAGGTGAGCTGCTAAGTTGAATTACAGTTGGCTTTATATCACCATGACGCTTTCCCCGTCAAGTGGTTGTTTCTGTCACCTATTCCCTTTGGTGGTGGTTGTGCCTTATTCAAACACTAGCATGGGAAGATGGTACATATAAAATTGGAGTTTGGCACATCTCAAATTACTGTGAATGAACCCCAGAAACTGAGAGTAAAATCAGAGTATCTGTCAGTTGGCAAATGCCAGGGACTACAAAGTCAAGTTTGATTTATTGCATATGATGGGTAAATCTGCAGTGCATTACGGCACACTATATGAAACAGCATTGCCATGTGTCATGCCTGGTCTCAGAGATCACTGTGTTTGCTTTTGTCTTGGAAAATCTTAGTAGCAAATATTTGATTTTGGAAGCATGGTGGATGAGTTATTTATACACACAAAAGGTATTTCAATTATAGCTTCAGAGACTCTGCTTACAGTGGAAACTCACTTCCCACACATCTCTAAAATTAATTCTTTTCTATAGTAGTGGCAGGGATATTTTAGTTCAATACTCAGTGAGATAGGCCAAGTGGAAAGGGAGACAGAATCTTATTTCCTGCCTTGTAGATACTGTATTCTGTGCAACTGCTGTCACAGTTATGGGGCTAACTACACTGCTGGTCCCTCCTGGTTGCTTTGACTGTGCTCTGCTAGGTCTTGGGCTACATGTCATCACCTTTCCCTGGATTCTCTCACTCTTAGAGTGGGCCTTGGGTAACAGACTCTCTGTATTAACCGTGATTAACTCAGCAGGTCTGTTCCCTCCAGGAGCAATGACAGTGTAACCTGTGGCCAGATAGCCTTGTCAAAGCACAGTATTATTTATTAAGGACAAAAACATATAAAAGAAAATAAATCTTAGGACAGTAAATGGACTGCTAAGCACATCTAGCTAACACATCTAACACATTAGCAGGTGTTGAATCATCATTTGCATGAGGACCCTGATAGGTCTAACTTCCTATAGATTCCCCCACAGACCCACTTCTTGTGTCATCTTGTCTTCCTGGACAGCCCTGGCTTAGATTCTGTGATGTGAGAGAGATGCCTCCTTTAATGTCTTGGATAACAGTATGCTGCCAGTCCCATCTCTCACTCCAGTCTCTGGCTCAGGACACTAACCTATGGCAAGCTCATGGGAACACAGTTCTGCCCCACTTCACAACCCCAAAATGAAACTGTTTCTTTACAGTTAGATTGTTTATAGTCATCCCACAGCATGGGGGACTACAGGGCTGTCCCACAACATTTTGGCACCTGAGGCAGGGAGTTCAAATGATACTCCCATGCCCCCTTGCTTGGGCCAAAACTTTGAATGGTCTCAATTCTGCTTTCTTCCTGTTCTACTCCTCTCGTGGTACTACTCTTCTATCTACCCCAATAAAGTAGAGCTAACAACTTAAAATGCCTTGTTCAAAAAATGTGAGTAACTTTTAAATGTCCGAACAGTAAATGTAACTTTTCTTGTCTGCTTAGTAAATACTGGCGTTTTTATCTGTTTGCATAAGAAAAGTGGTGCTTTCAATGCCTTCTTGGTTGCAAAGATTTGAACTGCTTCCTGAAGTCCCCAGTCTGGGCCAGCTCATTCTCTGCTGAGATGGTTATGAGGCTCCCCAGGCTCCCCTGTGTTGTTGTGGAGTGTAGATGTGTTTTTATTAACTTCAGCTTGAAGAAGCTGCGGTCTCCACAGGCAACTATTACAGGAAGTGTTGGAAGTATGTGCAAAGCAACAAAAGCATTTGGTAAGAGGGTGTTCATCTTGTTTGTGCCCATATATTCCAGAACAGCCTTTGGAGTTGATCCTGCTGAAATGTATCTTGAAAGGGCTTTCCGTTCATCACCCAAATCATTAGCATGAATATTGCACATGTTGTGATGTGTAAACACTGTCTCTATTGCCCTGAATTGCTGGTGTAGGTCTTCTTCAGGTACAGTGAGGGATTTTGGAATATCATACAACATTCCAAATATACTAGTATGTTCCTTGAGCTGCATGAAACGTTCTTCAACTGTGAGCATACTGCACAATCTAATACCTGGTTAAAGAATTCAACTCGGAATTGTTGTTTGGGATCTCTTATGAGATTATCCCGTGCTTTGTAATCAAAATGCCTTCTGCTTCAGTGATTCTTGTTGTAGCAGGAAGGCATGGTCCCCCTTGGAGATGGCCCAGAAGGAACTGCCTGACTGCAGGCGGGCAGAGCCAGGAGCAGTCTGTCAGTCAGGCTGGAAGCAGAGGGGCAGGACAGGAAGTATAAGAAGGGAGGCAAGCAGCTCAGTCCAGCTCAAGCCATGGAAGAGGAAGGATGTAGCTCTGCCCCCTCCTGACTGTGGGCCATCCTGCAGAAAAGTGGAGCTATGGCCTACTGACCTGGGCCAAGGACTCTGGCAGGGGCTGCCCGCAGCTGGAGACTGGTAGATAATGCCCTGGGCCACCACAAGCCCTGAGGAGGAGCTGCTAGCAGGGAGGCCTGCTGGACCCCTCGAGTCACCTCCTACCAGGGACCCCAAGCCCTTGCCTATGTCTTGCGACTTGGATGAACTACCCCAGCTGGTGAGGACCTCCTGACCACCAAGACGTGTGACCTGGAGGAATTGCCATCTATTGACGAACCTGATGCATTACCAGGCCTGCTGCTGCCTGATGAGATGGAGGGATTCTGCAACCTACCCCTGGGTAACTACCCTGAGGAGCCAGTGGATGAGGCTTCAGTTCAGGTACTACTGGGACATGGGCCCAGGATTGGCCCACGGGAGTGGGGGTATTAACCCTCTGCAATGGGCCCCCCCTCAGGGTCAGCATGTTGTGGCCAGGACACCGCTGACCCCCCCCCCCCAACAGAAACCCCAGGCCCTGCTTCGGAGCTGGGCTGGGACACAGTGGAGTTGTGTGACCCTACGCCTTCACTGACCCCTCTCCCTGCATCAAACTCCCCCTTGTGGACCGTGAAACCAAGAACTGAGACTGCCATTTCCCCCAACCCTAGAGATTAAACCAGTGAGTTTGCCCTTCCAAGGGCTATAGACTTGGTGCCCAGCCTGCAAAGGGCCTGAAACTTTGTGAGTTTGCCCAGCCAAGAGGCCAGAGACTTGGCAGGTCCATCTTACAATGGGCCAGAGCCCTCAGTTCACGGACCCTCCCGCTCAGGAGGGTGGACAACCATGTTACACTTGCATTCCTGAACGGGTGGGAAAATAGGTTCAGTGTGAAGTTCCTCTGCCAACTTCTGTGCAGTCTTCAGAATGCTTTGAAATCCCTCATCTGTACGTATGACTTTGCTTTGTCCAGTTGTTTCATTACTCCCAATATATCAAGGTCAAGAGCTTGGAGTCTCTTGCTTACAACATTTATTTCAAACAGCATGTCATGCCACAATGCTAACCAACACAGAAATTTGAAGTTATGTATGTTTCTGATGATTCCATTTCCCTATGCCAAGGTTCTCCCAGAACAGTTCTTGTCATAGCATTATCTTCTATAATGGCAGCTATGGTATCATCTATCTTCCCAATTCTGTGTTTGATAGGCTTTATCACCTCCATTCGACTTTCGCATCATGTGGCACTCAGTGGTTTCGGTGTCAGAGAGGATGTTCTCAGATGTTGCTTCAAAATTTGCCACCAATGAGTTGATGCAGAGAAAAATACATAGATTATTTGAATTACATTAAAAAATTCAGCAGCCTCACTAGAAGCTGATGCTGCATCACTGACCACCAAGTTCAATGAATGAGAAGTGAATGGGACAAAAAAAAGCTTGAGGATTTAACTCTCAGCTTTCTGTCTGTACTCCTTTATTCTTTACTCTCATGTTAGCACCATTATCGTAGCCCTGAACTCTCATGTCAGCTGTTGCAATTCCTGTATCTTCTCTTGATGCTGATCCTCTATGGTGGCCTTTAACCTTAGCCTCATCTCAAGCTCTTTCCACCTATGGAATGCTCTCTGGTGATTTGCTGCCTTCTCATGGCATCCCAGATTTCTAGCCAGATTCTTCCAGTCCTTTGTTCCTGTAGAACCCACTGTGGCTGGAACATTAGACTGGAAGGCTATGTTCACACACAAACTGCTTGTTTTGAAACAAGACATTTCGAAACAAGACGTTTCGAAATAATGTTTTATTTCAAAACACCTTATTTCGAAAGACAAAAAAGTGTCTTGGAAATAAGGGAAACAAAATAGCATGTCCACAGTGTGGACATGCTATTTCACTTCGGGGGGCTGCAGACCCCCCCCTCCAGGGTGAGAGGAGCCGGCGGCTCACCCCACAGGGGTCTGCAGAGGACTGCAGACCCCCGCGAGGTGAGTGCAGCCTGGAGCCTCACCCCGCCAGGGTCTGCAGGGGACTGCAGACCCCCATGGAGTGAAGCAGAGCCGGGCGCCTCACCCCGCCAGCAAAAAAGCCAGCAGGATGAGGCACCTGGCTCTGCTTCACCCCGCCGGGGTCTGCAGTCCCCCTCTGCCGGCCGGGGGACACCCGTCAGCACCCTGGCCAGGGTGCTGAGGGTTCCCTGGCTAGGGTGCTGAGGGGGTGGCCCTTCCTCCCAGGGTGCTAAGCACCCTGGGAGGAAGGTCAAATGTTGTTCCGGAACAGTTTGTTCCAAAACAATGCGTCCCCACAGGGTTGTTTCGAAACCACTGGTTTCGAAACAACCTTGTTTCAAAATGGAAGTAGGTTTTAAACCATTTCAAAACACAGCTCCCATTTCGAAACAAGAGAACCCCTTGTTTCGAAATGGGAGTACGTCGTGTGGACATGCTGTTTCTTATTTTGAAACAATCTCTGTTGTTTCGAAATAAGAAGCCTGTGTGAACACACCCGAAGAGTTTGCAACAAAAACAGTATGCAGCATTCTGGGTTTTGAGTACATAAGCCATTTTGTCACCATTGAGGATTTCACGCCAGTAGTGTGTTGGATGGAAACTTCTATTGTCATTGTCTTTGGGGAACAGGAAGTTTTTCACCTGCTGTGGCTCATGCAGTACAAGAAGGTCTATCAGGCTACTACTCAAGTGGGTCCACAGTCCTAGATCACTTGGACTAAAGGAGCTAAACTCAGCAGCAGCTGTTTCTTGTGCCTTCACCACACTCTTCTCTGACCTACACTTTTCTTCAGAAATGTGCATGTTTACATCCATTTGAGATGGAGATATGGATGCTGCAGTAGCTGCCAGGTCACCTGCACTCAACTAACTGGAAGATCAGACATCTCCTCATCACTCACATCCTCACTGGGGCCCGAATGCTCACTGTGAACATTTGTCTTTGTATCTCAGGAGAGCTCCTTCCTGCTTAGATGAAAAAGCTTCCTTTGCTTGCTTTCTTTTTCTGAATGCTGCCCGTGGGGGTGTTTTCTTCTTTCACTCATGACTGCTGTTCTGTGCCAGCTATAGTGGCTCTCAACACTCAATTGAAGGAGACAAATAAGCAGACTGGTAGCAGGGCCCGATTGAGGGAAGATAACAGTGTCTTAAGGGCCTAACTGGCTCCAACTGCTTTTTCTCCTCAAGTGGGTTCAGGGAAGCAGCAGGAAACAGGAATCTCCCTGAGAAGCTGGTGTTAATCAGTCCAGGCTCCTGGGGGTGCTAGAGAGGTGCATAAGAGGCTCTTCTGGCTATCAGCCCAATCTGATCCTTTATGACTAGGCACAGGAGAGAGGAGACAAAAGGAATGTGTGTGGACTAGTCAGTAAAACTTGGGTTATAGTCCTGGTTGTGTCACTGGCCTGCTGGGAGACCTTGGGAAAGTCATGTGACTGCTTTGTGCTTCAGTTTCCCCATCTGTAAAAAGGGATGTTCATGCTATCTCCTTCATAAAGCCCTTTTCTGTTGATCAAGAATGCTGTGTAAGACATGATAGATTGATTAATATTTACCTTTGGCATAGTGCATGTTCTTGGATATTGTGGTATTAAAAGATTGCAAACTATTTTAATGAAGCTACCTGATACCAATAACATGTTACCAAAATCTACCCTAGAATCCCTCCCCTTTGATACAGATTTCCAGAAGTTGCTAATACATATACCAGTACCAACTTTTGGTAGTTAGCTTCCATTTTTACCCAAGAAATTTTTTTCTGCACTTCTCTTCACTATCTTATTAAGCAGCAAGAGGAAAAAAGCTCAGCAGAAAATACTGCTCTTTGCTTGTTTTTCCCAAGAAGTTCATCTTCATCTTTTATTTTAAAAGAAAAAATCTGTATAATATAAGCAAGTTTAGTCTAATTGTATCTGACAGTTTAAAGGGTTCCCCTTTCTCCTTGGGAGACTTTGGTCCTTTCACTAATTTTTCTGCAGTTACAAGCACTGGTACCTCATCATATGTAGGTTGGTATTGGAGATCCAAAGCGTCAGAAACTGATGCATAGACCTACAGGGCTAAATGATAAGAAGGGTATAAATTGCTCCTGCATTTTCCCCTCTTAAGTGGTTCCATTCTGTACAACATATTCCGCAAGAAGACATGGAGACAGACCATCTTCATCCCATCTTGTTCTAAGGACACCAGCTCTTATTAAAAGTTACCAGCATCATGTGCTTGCAGGACAAAGGTCACCATTGATCCAAGAAAGTTCGTATTGAAATTATTCAGAAATTAACTAACTACAGTATTCACTGGATTAACACAAATGAGATTTCTGAATTTCCACTGTGTACAAAGACTAAATAAGAAGGAACTCCGACAAGAAAGGTCAAAGACTGCTCTACTGAGCTATGGAAAAGCAAGTATCTTACCCTCCCTGTATCACACATGGGGGAAAGACATCATCCATTTTACTAGAAATAACACCACCTGCTACTGCCACTAAGAGTTCTCCATTTATAAAAGCTACTCAGGAGCTGAGAAAGAGAGGCAAGGAAGGGGTGAATAATATGATATCCAAAGGGGAGAAATGAAAATATGAGGGTGAAATGGAGTAAGGGTGTTGTATTTCCCTATTCAACTGCTTCTAGATTTATGGCCTAATTCAACTCCTCTGGAAGTCAGTGAAAACTTTGATGAGAGGTAAACTGGACTCCTCTTTTTACCTTTTTAGTTGAGAAACCCCTAGAATGTCGCCGACTTCTAGCACATTCAGCTGCTTCCCTTGGTCTCTACTCCCTCATTTCAATTTTAATTAGGAACTAATTAGGAACTGTTATGGGATAAGGACCAATGAATTATAGACATAAAAGAAAATGAAAAGGCAAGACATTTTGTAGAGGAGAATGAATACTTTCCAACCTCATTACATTCTATTTAGCACAACGTATTTCTAGTTTCCCTAGTGAAAAAAAAATTCACTTTTCTGAGAGTCTGTGGCTCAAATCAGGAATATGATCTCTCTCAATATATAAAGTACGTACATCAATAGTATATACATCTTTAATGACTACCTTGATCCCTGTCACATACTGCCAGAGCTGTATCTAACAGAGGTGCCTGAGCTGAAGTCCTCTTGATATAAAAGGGAAAGAGCAGCTGTTGGTCTTCTCCACTAGATCTCTGGTTGTTTGGAACTTGCTTCTTACCTATTTCAGTAACAATCTGCACTTGTTAGCAGAGCTAGTTGAAAAAGAAGGGGGTTTTTTCTGCAAAAAAACTTCCAATTTTTCAGTGGAAATTTAAATACCAACAAATTACAGCCAACAAGCATCAAGTTTTGGCTGAGATCCATAAAATTTCAATTTGGAAATGCTGCAACTATACTTCATAGGAGTTGTACTTTGGGTACTTCATGTTCCCATAACATTTTTAGGTAGGCCTAGCTAAGCCTTTAAGGCTATGTCTATGCTGTAGAAAGTCAGTTTGAATTTGTTAGTTTGCACTAAAAAGTTTGAGGCTAGTTAGAACTGTACTCAAACTTGTTAGTTCAAATAACAAAGTAGACTAATTCAAACTAACATTAGTTTGAATTCATCCACTTTGTTCATTTGAACTAATTGCCCTTAGTTCGAACTTATTGAGTTCAAACTAAGGGTTAGGCCTAGTCTACATCATCCTTAGTTCGAACTAACAATCAAACTAAGGGCTTAGTTTGAACTAACCAGCAGGTCTTACTAGTTTGAACTAAGCTTTCATTAGTTTGAGTTAAGGAATTTCTTAGTTCAAACTAAGGAAAGTCTAGTGTAGACAGAGGCTAAGTTAGTTTGAATTAAGCTTCCTTAATTCAAACTAACTTGCCAGTGTAGACATAGCCTAAAACGTTGCCTGTTTATCTAAAGCTTATCTGAGAACTTTAGTTGAGTGGCTGAACTGTAAGCCTTACACGTATGGTCTCTGTCTTTAGAGTCTAGAGCAGGGGTCTCAAACTCAAATCACCATAAGGGCCACATGAGGACTAGTAGAGGGCTGCATAAGGACTAGTACATTAGCTCAAGGGCTGCACCATGGAAACCTTTTCATGCAACTACATTGCAAATATTGGTAACAACAGTGTCATTTAGGGTCACAGGAAATACCCTTAGGGGCCACATGTGGCCCACAGGCCATGTGTTTGAGACTCCTGGTTTAGAGGCACAGCATAAAACACACATTTACTGTTGGCTGATGGTGACACATTATCCCACCTCACTAATCCTGTTCTGATGAGCTTTTGAAACAGGAGTTCATTCTCTTGTATCCTGAAAAGAAAGGGGAAAAAAAAGTTAATACATTTCAGATCAAATAAAAATATCAAAGCCAAAGCAATTTGCATTGATCAACTATAATCAAGACCACTGGCATCACTGCTGTGGCATTCTGGTCCTCACCTGCCCTGTAAGTTCAAAGGCTACAGCAGTGAGCTATTAGCATATTTCCCACAGATAAGGCAGGCAAATGAGTGCATATTTAAGTGATGCCAAAACATCTTCAGTGCGCCTCCACAGCTTCAGAATTGGATTTGGCAGTTCCTAAATTGTGTGCCATCTCAGGCAGTGCAGTTTTCTGTCTGAAAAACCATCACGCCACCACCATTTCTATAGCAAATTGCTTAATAAATGATAGGTTAAAAGATAATCTTATATTTCCCATCATAATTAGGCAGTGCTTCCTGGTAGACAGAGATAATGTGTTCCATGTATATTTTTGTTATTTACCAAAGGGGCTGCTGTGAAGAAATATCCTTGCCAAAGCAATCATTTAAAAACAGTAGCCAGGATCAAATCCTGAATTCTTTCTTTTATGTAGTATGAACTCATAGAAGACATTCATCAAAGATTTTGCATGAATAAAAGGAGAATACAGATTTCATGGTCTGTGTTGGGTGAGTAAAAATAGGTAGCCGATTTTTCTTCTGTTTTTAAATGAAAATTAGAGTCCTAATAAATAGTAATTGAATTTACATAAAGACCCTAGTCTGTGGACGCTAACTCACATATGACAAGATGTACTAACCTTTGAAATGCTAACTCATGTCAGCAGACTGGGTGCCACAATATACTCTTCAGCTACTAGATGGCTCTATGTTATATGGCGTTCCAGGCTGTGGATCCTGGTAAACAAGTGAGAGGAAGCTGGAACACAAGTTGTGCAGAAGTCTGGTTGTATGTCTCTGGCTGTAGCTGTTTCTTGTAAGAAACGCAACCTGTGTCAGGACTGAGATTTCACATATGATGAGAGAGTCAAGCAATCATAAGCTATGTCCACACATACATCATTTCAAAATAAGTTATTTTGAAATGAGTTATTTCGAAATAAAGTCCTTATTTCAAAATAAGTTAATTCAAATTAAGAAAACATTAATTTGAATTAAGGGAAAGCCTGCTTTCGAAACAGCTTTTATTTCGAAATGGTTATTTTGAAGTAAGGCCATTTGGACATGTTGTTTTGAAACATGTCCAAATGGCATTATTTTGAAATAACCATTTTGAAATAACAGCCGTTTCAAAATGAATGGGGTTTAAGCTGTTTCGAAATGATGGTTCTTATTTCGAAATGACAGAGCCTGTCATTTCAAAATAAGCAAACGTTGTGTGGACATTGTTTTTTATTTTGAAACAACCAGTGTTGTTTTGAAATAAAAGATTCGTGTGGACATACCCATAGTCAGTCTCATATCAGCACTTGTGTATGTCACACATCTATTAAATGGTTTACGCTGCACTATGTAAGGTTGAAAACAATTTTGTACAATAATAACAGAACAAATCACATCCTCTCAGGTTTGCTTTGGAAGGCATGAAAGAAGTAGGAATCTCTCCTATCACCATAAATATGATAGAAGGATTGGAAAGTGTAAGCAAAGTGGTATCATCTCCTTTATCCTCCCACCCTGTAGAAGCTGCAGTGTACGAGCTGTACATACAGAACTTTGCAATCTTTGGGAGGGGAAGACCAGACTAGCGGGTTTTCACTGAAGCTGTCCAGAACCATCCATTTTGTCAAACCATACTGTTTCACTGAAGCAGAAGTGTTTCATGGAGTCAGTTCAACTTCGACTAAAAGTTTGCCAGAAAGGAGATTTGATCTGGGCTGAGAAAGAGAAAGAGAGAAGTTGGGGCACTAGCCTGAGAGGTGGGTGGTCCAAATTCAAGATTCTTGTCTGCCTGATTTGGCTGAAGATTTTTGGTCTGAGGCACTAGAACCTGAATCACTCACAAACCAGTGCCCCAGCCACCATACTACAGAAAACAAAAACATTCAAGTTGAGAAGGTTTTGCTTTTCTTCTAAGGAGGAACAAAGACACATTTTGAAACCTCACAAGTTGCCTCTCATCCCCCAGTCAGCTCTGGTTTTCATGTCAATTGAAAACTAGTGAAGCTCATGCAAAATGTTTCGCTCATTTTTCTCAGCGTTTGATTTTGGTGTGAGTTCACAGTGATAAGGATGCAAAAAAAGCCAACTTGTTTCTGGGCTGCGTGCATAGAGGCATTGTGTCATGGGAGTAGGCAGTAATGTAATACTACACTTGGAATATTGAATTGGTTCTGGGTGCCCGATTATCAGAAAGATACTGTTGAGGTGATACACATTCAGAAAAGAGCTGTGAAATTAACTTGGAGGACAGGAGGGGAATTGATTGAAGAGTTAAATACATTGTTCAGTTTTAAGATGACTAAAAGGGTACAACATGATAAAAAGACAACTGAAGGGTATAAACACAGAAGACAGAGGGGAATTATTTATTGTGATTTAACTGAGAGTAATAGAAATTATGTAAGGGAAAATTAAAGTTGAATATCAATGGAAATTCCCTGGGAACAATGGTGGCTGATGTCCAAAAATAGTAGTTGGACAGCTGTAGATATCATAAAGTCTTCTACCCTATTTTTTCGTCTTCTCCAACATCTGCAATTCCTTCCTCCTTCCATCTTTCCGAACCAATAAATTCACCATGTTTTATGCTAAGGAGAGTAATGTGCATGTCAGTAGGATTTCTCAGTAGAAATACAAGGTCAGATCATCAGCTGTTACAATAGAAGCTGTGCTTATTTATACCAGCTGAGAATCTGGCCCATACCTTTCATTTTAGATACACCCAGGACCTATTTTTAATTTCATGATACTAAGAAATTAGGAGAAAATAATGATATACACTTTGACATTTCCATCCAGTAATTTGTTTGACTTTTCCACAAATGGTCTCCTTTGTTTGTCTGTTAAAACACCAAAGCTGGATATATTGTAGACATTTTGCTCAAGATTAGCAACCTTTAAAATATTTAGGTTCAAATTTTCAGAACACTGAAGAAAATGACCATCCTCTCTCCAAAACAATTTTTCTATAACAGCTAATTACAGGGTTTTTTAAAAACCCTTCTGAAATGATCCAATACTGGCTCTACTTTTAGTTACAAGGATTCACAGTGACAGAAAGCTTAGCAAATGATGAAGGATGCTTTTGACCCACTGGGTTTGTGGCTGTCAGTAGAGTGATCTGACTTCAGAATGCAAGAGTGTGTTTTTGAGATCACACCTGTTAAACACTATATCATGGAGTTGACTTGACTAATCACATTTATGGTTGTTTCTTGAACAATATATTAGAGAGAGGACTTGGGAAATTTGCCCTTGACTTGTGAAGTTTATATTGAAAACTGATCAGTTCTTCCCTTTTATTCTGCTTTATAACACAAAGATATATGTGGGGAACCTGAGCCTGAGCTGTTGATTACCAGCATAGATGCAATGGTATCCACAGACAGACACCATCTGAAGAGATGATCTCTGAAACTAAAGGGCAGTAAATTTAGAATCAGTAACAAATGAAATATTTTCTTAACAGCTGGAGGAGGTCAGAAAGGCACAAATTTCATAGGTCTGATTTTCCTCTCTTTTACATGAGTATGGTGAAGGAGTAACACCACTGAAATCAATAGAATCATAGGGTTGGAAGGGCCCTCATAGGTCATCTAGTCCAACCCCCTGCCAGAGGCAGGACCACTCCCACTAAACCATCCCAGTCATGGTTTTGTCCAGCCGGGCCTTAAACACCTCCAAAGATGGAGACTCCACCACCTCCCTTGGCAGCTCCTTCCAAGGCTTCACCACTCTCCTAGAAAAAAAGTTTTTTCTAATATCCAGCCTCGACCTCCCTAACCGCAACTTGAGACCATTGGTCCTCGTTCTGTCCTCTGTTATTACCGAGAACAGTCGAGAATTACCGAGAACAGTCGAGTGGCAGCAGAACAGAATGAGCATGGATAGATTATTTTTAAATGAATATTAATAGTACTGGAGCCAAATTCTGATGTTATCAATCTTTTTTCAAGAAAAGTTTCTATTGCACAGGGCCAGAAATGCCAGAAAGAATTTTTGTGAATGGTGTTTTAGTATTATTACTCTTGGATATGGCTAAAACTAATTGTTTCTATCCAGAAAGAATGTGACAGATGCCTTTGACTGTCTCAGCTACATTCTCCCTGGTTGTACTGTCACAGTCCAAAAAAATAAACAAATCAAACCTCCACAAAAATGTTTCTCTTCTGCTGCCTCCTATGTGATATTTTCCTTCATCAATATTTAGCTGATGTGAGGACTAAGACCAGAGCCATCCCTACAGGGGTGCAGGGCTTGGGGCTAGTCAGCCCCACAATTGCCACCCGTCCCCTGAGCCAGTCACTCTGTCCCCGGGCGCAGAGCAGGTCAGTCTGGGGGCTGGGCTCTGCTCTCCTGCCTCACCTCTGGGCCAGCCCTTCTTGCACCCTGGGTGGAACAGTGGGTCTACAGGAGGGGTGAGAGAGCAGAGCCTAGAGTATGGGCTGACCTGCTCCACCCCTGGGCCAGCTGTTCCCCATCCTAGGGGTGGAACGGGCTGGCACAGATCAGAGTCTAGGTTTCATGCTCCTGGCCCCTGCCCCCCTCACTTCCTGCGCCTCCACACCCAAGGCATCAAGGGGCAGCATGGCTGTGGGGGGCAGCGGTGCAGTCCCCACACTGTCCTGCTCATGGCAGGACAGCACATAGTCTAGGCCTGTGGAACCACAGGGCCAGAGGCAATCGCCCCTCTGCCCCTGGCAAGGATGGCCCTGACTGAGACAGACCTTATGCAGCCATGTACAAGGGGGAAGATCTATGGCCTGAGGTCACAAAACACTTTAAAAGCTAGAAATATTTGAATGAGAGTAATAATTCTGAGAAAAAGATTCCTAGCTTTGCAAAGAGATGAAGAGCACTTGCTTCCAGCTCTGAAAGGTCCTGAAATAAAAGTTGATTTAAGTTATTTCTAGAGATACTTTAAATTTTCTAGTTCTGTGTTTTTCTCAATTGAGTTGTACTGAAGTACAGTTTCTTAATCATATAGGTGTTCTGAGCTACAGATAGAGTGAGACTAAAGTATCTCCCAAGTCATATTTTTTAACTGTAAGCCTTTTCCTTAATAGATTTTCTGTCAATACAGGCCATATAATACTTGCAACAGTAAATATTTGTATTTAGTAGTAGCAAAGTCTTCAGTTGATATGGGGGTTCCATTGTGCTGGGTACTTTAAAAAGCACACATAAAAGGAGACAACTCCTATCCTGAAGGAAACCTAGTCAAAAGACTCAGAAAGAAGAACCAGAGAATTGCAAGACTGGAAGAGACCTCAAGAGATCCTCTGGTTCAGGCCCCAGCATTCTTGGCTGAACTAAGTATCATCTAGCTCAGGCGTGGCCAAACTGCAGCTCGGGAGCCACGTGCAGCTCTCGAATGAAAAATTGTGGCCCCTGGAAGAATGTCAGCAAATCAATTTAGGAAAGCAGCCCCAGCCTAAGAGTTCAGGAGGGGGTTGGGACGGTTGTGAGAAGCATGGCGTGGTCAGGGACGGGAGCAAGACGTGCTACATGGTCGGGATTTTAAAAAACTCGCCACTAGCCTGCAACCTTCTACATCAAGCAGCAGCTAAGTTTTTACTATATATGTCTAATTTTCATGTTAATCTTATAACAGAATCTGACATTAGTAGGATCAATAGTTATCCTCTTTTTATGATAAAATTAAAGCGTGCAATGAATTTTAAACTTAGTAATTTTGGAGTAGGTAAAAGTATATGGCTATATGCCTCAGTGCAGCTCTTGAAGGTTTAATAATGAACTTGTGTGGGTCTTGAGTTCCATAAGTTTAGCCACCCCTGAATTCTAGCTCATTTCTAATCATGCCTTACCAGCTCTTAAAAATCTCCAATGACAGAGATTCACAACCTCTCTAGGTGGTTTATTCCAGTAGTTAACTACACTGACAAGATGTTTTTGTAATGTCCAACCTAAACCACCCTTGCTGCAATTTAAACTCATTGCTTCTTGTCCTATTCTCAGAGTTACAGAACAATTTACTTGCCTCCTCCTTGTAACAGACTTTCATGTACTTGAAAACTGTTATCCTGTACCACCTTAGTCTTCTCTTCTCTAGAGCATACAAACCCATTTTTTTTTCAGTCTTCCCTTATAGGGTATGTTTTCTAGGCTTTAATCAATTTTGTTGCTCTTCTCTGGACTTTTTCCAGTTTGTCCATATCTTTCCTGAAATGCAGTGCCCAAACAAAGACTCCAGCTGAGGCTTTATCAGCAGAGTACAGCAGAAGAATTTCTTCTTCTGCCTGACTTACAACACTCCTGCTAATGAATCCCAGAATGATGTTTGCTTTCTTTTTGCAGCAGCGTTACACTATTGGCTTATATTTAGCGTGAGGTCCACTATGACCCCCACATCCTTTTCCACAATACTCCTCCCTAGGCAGTCATTTCCCAGTTTGTGTTTGTACAACAGATTGTTCCTTCAAAAGCGGGATATTTTGCATTTGTACTTATTGACTTTCATTCTACTTACTTCAGACAATTTCTCCAGTTTGTCCAGATAATTTTGATTTTTAATCCTATCCCCCAAACCACTTGCAACCCCTCCCATCTTGTCATTGTTCACAAACTCAGGCAGTTTACTCTCTATCTCCTTATCTAAATTGTTGATGAAGATATTGAAGAGAACTGGATCCAGAACTGATTCCTTTGGGACCCCACTTGATATGCTCTTTCAGCTCGATTGAACTACTGAAAACTACTCTCTGGGGATAGTTTCGTAACCAGTTATGTCCCTACCTCACAATAGCTCCAACTAGGTTATATTTCCCTAGTCTGTTTATGAGTCATGAAAGACAGTATCAAAATCTTTACTGAAGTCAAGATACACCATATTTACTGCTTCCCCACATCCATAAGGCTTGTTACCTTGTCAAAGAAAACTTTTAGATTGGTTTGACATGATTGATTCTTGAGAAACCCATGCTGATTGTTACTTATCATCTCATTATCCTTTAGGTGTTTGCAGATTGATTACTTAATTTCATTGGGCTCCAGTGATTTGAAGATATCTAACTTGTTTAAGTAATTATAATGGGTTCTTTCCCTATTTTAGCTTCTTATCTTACCTCATTTTCACTACTGTTCACTATGTTAGATCTCCAATCGTTATTAACCTTTTTGGTGAAAACTGAAACAAAAATGTCATTTAGCACTTCTGCCCTTTCCACATTTTCCATTACTGTTTTTTCTTCCTCACTGAGTAACTGGCCTTCCTGTACTTGGTCTTCCTCTTGTTTCTGATTATCTATATAGAATATTTTCTCATTACCTTTTATGTCTCTGGCAATTTTAATCTCATTTTGTCCTATGGCCTTTCTAATTTTGGCTCTACATACATACATTGTGTGTTTATATTCATCCTCTGTAATTTGATCTCCTGTAGCTCTCTCTCATATTTCACCTGCTTCCTGAGAGATACTACCAGCAAACACCTTTCAGAGTGAATGATCTCCCAAGCCTGGCTATCTGAGGGTATATCTAGACTGATGGCGGCAAATTTGCCTCCGTCAGCTCAGCGTTCCTGGAGTGGTTTGCAGCGAGTATGAACTTGCTGCGCCACTGCTGGAAGTTGGCCCTGAAAGTCCTGAGGGTCAGGGGGTCTAGGAGAAGGTCAACTGCAAGCAATTTGTGGTTGGCTTTTCCCTGATGTGTACTGGAGGCTTACAAAGTGGCTGCCAGTTACACAAAGGGTGTGTCCATACGAGAGTTTTATTTTGAAACAATACCCCAGCAGAAGCAGGGACACAGGGCAGGGAGATCCCTTCCCTGGGGGCTGTTTTTCCCTGCTTGGCTCTCCAAGGGCCATGTTGCCACACCTCCCAGGGTGCCCCTCTCAGGGAATCGAAATAGCCTGTCCATACACAGGACATGCTATTTCGATTCAAGGGGCTTGACTTATTTTGAATTAATTAGGGCTAAGAGACAGAATTGCAGGCTACAGCCTGTGTTAAGCTACACCAGCATCTGGAAGCAGGTGCAGGTGGAAGAGTGAGTTGTGGAAATACCAAGCATGTAAGTGTTCTGATCCTGCAAGCTAACCGAGGCATGCTGACTCCCATTCCTTCCTGTAGTCCCGCTGAACCCGCAGACGTAGGACCTTCCATTCTATTGCCATGAGTCTGGCATTACATGCATCACTCACTGTTCTGTGTAGGCATGAACTGGAGCATGGAGGACATGCAAAGCTGCAAAGATAGTGGTGCACTTCAGATACTTGTGGGCCCCAATTAGCCATGTGCTGAGCATGACCAGTCTAATGAGACCATGGTTGGGTCTATACATACTCGGATCAGTAACAAAAACAATGCCTAGCTTATACACCTTGTGATGGGGTGCAACCTGGACTGTGGCACTGCTGAGCCCTCCACCTAGACTGCCTCTCACTCTCTGTCAAGCTACAGGCCTTTGATAGGCACTGCAGTCATGGGCAGGGGAAGACCCAACTGAGTTACATGAATGATCTCCCAGCCATTGATGAACCATCAATTGAGAGGCTCCATCCAATTCCCTCCACACTCCAGTTGTACACAAAGGAACTATATGATCTTGTACTGGTTAGAAGCCTGGCCAAGTCAGAGCCAGATTAAGGCCCTTGATGGCCCAGAGCTGCCTGCTGTTGTGCTGTCCCCACAACTGTGGTTGCACCCTGCCTGGCAAGTGGGGGGTGAGACAGTACTCAGGGCTGTGGAGGGGAGGGCAGCAGGACTTGCCGACTGTCCAGCCACAGGCCAGCACTCGGTGCTGGGGTGGAGTCTCGGCCAGCATCAGGGGAGCAGGGCCCTGGGGCCAGAGGACATGGTACATGGTGTTCCCACCAGCAAGTCTGGGGCACTCCAGGGGCAGCTCTGACTAGAGCATGGGGTGGTCTCTGGTATCAGTGCTACAGGGCCAGGAGCAGGATCCCTGAAATCCAGCTGCCATGTGCCTGCCTGCAGTACTCCCTGGGACAGATTAGCCAGCCCCGGGGCAGAGTGGGAGCACTGTGGTCCATGCGGCACCAGCGAGGCCTCATCCGGCGCCCCTGCTCCTCTGTTCCCAGTCTGGGTGGTATTGTTTGAGCCTGAGTGTGATGGGATCTTTGTGGGATCGCAGGAGCTTGGGCCTCCCCTTTAGTTTGGGGTCCTGAGCTGTGCTCCTCAAACCCCTGGGCCAAGTGTAAGCTCATTATCCAGTTTGCCACTTCTTCAGAAGAAAGTGGACATGCACCAGTCTTTATAACCTGAGTTGAGGTTTCCCAAGCACATCGAACAAAACAGACTGTAAAATGAAAAAAAAAATGGATTTATTAACTTCAGAAGGATAGATTTCAAGTAGCAGGCACAGAGATCAAGTTGGTTAGTTAAGAAACAAATATAAATTCACAGTCTAAATCTAACTTTAACCACACTAAGCAAGATCTGAATCAAGCAGTTGTCTCACCCTGTCAGATGGTACAAGCAAGTTATGGGTCTCAATACATAGACTTGAGAACCTAACTTCACCAATGCAAAGTCTTTGTCTTCCATACATGCTTCCAGGTGTTGAGATGAGGGAAAGAGACCAAGTGATGATGTCACTGTTTCTCTTTTTATATCTTCTTCTAGCTGACAGAAAGATCCTTGGTGTACTGTGGGCGTCAGGCAGTACCCAATGGTCAAAGAGTCTCCAATGTGTACACGCCTTCTCTAAATAGTCTCTGGAATAGTGGATTATTTTCTTGATAGGCCATTATCATCTGTCTGTTGTCCTTTGTAATTGAAAAGCTGGTTATTTGAGTAACACTTACAGCAATACTTCATAACTTCAAATATATAGCACACAGAATCCAACAAGATATTAACATTCTGTAGATCCAAGATTTCTACAATGATAGCTCATCAGGTATGTTTTCTATAAAACATATCTTAATTATATGACAATGGTGAATATGGGCATTCCAGGTGCTACTTTGAGAGATTGTTACACCTCCATATTCGGTAGTATTTAAAAATGTTTAAACCTATCTTATTTCCCAAACAGTATTTAAAATTTGGCAGAGCATGCATTCCCCATGGAGTATCACATCCATACATGAGATCTAAACTCTGACTTATCATTGTTATACCATGGTCATGCACACACACATGCGAACAGAATAACGATAACAGCTGTAAACACCTTTCTCTCTTCACACAAAAACATCTCAGTAACAGCTGAACACATTCCTTTTCTTCAAAAATTCCTGTGGTGACAATGAAAAAACAGCCAGTTGCAATGTAAATCTGTGAGAAACTTTATCTGGAGGGATATTTTAAAAAGTGCCTATGGGATTTAAGGGAGTCAAGGTATGTAAGAGAATATCTTTTATTGGAGACCAACTTGTGTCGGTTTAAGAGAGAAGCTTTGGTGCTTAGGTGAAAAACTCTTTTTCAGGTCTGGGAAAGGTACTCAGAAGCTTAACATTTAAGATCAGTGAAAGTCAATGAACCTCATGCTGCTAAATCTGTTAGGCTTGAAACTTTCTCCATTTATCTGTTTCTCCTTCATTCTAATGTACCTGTCTAATCCTTTGTTTTATTTCTAACCTGGCTATCATGATCCTACCTACACTCCATTTTTACGTTGGATAGCTCTCTCTCCCCCTATTTAATCTAATTTCTCAAACTAACACAATAATCGTGCCAAGATATTCATTTCTCCACAGCTCTACTGACCTCTGGTTTTATCACGTAGCAGAAGTTTGACTGTAAATGCTGCTCTGCTGTCCTTTTTACAGAACAAACAGTGATTTGAAATGTATTCATAACCCCTGACTAATTCCACTGAGGGCAGAACAGTTATTACTCCAAACGTGGGCGAGGCTGATGATCTGACAATTGATCTGAAATGCGCCTACATCATAGGGTCTTTCTACATTCTGCTACCAGAAATGAGCTGATTGGAATCCCAGCACTTGTAAATAGACAAAATTTATTCTGATTGCTGTCATTCTACTATGCAATGCAAAAAGTAGGGACAGGTAAACTGGTTGCCACTGGAATGGGGTAAAGAATTCATAACAAAAACATACCCTTTTTTTTATTTCCATGAACATTCAGGGTAAAAAGACCTTAAGTGACATAGGTATCTAAGTCCCTTTGACTTTCAGTGGATTTAAGTTTCTAAGTTACTTAGGTACTTCTGAAAATTTTACCCTTTATTGTCTGAACAATTTCTGGAGTCATTATTCACCTGTCGCTTGTCCTCTGGGTGTGATGTGGTGCCTTTTAAATCAATGGCAAAGCTGCCTTCATCACTTTGCATCTTTGTTTCCCATCTGTAAAATGTAGATGACAAAAACTTCCTTTCTCCTACCTTTTGACTGTTCTATTTAAACTGTAAATTCTTTAAAGGTAGAGACTGTGTCTTACTATTATGCCTGCAGGGCCTGCAATTTTGGGTGCTGCTCTAATAACAAACCTCTTGGTGTACTGTAATATCAAATAATAGAACAAATATAAAAGTAGGTACTTCGTTGGTGGAGGAAAATAAGTAAAATTCTTTTCCACTATCCAGCCTAAGTGGATGATACAAAAAGAAATAACCAGAACCTTGAGCTAGAATTCAGAATGGATTTTTTGTTTGTTTGGGGCGAGGAGTGCAGGACAGGTAGAAGGAGTGTGCAGTGGAGATGTTGTCAAATCTGACACTGTTGAGGTATTTTATTTCTGCCATTTTGCATGACTCTAAACTTCGTGATGTTTGAAAGGGCATGGTGTGCAAAGACTTATGACAGAAACGTGAGAAGCATAATGGAAATGTTAAGTTATTTTAGCAGCATTAAGGGCCTAATTTAAATCCCATTGACATCAATGGAAAGACTAATTTTTAAATAGGTTTGGGATCAGACCATTGTTACTCGGGAAGGTCTCATTTTGCAATTTTGGTGGCCCAACCTGCAGAAGAAAATACAGAAGATCAAGATTTTCAATCCAGTTTTGTGGACCCAAAGACCCAGATTAACCAGTAAAGATGTCTCGTATGGCTTATCAGACTAGATTTGCTGTACTGTTGTACCATCAGAACAACGCAAAGCGGCTGGAGCATACTGGTGAATCTGGCCCGAACCTCTGGGAAATTATCAGAATTTAAATGAACCTCTGACTCTTTGGAGGCTTCTTGATGGCTAGTCAAAAATTCACTGTGAAATAAAAAGTTGCATAGGTAGCTCACAGCTGAATTGTTACCTGTTGCACTGCAGGACAAGCAGATGTCTTTTGTGAAAACAGGTGTACATCTGCCCCAGAGACAACTACTCATCAGTTCCACTCTGACCAGCCGTTCACTCATCTCATCCACCACCTGCCCTGACAAGGAACAAAAGGGCAACAGCAGAAGATAAATCAGATGGTGAAACTTGGGGAAATGCCAGTCTGAATGTGGAATACAAATACTATACTAGATGAAGACTCCTATTAAATGGTATCAAAGAGACAATAATGGTAAATGATGGTGACTTTTTTCACTTGCAACCAAACCTTAGCTTGTTTGAGGCTGGATTCTGATGTGTTTATTTTGTGAATCACTAGCTACCTTAAGGCATGGGCACTACAGATGTCTACCTATGCAGTCAGCTCCCAGAGATGTGACTATATCAGATTCTCAGATTTCAAAAAAAAAGCTTTTAGCCCACAGAGCTGCAAATTGCTTGAAAATGTGACCTAGCTGTAACTGACTGTAAGTGACAGTTGTGAACTTGAAACAATATGTCTGAGAGAGATGACCTGTCTCGTGCATCTCAGTAGGGTGTTCATGCCAAGATCCACTGCTGTGGCCTCACCAGCAGAGGATTTTGTGTGGGTCAGAAAAAGTATGCTGTGGGCCTGGCACAGATACAGTCTGAATGCTTGACTAAGTCCAATGGGGGGGTCCCTATTATCACTCCTGTATTTTCAGGGGTGACAAGGTATCCTACAGCAGCCTCTAGCGAAGTTAATATGGCTCCTGCTCTAGGAAAGTGGGCCTCGGGCACTGCCAGATCACAGTGTGGGAGCAAGTCTATGGGAGGGTGGTTCATGTGAAGTCTGGAGTCATGCTCTGACTGGGGTCCTGGCTTCACCTTACTTTGTTAGAAGCTCCATTTCAATAAATTTTCTGGGTTCCAAGACATTTACTCAGTCTGGGCTAAATTGTCATAATTCTTAATCACCTGGCCCCCCAGCACCCCCTGGATTGTGACTCCAGCTTTAGGGGTGGGAGACCAGGTGCTACTCACCCAATATTCCTCCTTAGGAGTGTATGAAGGAGGTGGGGAGTTGGAGGTTTTCACCCCACCAAGGAGAAAGGGGTTAAGTAATTTATGTTCCCATGCTAGAGCAAGGGAGGAATGAGAGACAAACTGGAACTGTTGAGAGTCACAGTTCATTCTGTAAGGCAGAGATGCTCCTTATAGATGCAGGAACTCAGCCTAGTCTAGTGAGGGCCACCTTACCTCATGAACTCTCCCACTGACATTAGTAGGCTACTTGCAGAATCAGGGACTACTCAGTATGAGTGAAGGTGGTAGGATTTGTTCTTTTTTTAAACAGGGTTTAAACTTTGGGCAAGTTCTCTCTTTTGGAGAGAAGATTAGAAGCTCCAATTTCAAAATGAAGTAGTGCAAAAGGGAACTTTCTGATATCTTTTACATCTCTAAATGCACAGCTTGAAAGAGTAAAAGGTATTTTGCTGGAGCACATGTAAAGATGAAACACAGGATATCTGTAACTACTCCAGTGGGGAGATTGGAGACTTTTACTTGTAAGTCAGGATTGTTAATTACTGGAGTGTTTAGATGATTCAGTTATACTTGCATAAGACTATAGTCAGCCATTGCCATTGAGATTCCCCTCTAGAACAAGGATCTGGTGTTCACCTGGGCTATTCTTCAGTACAAAGAGAAAATGTAAATAAAAGAAGCAAAATGAGAGTGGTCTCCTGTGAGAGAAGAGAATGGCAGAGAGTGACTATCTGTATTTTTATGCACTGTACATTGACCGCAACATGGGAATGTCTTTTGCAGAACTTCAAATGGAACTCTCTTGTATAGTTTACATAAATGACTGATGGCAGCTGAACCATCACTTTGTTCTGTCCTATATTAGAACTAATATATTTTCTACTTGTGCTACCTGACTCTTCCTGCTAATTCAGTAAGTCATCATGTGCTATGATGAGATTCAAAGCCAGAGCCAGAAATCCCTTGGTATTGCTGTGATTGCTAACATCATCAAAACCACCTAGAACTGTGAAATGATCACCTGTAGTTTCTCCTGGCACCTCTGAGAATCTTTGAGATATTTAACACAACATCCACAACCATGCAGACAAATCTTAGGCCCAGTCTGCACTGCTGGGAAAATTTGGTGGCAGTCAACAGGAGTTAGGCAAGTTACACAGAGTAGCTTGTATAACTCCTGTTGACTTCCTAACTCCCGTTCAGCACAGCATCTTCCCTGGGTGATGCCACTTGAGAGGATGGTTTTACTACATCAATTTCCAGATCAACTTAGTATGTCTTAACTGATCACTAAGTTGATACAGAAGTATCAGTCTTATGGCAGCAAAGTATTTTGCCACTGTCCATGTAGACGCAGCCTTAATTTTCTCACTAGCTGAACTCCATGTTAAAGATAAACATCTCCATTTTCAGGGCCCAAATTCTCAGCTGGCGCAAATGGCTGAAACGTCATTGAAGTGAATACAGCTAAGCCCCCTTGTGTTAGGTGAGGATTTGGCCCCCTGTCATTTCTGGAATTGGGGGTGAGAACTTCCATAAACATGTCTGTTTCTTGTTGGTGCAGAGGGTGGGACAGGTGCAGCTTACTGAAATATTTGCCCTTGTTGGATTTGATCAAATTTAATGAACTAAAGGTCAAGCCATTCTAGCACTTCCTTGTAATCAGATGCATGTAAATGCTGCAGAAATAATGATAGAAACATGTCATTTAGTGGTGCATAAAAAACTGATTCTTATTTTCTTTCAGAGTCACTTTCTAATGAGAATGAGTGTTACTTTAGTCTCTTTCTGGTAGATAGTTTCAGGGAAGAGTTCACTTTTACAGGTCTGTTTTTTGGAGACAAAGAAATTAGAATTTTTAGACTTACAAAAAAGGACTGGTTTTTTTTTCAATTGAGTAACATCTGATAAGAGTGCCTAAACAAAGAAGCAGAGATCCTAGGCTCTGGAGAAGTTAATTTGGTGTGTTGCTGAGAGGATCTCACCTGTCCTTAGCAAAACTGGGATTTGATCACTTTTCTCAAGCACCCTACTTATTCTGTACAGGCAGAATTTTCAAAAACACACTGTGTTAGTCTAATTCAGTGGTCCTCAACTGGTTGATCAGAATTGACTAATGAATGGCAGTTGCCATTGAAACCTATGAGCAGTGCTCCATCTGCTGGGAAAAGGTTGGAGACCACTGGCCTAACTCTTCTCTCACTAGTGCCAACAGAAATCCATGGTAAAACTCCTTCTGACTTCAGTGGGAGCTTAAGGGCTGGTCTATCCTGCGTGTCGTTTTTGGTGACAGTCGAACAAAGATATGCAAGTTATTTAACCACGGAGCTAGGGTTGGTGAGAAGTTGGGGGGGGCTTGTTAGCTTTATGATACCTTTCTTCCACTTGATCCGATCGGCTGCTTGGGAGTGAACTTCACATCCTCACCTCAAAGCACCAGCTCCTCCCTGGATGTGGTGTTTCCTGGAACTTTCCCTTCTCACAATCCCTGGTGTCCACTTCTTTGACTATGGGCTGACCAGTCCCAGTCAGCATTTTCTCCTTACTCCTTCTCTTGTTCTTCTGGAACTCAACCCACTGGCCAAGTCACATAACAGTTCATTCCCCTTTTGGGGTAACTAACAGTCCAACTTACAGTTCCAAAACAATGTCCAGCCATACAGTTCTTCTCCCATCTCAGGCTCAACCGAAACCATCTGCTTCCTAGCTCCTGCAGAGAGTCTCTTGAACCACTTCTTCCCCAGCAGTTTTACCCCACTGCCCCCATCACCAGACTCCAGCAATTTACCTCTGGGTGGAGCTCTTAGCTCCTTATGAGTCCTATCTCAGAGCCCCAAGGAGCCTGCCCTGCTCCCTGTGTTTGACTCAACCTGACTTTCTCAAGCTGTTCACCAAGGACAACTTGCCTTGTACCTCTCTCCTGGGTCTTCCTGCCTCTAGTGGGTTTTTCAGCTTTGCTTTAGCAGTGTGCTCCCTACATCACCAACACAGCTGGGGTCAAGAGTTCTAATCAAGCCTCGTTACATCGACCTGGGCTTACTAATGAGTCTATCCAATGAGGCTGAAAAACAGCTGCTTAGCAAGGCTAAGCAGAGCCCATGTTGTCTCGAAGTCTCAGGCAGCCTGGGACATGCCCTAGCACAGTTGAGATCTGCCTCATGACTGCTGGAAAGTACACCTTTGGATAACTACTCAAGAGGCCATTCTGCATGACAGATTTCTACTCTTGATGTGCCTTGTCCCTGTCCTCCAGCCCACTCAGAATGCCCTCTGTCTCAGGGGAGGGGTCAAGAAGGTCTACATTTGCTTCTTGCCAGGCGAGAATAGCTCTACAACAGAGGAATCCACACCTGCAGTTTAGACAACTGCAATTTAGTTTTGAGCTAATAGAGTTTTGCAGAGGAGAGTTAAGAACCACCCAGGATTTGGCCCTAAACTATCTGAAAACTATCCAAATCTCTGTATATGTTATACATATTATGTTCAATCACAGCCCTTGAAAATGTAAACTTCACAAGTATCAACCGGGAGAAAGAACAAAGGAATATGACCCCTCAGGACTGAGTTCCAAACAGATGTTTTCAGAATAGTCCCATAAATCTGGGATTGCTACAAACTAAGGCAGTTTTTCTGGGCAGTAAGATTGTTTCATATCTTGTAGGAAACTGCCTGGCTGCCTATATGTTCCTGACAGGTTCAGGGATCAGTTAGTAGGTTGCTGTGTACAATTGGTGTTTTACAGCCTGGCTTAAAAAGGAGATCTTTTCCCTGGCTGAGCTGCAGTGGGGTGAGCCCAGAGAGGTGCCAGCCAGTCACGGTTCTTTGTGTGATAAATAATCAGTTGTGCGCTCAGTGTGTGATGCTTGTTAAAATCCAAGTGTTGGAATATCTCCCGAATCACACTGCTACCAGCTCCACCACCACTCTCTTTTGCATCTCATTGGCATTTGAGAACGTTAATTGACTCATTATTTCAATTCATATTCAGGAAAGGAAGCTGATTAAGGAAGGCAGATGCAGAATCTCCAGGCACATTTGTAGCTGCGTTGTTTGTCCCGGCAGTTTACTCGAGTTATTAGAATACTTAGGTAGCAATAGCCAGGAGAACAGGAAACGTGTCCTGCTAAAGTGGGCCCCTTACTGAATTTTTCTTTTAACCCCATGATGGCACACCTTTGCCTTTGATTAAAAGCCACCTGTGCATAAGCTCCACATGATTCCATTTAAACACCCAGGATTAAATAAAGCCGCTTCAATTCATTGTTAAATTACTCTGGTGGAAAAGAGCTTTCTAGTATATTTGTATATGTTCAAGTTTTCTTTGAAAGGTGAGATTTAACAATGTAATTCTAAATGAGGTTCCAGAGACCCCATCAAGATAAAAATTCTGAGCTGAGTTCTGTCTTTTTATACATGTGGCCAATGCCATTCATGCCAGTGGTTTAGCATAGATGAAACATAGGGTGTAAGTTTTTCCAGCTATATTTTTGCTGGATGTTCCTAATGGAGCTGTGTAAATATTCCTATGCAAGAAGTGTCCCCTTCCTCTTGCACAGCCTGTGCAAACTGATTGTAGCATCTGCTTCTTAGCATGCTTCCAAATGTGGCTGGCAGCAGGAAAGAGAGGATGAGTTTGGACAATTGCTGTCTCTGCGTTGGTTCTTTAAACTCCAGTCTAAAGTAATATGCCATCTTCAGAGGCTGCCTGAGCTAGTAACTAAATTCCAGTTTGACTCACTATATTCCTTGATATTTTATTTTTTTGAATAAGTGTGAAGTCAGTTGATAGTGATCATGGCCTTTTTCTGGCAGGATCTGGATCGTCATGAAGATTCTCTGGGCATATTTTGCACTGCATTTTGAATGGCAGGTTTCAGTCTGTAATTTCTTATGTGTAGGGGGGAATAGAATGGATCAGCAGAAGCCAGTTGGACAGATTTTCTCATAGGGAGCAGCTTGTTTTATGTACTGTTCTGGCCCAATGGGGAAAAAAAATATCAGAGGCTGAATATTTTCCAAATTTGGCCACTGTTTCAGTTTTTGCTTGCCACGTGAGAGACACCGAATGTTGGCCCTAGAATCTCTGTCGATGCTTCAAAGTGCCTCAGACCTGGGTTTTTATAGCAGGGATTTATGGGGCTTAATTCTGCTGTAGAGGCCTCTTAGGCTATGCTTACATCTGCTTTTTTAGTTTGGACTTGCTAGTTTGAACCCCTTAGTTTGAACTAGCTGTGCAGCCTAGTTCGAACTGGTGAGTGTGGCTAGTTCAAATTAATGGCTTAGTTCAAACTAAAAAATAGTTTTTGAACTAAGCCATTAGTCCATGTCTATATCATGCTAGTTCAGACTTAAAGTTCAAACTAAGTGCTTAGTCCAGACTAAGCTTTGGCTAGTGCCAAAGGCTAGTGTAGATATGGGCCAAATTAGTCCAGACTGAGCTCGCTTAGTCTGGAGTAATTGGCTAGCGTAGACATAATGAGCAGTATGGAGTAGGTCTGGCCTGCTCTCTGTTGCATTACGGGGGGATGCGAATGCTCATGGCCTTCTTTTTGAAGGCCACACTGATTTAAGAGCAGTATCCCTTGTGAAGGAAGACCAGGGAGAGAGCTGCCTGTCTGTCTGATGTCTGGTTGGGTTATTTGTATGGCAAGAGAGGTTGTTTTAAATGTTTTTTTTTTTTTTTTAAATATGGACGTTTTACTTTCCCCACCACCACCTGCTTCACTACTGGACAAAACTGACATGTTACAGTGGACAGCCACAAGTGACACCTGATTTTATCTGCTCACTTTCATGGGCTGCAGGTGCCTTTTTCATCTGTCTCTGGAGTTCCCTTCCCCCCTAGCAATCCAGCATTACTTCTGATCTGTACCTCTTACGACAGGTACTGTGGCAGGCCAGTGTAAAAGCCTGGGTGCTACTTGCCTATACTGGGACTAGCTAGCCTGTTCAGTTAGGTGTTAGACTCTAGCCTAGTCACTAGAAAGTCTCTAGCTGATTTTAGTGGACAGTTCTGTGAAACGTCTGTGAACTGAGCCTATAGCTGCTCACACAACCATGGGAGCAGGGGACACCAACAACCCAAGATGTGTTTTCCTTTCTATCCTTATGCTTTGCGGCAAAGCTTGCACTACCTCTTCCTTTTAGCATGGCTGTAAGAGGTGGAATGTTACAATTACACTAATGATATAGCTCTCCTCCCCGCCTGTCTTTTGTCACATACAAGTCCAAGGCTGATTAAATATAGCATGCACCCTAAATGATTGCCTTGTGCATGGTGTGAATTCTACAATTGGAACTATTAGCTTACAGAAGTGAGTGTTGTGATCATTTTATTTTTTAAAGCAAACCATGACTGTCATTGTCAACGCTCTGTTCTATAGCCAACTTCTGTGTCTTGTCCATTGATGGTGTGCCTGTGTTTGTACAGAATCGAGCACAATGGGGCCTCATTTTTTGCTGATCTCCAGGTATTGTGGTAATAAGAATTCTTCATCTCAGTAAACTTGATTAAGCTTGTTACCGTATAATCACATGCAGGAGAAAGGTCAAGTCTGAAAACCTTCTAAAGGAAATCTCTTTATTATACCCACCACAGAAGGTCTCAGTGATGGCAGGAAATGCCAGATCCAGAGTGCAGTGAAGCCAATGAGAGTCTTTACACTATATTCAATAAGCTTTCAGATCAGGCCTCATGAGAACTGTATTTTAATTGTTCTATTTTTGAACTGAACAACATGAAGCCCAGTTGCACCTAATATTACAGCTTCTACAAGATGAAACATCTCTTGAATTGTGATGCGACTTCTACATGACTAAGACCAGACACATTAACTCCTTATTGTCCTTTGTCATTTTACAATAGAAATTTCTTTTCAAAGTGCTTCACCTTTAGAAATACAAATACCAACCTAAAAGAAAAGAAATATCCTTCACCAAAGAGCATTAGGATCACCACAGCAGACTCTAATGGCTCCTTTGGTGCTGTTATGCTCTATCATATAAATACATAATTAAGGACTTTTTAAAATGCAGATTATGTAAATATATATTAAGGATCTTCTTCAAATGCAGATTACTGACCCAATGGAGCATAATAACTCCTCTGGGAGGTTTGTAAATACATATTTAGATTTTGAAATGTGGAGCCTTGCCCCAGCAGACTATTAGCTACTTCTGCAAAGCTATTTTAAAGGATCTTGTAGAGACATATTTGGAAAGGGCTTCTTTTTTTAAGATAAATATTATTAACATGAAAGAAAAATCTCTAACTGCTCAGCAGTGTGGAAAAATTTTGCTGGGGGTGAAAAATGCTGCACTGTACTTATTCAGCATCTGCTTTGGACTGAAATGATTTCAGATGTGGATATTTTTTCCTAAGTGAACAAATAGCATTGATTCCTGACCTAAAATGGCTATTTTACAAATACTTCAAGGAAGTGGAGAAGCTGAAGGAGTAGATCACTCCCAGGAGGAGCTCTCCACACACTGAGCCCAAATATCTTCTCGCGGAACAGGAAACCAAGGTCTGCCCAGCTCCATGATGAAAATGTGACATTGTGGGCCCATGTGGTACAAACACACCACAGATAACCAGATGTTGTAAGTGCAGGCTGGCTGGCTGCAGGATGAGAACACTACACTGTTGGCATGCACAGTAGACATGTACCCAGACTAGGTTCTCCCCAATTCTTCTGCTGTCTCTCTCCCAGAACTTTTTAAAGGAGACTGCCAAAAATTTAGAGTGTTGCTTAACCAAGGCTGCCTGCTGTTTCTGCTCTGCCTTCATCCTACCCCACCCACCAGGCAAAATCAGGACTCATTATTAGCTTTGTAAAAGGAGATGCATTGGACTGTGCCTCATCCCTAGTTGAACCAATGAGTCCAATGCTATTAAACTAGCGTCTTCCTCTAGGTCTTTCCCGCTATATTTGACAATTCTCACCCTGCCCGCTTAGCAAAGGTGCCTCTGCACAATATCCAGCTGGCGGAGGGGCTGGCCTCCTTCTACAATGCCCACTCAAGTGGAATGAAGCAGCCCAGCTCTACGAGTTGTGGTGGGCACTGCACAAGGAAATTAAAGAAAAGCTAGCTCATATGGAGACCCCAACCAAGCTAGAAGTCTTCATTCATTCTATAATGCACATCAGCAACAGACTGAGGGAGTGACATGAGGAAAGGAAGGGGTCCATGCCTTTATCCATTTGATATCCCTTGGAATCTGTCTCCAACATGGACCCCAAAAGCAGGAAGCTGGGTAGCATCCACTTCCGCATGACTCCTGAGGGGGGGGGGGAGGAATGCTTTTGCTGTCATAAGCTGTGTTTTCTGCTGTGCTCTTGCCAGCTACCCATCCCAAACTTAGCACAATTTTATTTGGGAAACAACCACACCCGGGTCTTGTAGGAGGTGTTGGCATGGGCAAGCACAGTGATAATACCCTTCTACTCCTTAATGAGGCATAGTGAGCATTCCCTGCACCTTGAAGTCCAAGTCTGCCTCCATGTTCCAGGGAAGCCTTACTGAATCCTGCTACAGTGGGAGCTGGTGGATTCCAGGACAGCAGAAGACTTCATAGATGCCAAGGTAGTTCAAGCCCTAGGTGTTCCAGTTCAACCAACGACTGGCATAGAATCATAGGGTTGGAAGGGACCCCACAAGGTCATCTAGTCCAACCCCCTGCCAAAAAAAGCAGGACCACTCCCATTAGATCATCCCAGTCAGTGTTTTGTCCAGCTGGGACTTGAACACCTCCAGAGATGGAGATTCCACCACCTAACCTAGGTCCCTGACCTAGTGGAAACTATTGCTGGTTCACTCCAGTCATCAAGGCCAGTGACACAGGAGAGAGTAATGACAATTTCCAGAGGCACAATCATGAGATCCTTTAGTCTGCTATGATTCAAGCACCATATTTCCAGGTAATCTTTGGCATTCATGGCTGGTGGCTCATGATCCACCTGACCTTTGGCATGAAAACCAGGTTAGCTTCTGCTCCCAGTTCTGCCAGTAAGTTTGCCTATCCACGCCCTCTGAACCAGAGAACCAAGATACGTACCACTTGTTGGCCCTGAACAAGACCACCAGTGCTTTGTATCTCATCAAGCAGGAGCTCCTCCATGTAGAGTCCCCACACACCTTAAGGCATGGAATGTTGTAGTTGCCACAGTAACCCAAGACCTCATGTCACCGATCAGCTGAGCTATCCAGAAGGAGTCTCCTCCCAAGGAACTCAAGACAGCAATCCGGAGACACAACCAGGTTCTGAATAGCTAGTTCTATGTCAAGAGCTGCTTATATCTTCCTCTAGGATCCATCCTATTAGAAGTACTGCAGCTTTACCATGACATAGCATTAGCAGGCCACTTGGGTTGCCTGAAGACCCTGCTGGCTCCTTCTTGCAGCTCCAAATATGCATGACAATCCATTCCTATGTTGATTCTTATGAGACATAGCCACACCAAGAAGCCATGCTTGAAGCATCCTGGCACCCAGTTGTATTCTAAGGCTCTGTGTAGACCCTGGGCAGCCATTACACTGGACTCCATAGTCAAGCTCCCTATGTCTAATGGACACACAGTAAGCCTAAGTGTGCTCAGCTAGTTGACAAGAATGGCCTACTTTGTTCTGACTGTGCATGTTCCCCCTGCAGCTGAAATTGCCTAGTTATTAGCAACTCATGTCATCAGTCTCAATGGACTCCCTGAATGAGTCAGAACTGATCGGGGTCTGTGGTTTGCACAAGGGTGTCATGGGATGCACATCTGTGCACCCTGGGTTATGATCTATATGATTTTTTTGTTCACTTATACATTGGGGTTGTTTGTTTCTATGCCAATTATGCCAGCCAAGGTTTCTGTATGGATGCTCGTAACCTATTCCACATGATTACTATGATGATATGTTTCTAGCAGCCTCATGCATGTGTACAGATGTGTAATATGACTCGGGGAGTGGGAGACAGGCAGAGTTCTCCCCCGGCAACAAGCAAGTAGCTGGAGGAGGTAGCAAGTTGATCAGACAAAGAGATCACCTCTGCCCAGAAAGGGAGGTTGAGGGAGTTTTGGAACAAAGGAGAAACACTTAGAGGAATCTGTGGCTTTTTGCCTGGGAATCTCCATCTTGAAACATCTTTAAGCAAAATCTGGGCCCTGCCTGGTCACAGGCAGAGACTGGCTGTACAAACTATTAGACAGCCAAACATCTTGAGCATAAACTTGGACTATGAGGTCAGTTTAGGTAGAGATATTAGGTTAGTATGTGTGTTTTACCTTTTATTTCCTTGTGGTCACTCCTTCTGACTCATTTATATTGTGATTCTGCCATGAGTGGGCATATCCTCATTTAGAATTATAATCTGATCAATAAACTAGTAGTTGTTTTACCTAAAGCTGTGTGGTCTTTAATGGGTGTGGGTGACGAAGGCTGGGCACAATCCATTTCTTTGTTGAATGGACAGACTTGAGAGTGTGGGGGTTGGGAGTGATTCCCAATCTCTGTAGACAGTGGCTCCCAGTATAATAACTGGGGCTGGGGGTGCTCGCTTGATGCCCATCTCTTGAGTAGCCAGAAGACATACACCCACTGGTTGGGACCGATTACATGGGAGAGGCTGGAGTGGATTGACTCAGAACTGAGTGGTCAGTAGGCAAGAGTGGGAATCGGGAGGGTCACACCAGTACACCATATCAGATCTGGGGAGCAGTCTGTCATACAGAAGGTTGGTGCAAATCTCTGATTGTTCAGAGTCCACGGGTCTATAGTTCAATTTTTATTTCACTGGTAATTGGATCAGGTCTTTAGACCTTTGGAAAAAGCACTCAGGCTTTGGTCTCAAAGCTTTTTAAATGGGTATTTTGTCTCCCCTGCGTGGTGATAGGTGTTTGGGGCATTGCTGGTCAGTCCCAGAGAAGGAAAAAAATCAGTGAGGCAGAGTTTTAATATACTTTAAATGCAGCTTGTTCAATTTACACTAATCATAATACAGTGGTCATAAACTGCACATAGGACAATGTCTTTTGGGGATCTCAGCCCAGCACCAGTGCCTTGCTGAAAGAAAGAAAATAGCCTTAAAAACTGACTCAATTCTCTTCTCAGGGATTTGTAAGCTCTGCTGCTCTTCTCATAGCTCAGTATAGTTGCATAACCAAAGCCAACAACATGCAGGTCATCTGAAGACTGAACTTTTATTCATAAAAAAAGCATTTGTGAGACTATGTAACAGCACCACCTGGTATCACTGGTACCCTGACATTAGGCTACAGCAGGGGTCTCAAACTCAAATCACCACGAGGGCTGCATGAGGACTAGTATGTTAGCCTGAGGGCTGAAACAATGAAATCTTTTCATACAACAATATTGCAAATATTCGTAAGAATAGTATTGTTGAGAGCCACAGGAAATAGCTTTAGGGGCCACATGCAGCCTGGGGGGCCATGTGTTTGAGACCCCTGGGTTACAGTGAGCAGGCCAGATTTTCAGGTGATGTAAATCAGCATAGCTCTACTGAAGAGAATGACCTTTGAGTTACACCACCTGAAAAGCTGGCTTATTACTTATCTTATAAACAGGACACAATCTCAAATAATCATTATGATACCACAGTTGAATTAAATAACTGTTTCAAGGAGTCCTTTCACTTCAAGAACCATATCACAAACTACCCATCTTTGGGCACCTAAAAGTGACCTACCCATTAGGATAAATAAATAACAAGATTTTTAAAAAGGTCACTGAGGTGGAAAACTTCTTGTTCCAAATTCTAGCTTTGATGCACAACCTGTTCAGAACCTATTAGAAACAGGGGATTACCATGGAAACTTTGACTATCATGTAAAATGATGCAGTAAAAGTTAACATAGCCCTTATTAATCTGGAGGGAGCTCAGAATCTGGCTGAGTAGCATTCACTCATCAGAAGGGAGAGCTGAAAATCACTATGTCAGTTTGTCCTTCTCTGCGTTAGACTAGTGGTTCTTAACTTTTTGCAGGTTGCAAAACACTTGGCAGCATGTGTGAACCTACAGGACACACCAGCTTGCTCCACTTAAGCTGAATCCAGCCCTCCCTTCACACCGGTAGACACTCATGGAAGTAGTCCCACTGATTTCAACAGGAAAACTTGCATGAGTAAACACTCACCAATGAGAGTAAGGGTCACACAACTTGGCCCTCAAGTGGTACCAGTGTCAAAAAGGAAAGCTTTAAAAGATCATATATTTTAAAAGTGAGATTTAATTTAAAAAATAAATCATGTTTTTTAGTTCACTTTTCCTTTAGTATTATTTGGCATCTCATAAAAGCAAAATGCAAGTAAAAATTAAACATAATGAGCCATCCTCTCAGCTGGTGTAAATCAGCATAAATCTCTTGAGATAAAGAAAGTGAGTAAGCATATCGAATATGTCTCAAAATAGTGGGAAATGTTTTCTGAAATCCACTGGGCAAAACTCTGTACTGAACAATTTACAGTATTTTCTTCTAGTTTCTCTTGTTTGAGACTGTCAACATTCTGTGTTTTATGGTAATGAAAAAGCCTCCCAGGTAGCTTCCCTCTTCCCTGCATTGATGATATGCTATGAGTTTTCTGTTTCTCTAGGAATGCATACGTTCCCATAGACTATGAAAAGCTTGTGACATTGAGTGTAATAGAGTTGACGCTGTCTATATAATTACACTCCACTGGCTAGGAACGCACAGATCTTGTATCAGTTTCTGAGCTACATTATTTGATGAAAACATCCACCAGATTTCAAATACTCGAGAGCTAAAAGATCCATACTGTGGTCTTCTTCCTTCAAATACATGTCCACAGAACCTCTGAGAAAAAGGACTTTTTAATTCAGCCATCAAGTGAAGAGAGATTTCCCTGCTCCATTTCTTATTATGACACAAGAAGATAAGTTTGGGGCTGCATTGAACTACATGAACACCATGAGGTAAAATTAGCAGGGTCACCTCCCACTTTATGGACAGAATAATTTTCACTACAAATGAACAGATTCTTATACAAGAATAAAATGTACATATTAGCATGCATCACCTACTGTTGTAAGCAGCTGAGCTGAATGTATTGTAACGGTTCTTAATTCTGTCACATGGGATATTCCTGCTCAGACAGGCTATGTTCACACACACAGGGGGTTATTTCAATACGGTTGTTCCGAAACAACTTGTATCAAAATAACGCCTTATTCTGAAGTGACTTATTTTGAATTAGCAAAAAAAGCCACTTCGAAATAAGGAGAAAAGTCGGAATCAAAATAGCACTTCCGGACAACAGTTATTTCAAAACAACTCACCATCCTTTCGAAACAACATGTTCAGACAACGGTTGTTTTAAAACAAGTCATTTCAAAACCACTGTTGTTTCGAAACAACACGTTCTCACGGCGTTGTTTCGAAACAACCATTGCGAAACAACGTTGTTTTGCCCACAGACTAGGTTTAACTTGTTTCAAAACAACCGTGCATTGTGTGAACAGCCGAAACCTGATTTCAAAACAACCTCCGTTGTTTCGGAATAAGGAGGCTGTGTGAACACAGCCACAGAGGCTAGTCCAAAGCCTAGGGCTAGTCTTCACAGATGGCAGCAAAATCAGTGCAGTCAGATCGAATTTCCTGATCAACTAATTGATTCTGTGAAAACCCACTCAGTCTATTGGGAAATCAATCCCTGAAGACCGCTACCGAAAGTAGTGTAACATTGGTGGATGTTCTAGGTATAGGGAAGTCAAAAAGGGAGGTATGCAAATTATTTTAGGGTATCTCCCATTGACTGTCATCAAAAACAGCAGGCAGCGTAGACCTGCCCTTAGTGAAGTGAGTGGAAGTTCATTAAATTAGGGGAGTTAGATCAGCCTTATCTAGTCCAGGGCTCATCATCTAGCTCTATCTAGAGGAAGTACAGAGTATACTGGAATGAAACAGCACTACTAGGAGCCCATTAGTCACAATGCTAAATGTGTTAGACTGTACAAAAGTTTCCAAAGTCAAGGGTAGTGCAGGTGGTAGAGTTGGGTGGAGTCTGATAGCTTTTCAATAAAGCTTTTTTGGATAGAAGAGGGTTTATTAAGTGAAGGGGAGAGGGAATCTCATTTGTTAAGTGTTGGAGACTAGAAAGACTAGGCAAAGACTGGAAATTGTGAAGGAAAAAGAGGAGAGAGGTAATGACAGAAAGAAGAAATTAAGGATGGAACCTCATCAGGTTCAGAAGGCATCTGGACATTTGGAGTCAGATTTTTCAAAATAGCTCAGCACACTGCAGGCTAATTAGAAAATCTTGCCCTGTCACATTAGGAGCAGCTGGGTGCTGAGCTCTTGATAATCTGGCCCTGAGTTAGCTTGATGATTTAGTCTATTGGAGTTATCCATATCTGAAAGTTAAAGGCCAATTGTGACATTCATTGCTTAATCCCTGTTCTTGTATCAGGGTTACACAGTATTTGATGTTAGAATAAGAACCACACAGTAGGTGTAATGACAGCAAGAGTTAATCAGGAAATAACACTAGTTCACATCTCAGACTTTGGAGTGTTTAGGGAGTATAAACATTGTTTGCTTCTAAAACGGAAGTTGGCTTCCTGACAAACGCATTCCAGTGAATATGATTATCTTTAATTCTGTTGTTTTATCAATAGTAACTAATAATAGCAGACAGCCATGCGCTTTAGATTCAGAGTCTGATGCCTAAGTCTTCAAACCTTTGTTTACTTCCTTAGTTTAATTATAACCATAATGTATTTGTTAAATATTGCAGTTCATTTGGTTCTGTCTGAGTCACAAGCATTGACTGTCCCTTGCAATCTAAAGGCAAAATTATTCCTCAGCCTACATCCTCGCACAGGGGAAATAAGATACCCCTGTGTGGGATATGTGGACATTGAGCCTGGAGTACACAGGAATAAGCAGGTGTTGTATGCTTTGCTACTGTATACCCACTGTGGGGTATTGGAGGGTGGGGGAAAGAAGGAGCCTTAGTTCCAGCAAAAAAAACCCAAGGAGTCGTGTGGCACTTTAAGACTAACAGACTTATTTTTCGCATGAGCTTTTGTGGGAGAAAATCCCACTTTGTCAGATGCTTCAAAGATGGGTGAACTTACAGAATGGAATGAAAATAAATGCAAGGGGGTGTTACTGTATGACCTGATCCTATGTTTTACACCCCCTTGCATTTATTTTCATTCCATTCTGTAAGTTCACCCATCTTTGAAGCATCTGACAAAGTGGGATTTTCTCCCACAAAAGCTCATGCAAAAAATAAATCTTTTAGTCTTAAAGGCTGTGTTCACACAGCACTTCAAAACAACAGAGGTTGTTTCAAAATAAGAAATACCCTGTTCACACAACGCATGGTTGTTTCGAAACAACGGCACCCATTGTTTCGAAACAACAGCGTCGTTTCGAAACAACTTAAACCCCATGTGGGGACGAAACAATGTTGTTTCGAAACGATTGTTTCGAAACAATGCTGTCCGAACATGTTGTTTCGAAACAACAGTGACTTGTTTCGAAATAACTGTTGCCTGAAACTGCTATTTCGCTTTGAGCTTTTTTCCTTAATTCGAATTAACAAACTGTTAATTCAAATTAAGTTATTTTGAAATAAGGCATTATTTCAATACAAGTTGTTTCGACACAACTTGTATTGAAATAATGCCTGTGTGTGAACACAGCCAAAGTGCCACATGACTCTTTTTTTTTTTTTTTTTTTT
>ML681966.1:78980244-79073662 GCA_007922195.1 Podocnemis expansa
CCCCCCCCCCCAATAGAGCAAAATGTAGGAGGGAAGTAGAGGGAGAACTGTGGCTCTCTTTGGTTCACCGACTAGCAGAGAAACTGGGTTTCACTTCAAGATGAAGTTACCATTGGCATAGATCAGAGCTAGTCAGCATTTTTTAAACTTCAAAATTCCTGCAAATTTCAAAATCTGAAGGGAAATAAAAGCACATTTCCCTTAATTTCCATCCTATTTATTTTTCCCTTTATAGTTGTAATTTTCAGTCTTTGTTTGAAAAAGGATGGAAAATCTGAAGAGATTTCCCCGTTTTTTAGAATCACAGAACCATAGGGTTAGAAGGGACTCCAAGGGTCATCTACTGTAACCCTCTTCCAAGATGTAAGATTTGTTATGTTTAATCCACCCAATACAGATGGATCCAGTGAAGGATCTTCCACAATTTTCCTACTCAGTTAGTTCTGTTGTCCTGTTGACAAGTTCCAAAAAGGTAGCCGTGTTAGTCTAGTTCTTTGAAATAAACAAGGACTCCTTGGCACTTTTTAAAAACTAACAAATTTATGAACTGGGATTTTCTCCCATGAAAGCTCATGTGATAAATACTTTTTTTTTTTTTAGTGTTTAGAAGTGCCACAGGACTCCTTATTTATTGTCCTGTTGTTCTTACACTTAAGAAGGTTTTCCTGAGGTTTAATCTAAAACTGCTGTGCTGTAGTTTGAACCCATTGCCTCTTGTCCTGCTCTCTGATGAGTGGGTTCTTTACCTTTGTTATAGCAAAGTTTCAAAGGGGCAGCCGTGTTCATCTAGTAAAGCAAAAAAAGCAAGGAGTCTTGTGGCACTTAAAGACTAAGAGATTTATTTATCGCATGAGCTTTTGTGGGAGAAAATCCCACTTCATCAGATGCTTTTTTTGGTTATAGCAGTCTTTCAAGTATCTTGAAGACAGCTATCACATCTTCCCTTAATCTCTTCTATTCCAAACTAAATATACTAAGTTCCTTGAGCCTTTGTTCACATATGATTTTCATTCCATTTCTTTCATCACCTTTGTCACTCACCTCTGGGTCCTTTCTACTTCCTTTCCATACAGTGGTGATTAAAATTGGACACAGTACTCTAGCTGAGACCTAACCGGTTTTAACTAGTTTGAATGTAGAAACTTCTCATTTTCCAGTCATTTTTATCACAATTATTGGAAAAAAAATAAAAAAGACAGACATAATTAAACAAATATAAATCTGGCTTTTGAGATTCCTCAGTCTCTCGCAGGCAGTGGCTGTTTCAAATTTAAGGGGACAGTGTGATTAATAAATAATAATAAAGGACAACAATGATCTGGCCTAGTAATTGTGACTTAGATACAGTAGTTAAGTATTTTTTTATCCAGCACTTTTCAAGGATCCCAAAGCATTTCATATGCCAACCAACTTTGGAGTGCATGGCAGCAGCCAAATTTCATACAGCATAAAATGTGGGGTAGGAGAAGATAAAGGAAAAATTTGCCCAAGAACACTGAGATCCTTGCCCCCCCATCCCTCCACTTTGAGAGTACCATGGGATCATAATACCCTCCCAGACTGGAGTAGACCATAGTTCATGGAAGGACTAATACAGACTTCCATAGACTTCAGATTTTGCTTTGTTTTTATGGTCTAATCTTAGTTAGTTGTTGTATTTATTGAAAAACAAACAAGCTGGCACCATTACCTGATCCTTTGTTCTCCTTTGGTATCTGCAGTGGTCACTTCTTTTAAGTTTGTTCTTCCTAATGATAGCATCAGACATTGGTCTTAATTGCTGCTACTGATCACAGGTGTCCAGGGTCTGAGATGCTGGCTCTCTTTTCCTGTAGAGCTGGTAATATTAGTGTAGGTTTTCCCTTCTGTTTTTAATTCTTTGTCCATGACAGATTTCACAGCAGGAAACAGCTCTGTGGCATATGGCCACTAAATTACAGAAACTTCAGACACTTCTGTCCATGAGTTAATTTTTAAAATTAACTGTTTAAAACTGTTTAAAAACCACTTAAGAAAGAAATTAAACTAGAAAACAAAACACTTCTGCATTCTATCTACCTTTAATTATGCTTCTGCTCTTCTGAATCGGAAAAAAGACAAACATAATATAGGTATTATACCACCATACTCCAGGTCAGAAAAGGATATCTAATACCTCATTTTGAGGAACATCAAAGACCAGCTAAGTTTGACTAAACAGTAGTAATGGGTGACTAACTATTCACATATAAATTGGTTAAGTTTTGCAATTGGACAAGATCTAGGGATGACATTTCCTGACACCTTAAACAATTACTTCTTGCAATAAGGAGCTCTAGAGTACACACAAAAAGAAGCTATTCTTGACTTAGCCCTACTGAGTCCTGAGAGGAGAGGTAAACTACTGACACAGATCAGAAACTGGCTAGAATAGATCTTGAATAAAGGGGACTAAGGTCTGCTATCAATATGGCAGCAGGCTAACCAGTAGGTGCCATAGGGCAGTGGTTCCCAACCTTTTCTCTGCCATGGCACACCTTGATGCCTTTAATTATTCTGAGGCACACCACTAAATAGTCTCCAGATGGACTTATGAATATTCATAAGCCAATCTAGAACTATTCATGTAATGTTTAAAAAAATTCTGTGGCACACCTGCTCAGGCTTGGTGGCACACCCGTGTGCCATGGCACAGTGTTTGGGAAACAATGCCATAGGGTAGTGTGCTAGAATTAGGATTATTACTAATCAGGAACAGGAAGTGAATAATCAAATGGCATCATTTACAAATGAGATAACATTATATAAGATAGTCAAGACTAGATAAAACTATTAGGAAGTTCAAAGTACCCTCTTCCAGTCTAAAACCAAAAAGAATGATTCACTTAGAAAAAAACCACACATGGACAGAAACCACTGCATTTTGAGCATGTTTTGATTCAGACTTTATGCTGATTTGATTCCTACTGTGTAAATTGAAATTTGACTTTAAAAAAATCATATGATTCCTGTGTTCTTATATTGAGTCAGGCTTGCTATTGAGTTACTAGTGTTTATAGGAAGCAGTAGACAAGTTCAAATCTAAAACTGCTGTGCTTCTGGAAAGGTTGGGTCTGGATTCAGATCTGAACTTTGAGATGCAAGCCCATCCCTAGTAATTAGGAAGAATGTACTCTCTCTTTCTCTCTCTCACCCACACCCATGCACCCCCTCCCCCAGAATGAGCTTTGAAAATCCCAGTAGTTGTAACAAAACATTTATGTATAGTTCCAAAGGGGTAGCCATGTTAATCTAGTCCAGCAAAACAAACAAGGAGGTCTGTAGCATTTTTAAAGACTAACAGACTTATTTATGCATGTTTAAACCTGTTGTATATCATGAATTCTCTGTAAATCATGATTTGAGGATTTCAATAACTCAGCCAGCATTCAGGGATCTATTACAGGATTGGGTGAGTAGGTTCTGTAGCCTGTGATGTGCAAGTTGGACTAGGTCAACAGTTCCCAATGTGTGGGGCGTTAAATATTACAGGGATTCCATGGCTGTGTTCACACAGCACTCTTATTTCGAAACAACAGAGGTTGTTTTGAAATAAGAAATACCCTGTTCACACGATGCACGGTTGTTTTGAAACAACGGCACCCGTTGTTTCGAAACAACAGCGTTGTTTCAAAACAACTTAAACCCCACGTGGGACGAAACAATGTTGTTTCGAAATGATTGTTTTGAAACAATGCCGTCCGAACATGTTGTTTCGAAACAACAGTGACTTGTTTCGAAATAACTGTTGCCTGAAACTGCTATTTTGCTTTGAGCTTTTTTCCTTAATTCGAATTAATAAACTGTTAATTTGAATTCAGTTATTTTGAAATAAGGCATAATTTCGATACAAGTTGTTTCGACACAACTTGTATTGAAATAATGCCTGTGTGTGAACACAGCGCATGAGGATTCACTAATACTGAGGTCACTTAACCCCATCCCGAAACTCCATGCCAGCGGGAGTGGAGAAGCCGTACCATCCCTCCCCCTCAAAGTGTGCAGCAGCCCCAAACTCCATTCTGGCTAAAGCAGAGGAGCAGATCCCCTCCCCGTCCCTGCACCTGTTGGGTACCCATCTGGAGAGGAACAGCCCTACTCTCAAGGGCTGAGGATGAGGAGGCATGGAGCAGCAGTCAGTCAGTCTACCAGAACACATCTCTATTACCTTCAGTCCATGAGCAATGGACAGAAATGTTGCCCATACAGGGCATGTGGTGGCAGCTGTGCCAGGGAATGCTTAGTTTGTTACTTAAGTAAGAGTAATTTATCTGTAATGTAATGTAAAAGTATTGTGTATGTTTAGGGTTCGGGGTCATGTGTTTTATCTTGTGTTGACAAGTGGGGCTTTCACTCAAAAAAACTGGGAACCACTAGACTAGATGATCACCTGAGAGTCTATGGAACCCTTTGAAAAATAGGAGAATAATTAAGGATTCTGGGTTGGAGAGGAAGACTGAGCAGATGATAGTTGGTGTGAGGTTACAGAACCATGCTTGTAAGAAAGAGGAATCTGGTAGCGGTATTTGCTTCTAGTTCTCATACCATCTACTCCACAGAGGCCCCAATCCTGCACTCTCACAGGATATGACTAACTCCCATCCAAGGCGATGAGGCTACTTGTATTCCAGGGTGTGTGGGTTGTGTGGACCTATGACATTTAGAAGGGAAGGAATTAGAGAACAGATTTTATATGAACACTGGAACAGTCTCATTATGTGTTCTAATGGTATCACCAGGGTCATTCACTTTACTAAAGGCCTCTAGAGCTAGACCTTAGCCTCACCATCCGGCTTAGCCCATGGGAGCCACTGTAAATGCTGGAATTTACCAAGTGCTGGCTTATTGTTACAGCTTCTAGTGAGATACCAAGAGACAGTTTGTAGTTTGCAAGGTATTGCCCTAAGGGCCTGCGTGACTGTTCTGGTTTAGCAATGGCACCAATACGATTGCCTGGACAACACAAATCCTAGGTTTCTTTTGTACAACTAGAGTTTTACAGTGGCTGCTTAACACTAATAGGATTTGCATGTCTGTTGCATTTTAAGTTTGGCAAGCCAGTGGTCATGGAGATGCTTCCAGCTGGTCCAGTCTGCCTCCCCCTGCCCAGATCTCAGAAGAGTAAACATAATCCTGAGATCTGTAAAATAAGATGTTACAAAGAAAGACACACCTTCCTTTTCATTTGCATTTAGCAAACTATGCAAATAATGCAATAGCAACCTATAAAATAATGCTGTGATTTTGCAGTGTTTCATAGAGAAACTGACTTCAACATATCTTTACTGATTCTCTCCCAATAATCTTGGCGAATTAGGATACTGTAAACCAAACAGATTAACACTGCTGTATAAACAGTCTGATTGGATCTGGCATGATCAAGGTTTCTTAGTGAGAAAATATACAGTTTCCTAATGCGGCTGACAGAAAGCCACATTCAGACCTTTTCAAAGGCTTTCAGGAGTTATTACTGGAGATTAACTATGGCGTGAGCAAAGAGGTTTCAAGTCTTGTTTATAGTTAGCCCATGGCTCTAAATTAGCAACTTATCTCTTAAGTGATCAGCAATTGAGTCATAGGTGCTAATGAGTGAAGCTTAGCCAGAAGCTATGAGGAAGGGAGCAGGGGAAAAAAATATCAAGCCAATGCTTTGCAAAAAAGCAACATGAAAATCTCAGTAATTTCTAAAGTCAAACTGTATTTTAATCAATGCCTCCTGAATAAGATGAAGAAGTCACACTGTGACTTTCCCAGCTGTAAAACTGAAAGTCTGGTTTCACATTTGCATGATTTTGAAGGTCAAATGCCTGCTATCCAAGTCTTACTGATCCATATGGACCAGAAATGCCACAATATGCAATCATCATGAAGGCAGATTGTCTGCTGCAAATCTGTCCTTTTTGTAACACATTCAAAATCTACCGTATTGGATGGATTATAAATCCATTCAGGAAATACGGGTAATATTGTACTGAGCATCTCTAATTTATGAAAACCTGTGCATGTGGGGTGTGTGTGGGGTGTGTGAGAGAGACAGACAGAGACAGATGGCCCAGTCCTGCCCCCACTGAAGTCAATGGGAGTTTTGCCATTGACTTCAATGGAAGGAGGCTTGGAACCAGACAGAAGGAGAATAGTCATCACACTGGGAGAAGCCTACCTACATTCAGAAACGAAAAAAATTGCATGAATAGGAAAAGCAATTTGGAGCCGAAACTGCCTTCTTTTATGATTTGTATAGGGATGAACTGATGGAAGAGACTACTAGATTTTAACAAGACTGAAAACCAATGTAGTTTATGATAGAAATAAAAAAACAATTCAGTTCTATAGAAGTTAACCAAAGAAGATAGGACTTAATAAAGAATTAGCCCCTTTCTGTAGGATATTTGAAACTTTCTGGAATTCTAGATAAAGGAATAATTTTCTCCTGAATTCTGTACGATGGCTTAAAAACTGATAGATGGCTCTTATATTTTTCATGAATGGAGCACACTGTTGATACTTAATGCATTAGGGCTAAACAGTGAAGTCCTTATTCACACTAGTAAGCACTTGTAGAACTGGTACCAGCAAAGTCAGGAAGGGAGGGGATCACACCTTGGCTGTTACTAACAATACACATAAGCCTCTTTTTCCCTTGAATTCCTCAAATCAAAAGAAAATGAAAAATCAGGTGGAACTTATTTAAAATATTTTAGTTAAAGAGGATTTTTCAGTGAATCCTGTGTCTGCAGAATACTTAGCTGTTTCTCTTGGGACAGGGGCATAGAGATTCTCCACTTTAGATTACAACAGACAGAATATAGCAATTTGTTCTCTGGATTTTTAAAGAAGCATTTTACACATTACCATATTTTTTCCAACACATGCAACTGAAAAGAGACATATGGAGACCAGCATGAAGAGCCTAACAAACACTTCAGTGTGCCTTTAAAAACTAATTGTAATCAATTTTTGAATTTTTGTTTTCTTAAAACCAACATCAACCACCTAAGGTGGTCTATTAGAGACAGATGGTATTAAAAAATCATTAATAATAATGTTAGGAAGTTCTCCCCCACCCAAATTTCCCCCTTTCTTCCTCCTTTTGTCTCTTTTACTATGCCTCTACATCTCCCCACTCCACACTCCCACCCTTCCTTGATAAACAGTTCACAGTCTTCTGAATATACGTGTAGATCTGGGGAGCATAAATTAACACATCTGGGTGTTCAAGGGCCAACATGATAAACAGGCAGTACTAACAGGCTTCCCCCCTACCACCCTTTTTCCCTTTGCATTATCAAGAAAAAACATTCAGGCAGATGAAAAATCTTTCTTCATGAAAGTGTTGCATCTTACCTGAAAACAAGGCAAGCACAAGATGAACAGACCTTTACAACAGAATGTGCATCTGCCAAGACAAAAATACCCAGTGAGCTTCTGGTGCTGGCACAGTGACAGTATAAGCAAGCTGTCTTTGCAATGATTTTGCAAATGATCCATTACAAGATTTGAGTTTAAATTCTGTACAGACCACAGGGCCCCAAGGGCAACTCATTTTATATACCAACACCTAAGCATCCACCAGAAAGATAGAGCTATGGGCTAAAAGAAATCATTCTGAGACTTTCTGTACAAATGCTTCACAACAGACTTGTGGGTTGTTTTTCCCCTTCTCTTTCCTTTCCCCCTGTTTGGTCGCCTGGCATTCGCTAACCCACAAGCTGCTGTTTCCCTTTCCAAGAAAGCTCTCATAGGTGGAGGGCCAAGAAAAATTAGCCCAACTGATGAATGCAATCTCAACAGAAAATATGTTTTTTATCAGAGACCACATGTTGCCAACAGCAATTAAAATAAAACTGGGATATTTCATCGGATATAAGCCTGTGAAATGAGGAATCACATATCAGATGTATCTGTCAGGACAAACGGAATACTCATGTGATTACAGAGATTACCAGAGAGTGAAAAGTCACATGATCTGGAGGAAGAAATTCGAGCACCGCTGGCGTGACTAAGGAGGGGTAAGTGTTCACAAATAGCTTTCTGTAGCTACGTGTGCCTTTTTCTCAGTGGTTTGCAGAACACATTTTGTCCTTTACAGATTGAAAGAGTTTTCCTGACTCTAGTACTACAAACTAATAGTCCAGTGTGTTGACTTGTGTGTGTTATCCTTATGTAGATAGTGAAAGTAAGGAAACTATTTGTAGGATTTGTCAAATGAAGCAGGCTTTGCAGGCTCCAAAATGTCATTTGAGATTTGAAAGTTGATCTTAAACTGGTTCATGCATCATCAGCAATAATAAAGATTGGGCAATTGAAACTGAGCTGAAAAAATTGTTGATGCACTAGAAAGAATTAGCTGTACGTCACTATTCTGTACTAGTGACAACAGAGGTACAGTCTGGTTTTTGACAGTAGTTGAGCAGAGTCAACGGATCATACACCCAGGAAGCACAGCATTTCACAGAGTGCCATATATTATATGCTATTGGTCTGACATATTACATGCAATTGATCTGACAACTACTTGAGTTTATGAAAAAAAGCAGCAGCAAGCCATAAAAATATAAACTTAATCCCAAATTTTGATTAGTTTGATTAGTGACCTTCAATGTTATATCTGGATTGAAATTCATTCAGGGCAGGTATCATGTCTTTGAATATACCTCCATGGCACATCTATAACACACTTCCAAGTGCATAGTCTGGGGCAGTGGTCTCCAGCCCATTGATTGCAATCTACTTCAGAATGACAGTTGCAGTTAAAACCTATGGCTGTTGTGCCATCTGCTAGCAAAAGGTTGGAGACCCAGTAGGGTTTTCTCCCTTTGGTTCCTTTCAAAGCCTCAGCATCAAGTGAAGTGAAACTATAAGAATTCAGTCATTTAGTAAAGAATCTAGGGCATGATTTTGGCCACTGATGCAACCCAAGCAGTCCCAGTGATCTCAGCAGGATAACTTGAGGACTAACATGAAAAAGCATGAGCAAGCAGAGCATAATCTGGAGTTTAAATGAGGATTGACTGATTTAGAGAATCTTTTCCATCACTAAATCTTATAATCCCCTAGCCCCTAAAAGTACCTGTTATTTCACCAGCTGTAGATCAAATTCTGTCACTGCATAAACTGGTTCAACTCCATTGATTTAAAGGAGTTTAACCATTTGTGTCACTGATTATTTGGCCTATTAGCTTATGTATATATCAAGAAGTTCCTGGCAACATATTCTGAGCATCTCATTAAAAAAAACCACAAGAAGGCATGAATGAGTGAATAAATAAAATAATCCATTGATTTTAAAAGACTAATGAGTAAGTGATGTGTTATGTGCAGTGATGTTTCTGAATCTCCTGCTCTTGATAAAAATAGATGCATACAATTATTGTAGGCATTTGCAATTTTTATAGTCACCTATTTTCATGGAGAAAAAGCTAGTTCTATAGTATCCTTTCATTGATTGCATATCATTTCCACATGGGTACCAGATTTTATATTGGTGAATCAAACATTAGTTACATGAAAAGAATGGAAGTTTACAAGCATTAGTGTAATTTCATAAATTATCATTTAGTGGCAATCTAGTAAATCCTTAAGGTCTGCGGGTAAGAATTTTTTACAGTACCTCAGTGGCTTAGATTAAGTCCAATTGAAAAAACCAATCAATAAGATTGAGTCAGTGGGACTGTGATGTTCCCTTCCTGCTATCTGGACTGGTGTGCCACCTCAGTTCCCCATTCCTGAGCCTCAACTTACCCTGCCTTACTGTTTGAACCCCTACTCCTGGGTTATGTCACAGCAGCCTCCTGGATGTAATTAGTCTCCTAAGAAGTGGAAGTGCATTCACACTATCCACTCATGGGATGGTCCCAGAAACTATCCACAACTTCCAGATGTAATCCCAGGAGCTTCTGTCTTTCAGGAATCAGGACACTTCACTGTTCACTGCAAGCTCATTTACTCTGGTCCATCAGTTTAATGAAGAAACTGATTAATTTTTACTCCGTCAGGGATTTACACAGTCTCTTTCCAAAATCCACACTTGTTCAGATAAAAACCAGACAGTTTATTGATTAAAACAGATTTTAAGTGAATATATAGCAAATCCAAATCAAATAGTTAATCAGTTAAGGAAATAACACAAACAAAATATACACGCATTCTAAACTAAGAACACTGTTTCAGTCCATTGCCAGCTTACCCACATGCTTTGGATACTGATGGTTTTGCACCTAGGTCGTTCTCACCATATGGATAGGTCTTGGCCCTTGTGGTTGCTTGCAAGATGGAGTCCTCGGCAAAAAGCCTCAAAAAGAGCCTCTTTTTTTCACCCAGTCTTCTTCAGTTTCTGCTCTCCCCCAACAAGGGTCAGGTGATCAACCCTGGCCAGAAACGGTATCGTAAGATCTGCCTCTCTTGAGCCAAGGTGCTACAAATGCTTAACTAATCCATTGTTTTGGATGCATGCTTCACCAGGTGTGTCAATGCAGTTCTGTCTTACTGACCCCACTTGAGGCAAATGAAATACGTTTGAGGACATGTTTCTTATCTGTACACACACATAATGTTGCAGGAAACATGCTACAAGAACAATACTATAGAGCCTGCCAGGAACATTCAAAAATACCTCATGACATACTTTGTATTAAACTACATAATTACATTTGCAAGGGTGAACAGGAAAGATACACAGATCCACATTACAGGGGTGTGGCAGCACGTCATAGGGACCAAGACAGTTTTGGAGATTTTTACCTTTCAAAGATATTGCCAAATGCCACTGCTACTTTAAATGATTAACTCTGTCAGGCCCTGGAAGCCAGTTCAGGTCCATGAAAAATGCAATGCTCTGTCTGGTGGCTGATTTAATGCTCTCACACACTTACCAATTTTCCCTCCTCTCTCAAATTTTTACAAGACTACAGTCTTTGACATGAAAGAGGATAAAACACTCAGCTGTGTGTATATGTGTGTGTGTGTACGTGCATCTGTATGTGTGGAGAAGTTTTCTATTTCATGCTATCTCTTGTGGATATGTCTACCTTCTCCTAAATCTGATCGCTCTCCTTGAATGCATCCACAGTGGTATAATAGGGGACTTTGTGTAGTTTTACACAGTTCTTTTCCATGGCATGATTTCATATTTGAAACAATCCTTTATAAATGGCCTTGGGGAGAATATAAAAGATTCAGGAAGTCCAAATACTTTGTTCCAAAAACCACTCTTTCTAAGGGCTGAATCCACCCAGGCATAGCTGGCAAGAAGAATCTGGAAATGCTCCTCCTAACAAACAGAGGACTTCAGTCTCCCATGCTATCAGTCTCTTAACCTTCAAAAGCACATTAAAAAAAAACACAAGGAAAAAAGCCCCCATTTCTGGTCTTTTAGTCTTGCTGATCCGTGACAATTACTGTCAAAAGCAATGATTTCAGTCCCTGTTAGTGGTACACATTTTCCAAGACATGTGGCTAAAAACCTGTGCTATAAACAAGTGATGCACTCAAAGCTACGTTTATTCCCCTGTAACAATCACTTAATCTGACATTTGCATTTGGCCCATAAGCCAGAGGAGTTCACCTGATTCAGGGTGGCCCAATTAATGCTAAAGACCTTGTCTCTTTGATCCTGTGATTCCATTGGATACCAATACAGCTCCTATTTAAGACTATTACAAAGGAATCAATCACTTGTCCAAAGGGAACAGTGCGTTAAGATTTGCTGTCGGGAGGGAGGTTGCTTCTCTGCAGGCAGCACATCAGGCTTTGTCTAAAAGACTGGAACTGACAAAGAGCCAGTCTCTATTGGCAATCAATTACTTCTAGCAAAAATGGCAACCCACTTTCACGTCACAGTTGGCACCGGGCATCTAGCAGCTATTGCCATTCTCCAGAAGCTAGACTGCAAGCGATGAGAGTAAATCATAATCCAACTGAGGTATGTTCCAAAGCCACTCTCAGAACCTTTTGCAGCAGCAAAGGCTCACTGGATTGCAACTCCAAGTGAAGCCAGGAAAAAAAAAAAAGATGACTTCCCCTTAGAAAACTAAAGGTGGTTTTTTTGGGTAATTGCTTTATGCAGCATGAAGGAGAATATGCACCTTTCGTTTGTAAATTTACAGCCAAAACTATGCAGTCTCAATTCTCAGTGGCAAACCCATGATAAAGAAATGGAAGCTAAGATTACTCATGCATCTTGGTAAGAACACCCATTTTAGAAATTTGTGTTGAAAGCACAGTGAAAAAGGTAGCAAATGGGAGAGAGGGTCATCTTTCTCTTAAAACACAATTAGCTTCTGAGTACGCTGTAAGCATTGTTTTGAGAAAATATTGTCAGAGAAACTTAGCTTTTTCTCTGTACAAATTTATAAATTTGCTGCATAAATGAGTACAGTAAATGGCATATTTGGATTTCAGCAAAGCATTTTAATTTGTGTCTCCCAGCTTTTTAAAAACAGTAATCCAAACTGGCGTGGATAGGAGTGCTATTCAGTGGTTTGAAGAATGGTAGACAGAAAGATTACAATAAATATCATTCTTTTATGTTTGTGGGGAGGAGAGAGGACTAATAGGTTATCTTTTTTTAAGTTGTCTGTAATTTATCACAATGATCTGATTAAAAAGCAAGTTACTCTTGAGGAAGATCCTAAATTAGAAAGAGTGGTCTACACTAGTGAGGCTAGAGAAACCAGGGCCTGGACAGTAAAAAAAAAAAAAAAAAAAAAAGAGAGAGAGAGAGAACTAATGTATTCTTACTACAATACGCAAGTGTGCAGATGCCCCAACTAGGTGCGGACACTACAACTGGAAGTGACCCTTCCAGACACGACAGATAGTTGCAGTAGTGAGACTCAGGTATGCATGCTAAAAACAAAGTGGCGGATGTTACTGCTCTGGTGGAGGTTCAGGCTAGCCTCCAGAGCTCGGCCTCAGGTGGGCTTCAGAGCCTGAGCTGACACTGACTCTGAAATGTCCACTCCAGGCTGCTATTTTTAGCATGTTAGCGTAAACCCTGCTACCACTAGTGTCTGTGGGGCTGAGGCTTTCTTCCAGTTGTAGCATAAGAGAGTGTTCCTGCCCCCAAGAGCTGTTGTAACTAGATGAGATGAATTGGGGCCTAAGTGACATACTCAGGGTCTCAAACAGTCAATGGCAGCGCCACAAATTGAAGTCAAGTGTTGTGAGAAACAGTATGTTCAAATAAATCTAGTAATGATACAGAAGAGCAAATTAGACTTGAGCATGCCACGCAGGGTGACTGCAGATGTGGCCAATACATGTTCTGTCTGCAAAGACTTAGGGTATGTCTACACTTAGAAGGTTAGTTTGAATTAACTGAATTCGAACTAAGCAATTCGGACTAATAATTATTAGCTTGAATTAAGTTAATTCGAATTAACACAGCCACACTAGAACAGGACTTGCAATTTCAAATCAGGCAGGGGCGCTATTGCATAGGGGGGGAAAAAATCAAGCTGTGGTTAATTCGAATTAACACAGCTACAGTGGGTGAATTCGAACTAAATCAGTTCGAATTAACCATCAATTTGAACTTAAGGGAGGTTTTATAGATTCGAACTAGGCTTTCCTTAGTTTGAACTAAGGGAAGCAAGTATGGACATGCACTAATTTAGTTTGAATTACACCTCCTTAATTCGAATTAAATTGTAAGTGTAGACATAACCTTAATGTTGTGTTGTATTCATTTCTTGGCTCCTCATTACCAGAGATACTGGCAACATGGAGTTCAGAGATGAACAATGAATGGCAAGAGTTGGATTAAGTTATCTTCCTTGATTTTAAAAACTGTCAGAGGAGCAGTCCCAATCAGTATATTATGTGAGCAGTGTTTGGCAGGGGTGGGAGAATGAAGACACCTTGAGAGAAATCCTGGGTCCATTGAAGTCAGTGGCAAAACTCTCATTAACATCAGTACTGAAGTCAATAGTTTTGCCATTCAGAATAGATACAATGCCCACATTATTACCTGGAAGATAAGTTAATCACTGGAACAAGTTACCTTGGGATGTGCTGGATTTTCTATTACTTGAAATTTTTAAATCAAGACCAGATGTCTTCCTAAGAGGTATCCTGTAGTTCAAACACAAGTTATGGGCTTGATGTACTGGGTGAAGTTCTCTGGCTTGTTTTCTACAGGAGATCAGAGTGAGGGTCATGATGTTCTCTTCCAGCCTTAAAAATATGAGAATCAGTAAAAACCAGAAGATGAAAATCAAAGGGCAACAAAACATAGTATCTTGATTTTCTTATACAGCTGTATATATTTAGCTTGTTACCACTGAACAATATTTACTAATGAGACTATTTTAAGTGCTGACAAAAGCCCTGCAAAGTATTATATGCACACAACAGGCACATCCTAGGCAGTAAAAATCACTTTGCTTACACCCTAGTTATGTCTAGGGCTTAGAAAGTAGTTTGTTCTCCAGAGCACATTCAGCCCTTGAGCTCCTTGCTGAGACAGACAGCAATACCAATTGCAATAGCATTTGTGTGATTTGAATGGTTATCAGGCTATTAGGAGTAAAACAGACCACTCACTTATTTTTTATAGGCCACCAACTATTAGCTGGGTATGATTGTCAGTCACTAGCAAACCTGACTGCATTTAAACCTATGACCTAGAGCAGTGGTTCCCAACATGCAATCCGCGGACCCCTTGGGTGGCTGCAGAGGTGGTGCAGGGGGTCCACAGGCACACAGCCCAACCACGTGGGCTGCAAAGGGCCTGCTGCATAGGTTGTTTCTCCTGCTACAGCCTGCCCTACAGGTATGTCTGGGCAGAGGGAAGGGGGGTGAATAGGATTTGGGGAGGGGTAAGAGGCATTGGGGTATGCAGCTGGTGTGGGCCCCTGTGGGGGGACTGAGGGCGGGCAGGAACTGATGGGAGACCCATGGGGGCTGTCAGGGAGGGCCCAACAGTGAGGGCAGAGGGCTACTCCCTCACCAGGGCCAGAATCTGGCAACCGCAGCTCCACTCCACACCCCGTGGTCTGCAAAAGTCTTTTATGTTAAAAAAGGGTCTGTAAACTTGAAAAGGTTCGGAACCCCTGACCTAGAGTTTGAAAGCTACTTAATCTGCTAATTACCAATTTCAAGAGCCATTCTCCCTTTACAACCATAAATGTCCACACTCTATACCCTACTATATAAGATGCTTGTCTCAGGGACCACAGCATGAAAATTTAGGCAGTTTTTTCTCTGCTGTGGAAAAAATAAAATCTCAGCAGATGTTGGTACTGCAAGCTTCTCCATCAGAGGCTGTGCCATAGTGTCCTGGGAGCTTTGTGGTCCATCTCAAGCTAACGGAAATATGTGTCTTGCCACTGTCACCTTTTCACTACATTTAAGATTTCTGTCCCACTGATTGCCACTGTGAAGCAATGACTGCACAGGAAAGCAAATTTCAAGGAAAAAAATAGCAAGCGAGTATTATCTAAATAAAAAGACATGCCAAAAAAAGACAAAATATTGCCTGGTATGTGATTATTTGTGGTGGCTTGAACCACGACAGCGGTTGTAGAAACTGTTGCCCTTTGCAGCAGTTTGTAGGGCCTGCCAGAGTTGGTGACAACTGCTGCAGTCAGTAGGAGTCTACAAACTCCCAGAGGAAAGCTCTGTAAGAACGGATGATACTTAGGATAAAGATTTTTTAGAGAAAGGACAAACTCAAACGATGACTGGTCATATAAAATTCTACAATATTGGAGCTGTCCAAGGTGCAATTTATATTACAAGGAGTCATGTTCAAAATGAGTGCACAAGCAGTGTTATAAAGTTACTTCCAATGCCACCTTTCGGAAAGGTATCCACTAGGGTCAATTTAATTTTCCTGCTGAAATAGCACTTCTAATTTTTTTGGTATATTTTGTTGTTTTTGATTATGGCTTTGATTTTCCTAAGTCCAATTAAGCAAGAATTCAAAATATCTTTAAGATGAAACTGATGTTGATGTATGACCATGAGAGTAGATGGTGCTGTAGTCAATGATGTTTCGTGGTTGGATGGTAATTACTGTCAAAATGCTAAGAGTTAGTGAACAGGACCCATGGGGAATGGCAGGATGACACTATGTGAGACATCCTGCTAATAGGTCTGAGAGCAATTACTGTATGGTTTATGATCACAACACTTAACCCTTTAGGTCTCAAGCTGTGCAGAAATACTCTGCTTTGGATATTTTCCATATTTTACAATACATTATTATAAGACAGGCTCTGTATATTCCATGATACCACAGGCACTGGATTTGCTGCAGAACTCATTCTTTGTCACAGAATTGTGCAGCAGCAAATAAACTCTGCAACCGTTTTGGAAAACAGTCTTGCCAAGCACTGTATCTATTCAGAGGCAGTCCACTTGAGTCTGCAGATATTCTATGACATGCTTGAAGAAACTTTAATTAAGGCCTGGTCTACATTTGCTGCCATTTTCTGAGGCAGTTGAAGGAAGATATGCAAGCTACATAAAATAACTTTCATATCTCCCTTCAACTTTCAAACAGCCACTTACCTCCCTGGCTCCACTGCACTGAGTCAAAGGGAAATGGCAGAAGTGTTAGACCAAACCAACCGTTAAATCAAAATCACATGTCCCAACAGGGTTATTTCAGTTTAGCGGTTTCAATCTAAGCGTTTTTTCAATATAAAACAAGGGTTTATTGAGTTGCTATAACTCCCCTTATTTCAAAATGATGGAGCTTGTCATTTCAAAATAACACAACATTGTGTGGACCTAACATTTTTAAAATCGAAATAACCAGCTTTATTTCAATTTAAAACCTGTGTGTGGACAAACCCTTGGTGGCAACTTTACTGCTGTCAAGATAGACTTGGCATCATTCAGTTCAGACAAATGACTCGCATTGAATTATGGACAATTAAATGTCACTTCTTAAGTGTTTTACTGCAGAAACATCTACCTAATGGCCTAGAGGCTGTGAAATAGGAACATCGCAACTGCCAAGAGCATTACTTCAGTTTGTAAAATTAGTCAGAAGTGACCACAGAATTTCAAATCTACAGTACAGGAAACCAGAAACACTAGGCAGTGAATATGTGCAGATTTATTAAAGACGACTTAATTATTCCATAATCCCTTGTAAGACTTATACGCAGCAGGCCAGATCAGTGGTTCTCAACCTTTTGCAGGTTGCGGCACTTAGTGGCATATCATGACCCTACAGGATACGCCAGCCCACCCTCATCCCCCCCCAGGCTAAATTCAACCATTTCCCTGGCTCTTTGTGACACTCACCACTGTGTGGCAACACAGTTATGTATCTGACACAGTGGTTGAGAACCCCTGGGCCAGATAATCAGCTAGTATAAAGCAAAGCAACTACAATGAAATCAATGGAGCTCTGCTGGTTTATACCAGCTAAAATGATAGCCCAGTTTTTTTTTTAAATGGCCATAAGACTTTTTCTAGTGCAACCCTTCGCTTGAATACTCATTCATTCATAGGGGCATCCAAGATACACACAGTCTTGGGAATAGGGGCTCGCTCATTTGAACGTTTGTGAAGAAGTCCCTGGTTGAAGTCAGTATTCCTTACTGGTCTTAAAAACTTTTGAGTTAGGGCCTAAAAAGGAATCGTGACTATCTGCAAATACCTTCTGTAGGTTGTATTTTAAGGATATTTGTGAATGTTTCTTGCCATATTTGCTGAGTTCTATTTGAGGAACACAGGTGGTATAATGCAGGGAAGCTCACACTTGTAACTGTCCCATGCTGTATCTGTTTAGCTGATTATTAATGTGCGTCAGAGCCCAATTCTTATCAAATCATCAGTGCAAAGCAGGTGCAACTCAGTTGCACCTGTTTTATGCTGGTGTGAATCAGAAGGGAATAAAATCCTGCATCTCTAGCTTTGTCAAACCAACATCCTCCACCACTGCCAAATTCAGTATAGTTGAGAGAAATGATTCATGGCACAATTTCTTTCAAAGGTTTACAAAGCTGATCTTTAGTCTACTATTAAAGCTCGTTTTGGCATTGCTAATTTGATTCCAGATATGTTTCATCCATACTCTAGAAATAACATTAGTTTAGAATTAAAAAATAACAAAAAACAAGTTTCCAATGTTCATTTTGAAGTTGTAAATACAGGGTCTAATGTAATAAAAATATCTTAGAAAGAGTCTCCCTCTCTGGGATTAAAAATGTGAATTAGGTATTAGGAAAAGTAGTCATTGTGGCCATTGTCCAGGACATTGTTTAAACATGTACTTAAATCCCACTGAAACCAGGGGGATTTAAGGCGGTGCATTGTGCTTTTGCTGAATAGGAATGCTTTGCTGAAACAAAGTCTATGCCATTATATCATCATCATTTGTTACTTTTTGATAACTATATGGGTATGGCAAGTTGACTCCTATTTTTCTACAGCGTTGACTGCTCTCAAGAGCTATAAGATGTGGTTTACATATACTGTATTAAAAATGGTACTCTAATGCAAAGAGTGCCAACTGCCTCCGATATACAATCAGTGCTCTGTCAGTCTCGGCAGACCTGCTCCCCACACAGTACAACTCCAATTATAATCTCATTCTGATTAACAATGCCTTGATGGCAATTTCATTACTCAAAAAGTAACATTTATTAGTCTATTGTTACGTGTTGTGATTGTAAGTCTAATGCTAATAGGAAGAAGTTTAACCTCAATTCATTTTCACTACAGTTAAATCCTTATCATGTGTATAAAGGGTTTCAAGTGTCATAAAAGCAAAGCTGAATATTATAGTTGTGAAGTCCCCCCCCATATTTTCATATCTGTTTATATTTTGAAAACTCTGCTTTTTACATGTTAGATTATTATAATTATGATAGCAGGGGAAAACCCTGTATATAATTTGCATGATTTAGGTGGATTCTGTTTTCAATTACATTAATAAACCAAATATGTGGTATGTTGATTAGAGTTCTTTTCCTTGTTCAGAATTTAAAATTTTATTAGTGATTTCTTGGGGATGCCCTGCCTCCTACCATCCCACCATGACCCAAGAAAGATTATTGGATTTTGTAAATAAAATATATGGAAATTGTGGTTGAAGTGGGCTGAATAATTTGCTGACTGTAGGTCTTCAACTAATTTAAGACCTTAGAGGACAGTTGAGTCGCAGTGAAATTTTCAATTCCCTCTTCCTTTTTGGAGATCTCTGTTCTATATTTTCTCCTCTAACTCATTAGAAACAGAAAATGGTTAAGGCCCTAGGCTAAGGTGACAGATAGCAAGAGTGAAAAATTGGGACAGAGGTTGATGTCTATATAAAGACTAAGTCCTGACTTTTGGGACTGTCCCTATAAAATTGGGACATCTGATCATGCTACCCTAGATCGGGACTTAGGTACTTTAGGTTCAGTTCTTGGCTTTTTTCACCAAGTGCCGCAGTGACCTCAGCTGAGTCACTTAAGCCACATCTACACTAACCATGGCAAAGTTGCTGCCATTAGTTTTCTTTCTGGATCAACTTAGTGGTCAGCTAAGACACACCAAGTTGATCTGGAAATCAGCTTAATAAAACCACCCCCTCAAATGGTGCAGTGCAGTGAAAACACCACACTGAAGGGGAGTTAGGAAGTTGATGGGAGATATGTAAGCTACTCTGCATAGCTTGTTTACTTCCTGTTGTCTGCTGCCAACTTTTCCTGGCAGTGTAAACCAGACCTTAATCTATCGTAGTCCTCTTCTGCAAAATAGGAATGATGAGCAAGGATAGCATTTGGAAGAATGTGTCATCTCCCCAGAACTCATCCTGATCATTTGGCTTAAGCAATGGAAGCTGGATTTGGGCCTGATACTTTGGCTCATTCCTCAAGTTGTCCATCTGAAGTTAATTGACTACTTATGTGGTAAAGTACTTCACAACATGAGTGGGGATGTTGAAATTTGACCCATACTAATTCATAACAGGCATGTTCAGGACTTTGGACAGGCAAAGCCTGTTGAAATTTCAGGTCTTATTTCAAACCTTTTTAGAAGCATTTCCTTCATTGTCATTCTTTTCCATATGCTTACTTTGCCCATTGTTTGTCTGCAAAGTTATTGCGACTTTTAAATGTAGAGTCGTCATGGAGCAGGCAGCTTTCAACTACGAAACATATTTGAAGCTAAATGTCAAATTCCTTCCTCCACTGCTCCACTGAAATTACTCCGCTTACCAGAGGACTGAGCAAGTCTCCCAGTGTTCTCTGTGCATTGTTAGAATGCTCTGAAGTCTCAGGAATTTGTGTGTGACCTTTGAATCTCCTATTACAGAGCTGGAGTCTTGGTTGTTCTTACTATAGTTATGGCTGCTGCAGACCCTTAACATCTAGAAATTCCAGTGCTAACCACAGCATAGCCAACAGATGCTTTCTAGTTGCTTCCTGGAAATCCTCCCACTGAGCTCCTGTGGTACCACTGACCCAGTGCTGGCCTAAGCATAGCCCGAGGTGTGAACTGTCCCCACTCTTGTTGTTATATGTTCTGAGGGATTTTGTATACTTCCAACCATGTTGACAGGATCTACTTTGAAGATGCATCCTGTGATTGTGTCCACCTCATGCAAAAGGCCTGAAGGGGTTAAGGCCTGAGGGGATTGGTTAGACACCTAGGGTGCACCTGGAGGAGGCAGAGCAAGGACTAATTAGACATGAAGCTCAGCTGGACAGGAGCAGGTGGAGCAAATATAAAGCCCTATAGTTCACAGAAAAAAAGAGGCTGTAGAGAGAAAAACTGCAATTGCTTTCCAGGTGAGAAGGTAAGGTAGAAAGTAGCTCAGAGATACAGCGGTGAGGCTTGGAACCATGTAGACTTTAAGTGCTTGTTGATGTCCCTGGGTTGGATCGCAGTGTAGAGGGAGGGGTGGTTTCCCCTATCATCCACTGGTCAGTGATGCAATTAAGGAACAGAGTGAGGAAAGGCTACCTGGAACAGTGGGTCCTGAGAGACTTTGGTTCCCTGTAAGGGAAGGACTGCAGGGAGTCCAATGTGAGCAAGATGAATAGCAGTCATCAACCACAAGAGGGACATCAGACTGGCTGTGCTAATCCCCAGATGTAGCCGGATGACAGCACTCCAGTGGTGAGTAAACCTACCCAGGCTTTTAACAGCTATTTGTCAACATCCTGCCCAGGAAAGGGTGTAGCAAGCTTTCTGATCACTACACTGCTGCATCAATTGTGGGCATAAAAATCAGGCCAAAAGAAACAGAGGTCATCTTTGAACATCTGCCCTTATTGCTGAAACAGTTTACATCATGGTTAAATTTTGCCTCAGTGAAATCAACAGTAGTTTGTTATTGACTTCAGTCAGAAGATCAGAATCAACCTGGATCTTCAGAAGACCTTTAAGGTGGGATGGGGAAAGCAAGATATACAATACCTTACAGGGGATGGCTATGTAATTCTTGATCTGTTGCTGATTAAAGAAGTTAGATCTTTAAAGGCCCCCCCCCCCACACCCCTAGAGATTTCTCACAGAAGCTGACAAATTTGTATTCAGGCAAAATAAATCTTTTAGCATGAATTGTTCCACTGAATGCAACTGAGTTGTAGTCTGAATTTGGACCATGTTCTTTAGCACAGTAACAGTATTAATATGCAAGGCTCAACACCATGTTTCTATCAATGATGGCCCTGAAGTAGACTTGTTCTGTCTTTTTTGCCTCTGCACTGACTTGACTGCTATAATACAGCACCTGCAAACCCAGCTGCTGTTAAGGATCTGGATGAGTTCAGACATATTTGTAGAGCTTTATCAGTGGGTGGAGAGTTGGCCACATGGTGTCAGTTCACAAGAGATTTGTTATGTGTTTTAATATTTCCATTTTTTCCAGATCTTATACAATACAACAAAATAGCATTAGAAGAAATAAATTATGTATGTGAAATGCACTCCAATTGCAAGCATTATGGATGAGAAAAATCTGTGTGCCAAATTCCACTCTCCCTCAGTCATACTACACCACATAATACTCGACAATCACTGCTTTTGAAGTCAATGGCACTACTGTAGAGTAAGGTGCTGTTCAACATGTGGCAGGATCTCAATGTGGCCCTGTATGAAAAAAGTTATTCAGGCCCCATTCAAACTATTTAAGCACTTAATTTTCTCAGAACTAAGCACTATAAAGTGGCATCAAATGAACAGTAAGAACAGCACACAAGATACATCCATCAGGACTCTTCCTCGTCATTTTGTAGTCTTCACACAGGCTCAAGAAGCATCCCCCCAGTCCTCCATGTTGTTGAATCACACTTGCTATAAACAACCCCATGTCTGGCACTTCACACCAATGCTTGCAACACTTGCTTCAGCAGTCTTCCTCTGTTCTTCCAACCCACATGTCCTGCAAACCTTGAGATTTTCTTCATCTCATCATCTTGATATTAGGTATCACTCTGGTTGTGCTGTAAATTCAGGTAATTGCCGCCTCCTCGGTCGTGTGTTTGTAGTATTTCAATCAGAAAGCAAAGAGTGTCGTGATTACCTGTTTCCCTAGCAGCCTGGTTTCATGTCTGTATAATAAGATGTGAAAGATTAAACTGAAGCTATTTCATTTTACACTCTGTTAATACCTTTCCTTCTCCAGATGAGCCATCTTCCAGCCTCTCAAGTCATACTAGGAGTCTTGTTGCGTCCAGATGAATCCTTCTCTGCCACTTTTAGTTGTTCTTGAAGGTTATCCATTCCAGGGACTTGATTGCTTTTTCAGGGCCCTCAACTTCTGTTACAGAAGGAAGCTCTTCAGGATAAGTCTCACATAGATTTCCTCTGCTTCTTTCATCTTAGAATTGGTTTTACTCATTTTATTCAGCTACTGGTAATTCCTACCCCCAAGTGTTGGGTGAAATATTACTTTTCCTGCAATCTTTGAAAAATTCTTGGTTTGATAGGTCTTCCTAGTGCCATTTGCCACAAAGGAGCTCTGTATTTCAAGCATCAGTGTTCAAGCCAATTTCTTTTGCCACTTTAATCAGTTCATCTATTTCTCATGTCATACAGGACTATTGTGCTTTTGTAGTTTCTAGTCAGAAATTGTATGAGTTGCGGTCTTCAGCTGTTTGTCTTTCCTTACTTAAGCCTCCAAATGCAGCTGTGCCATTCTGGCTCCCAAATACCTTTTGAAAATGAGGTTTAAGTCCCTAAATTGGTTAGGCATTGCAATATTGAGTACAGCAACAGTTAAATACCTTCAAAATCTGAGCCCAAGTGCTTTTGGAAAATGCTGTAGAGATGGAGCAGCTGTGATCTGAAGAACACTGGAATTCATTTCCTCTCTTCTTTGGAGGAGGAGGAGGTGTCATTTTTTAAGAGCATATGTTATTTTGTTAGCTCAAAACTTATTGTAAGAAACTCATCTCCTCCAAAAATAAATACAAGGAGGCAAAAGGAGACTGTTATGATTTTTACTTTTCTTGTAACTTAACATCTTAACAGCCTCACTTTATAATGTGGGATTGCATCACTGCTCTTTTCCATTCATATTTTCTAAACAGAAGGCAAAGCTATACCATTTTAAAACATAGGGATGTGCCTTGCAGGCACAATTTGACCCTAAGTAAGGAACAGTATGGTGGGTATGCTGCACCATCCCAGGGAAAACTTGGGATAGCCAGTTGTGTGCCTCAGGCACACAGATCTCTCCCATGGACCTGGGGAACAATAACTTCACTAGCTTATCGTGGCAGTCAATTAGACACTTCCTACCCCCAAAGCCATCTTACCTATGCTGACTGGTGCATTTGGGGAGACGCTAGACTCTGCACACTCCATATCCTTCACCGCTCTTCTACACCCAATTGCACAGATGACAAGTTGAGTCCAGAGAACCCACTTTGTCATAAATACCCATACTGTGGCAAAAAGGGATAATTCCCCCATAATAGGAGTGTAGTCACTGTCTAACCTTATTGTTTGCCAGAAGCTCTTGCCTTCTGCATGGCAGTTTCATAGGTTGGGTGAAGTGGAACACTTTTGTCTGAGCAGGAGCTTCAGGTCACATCATGGTGGACAGGGGGCGAAGCCAGCAGACAATGAGAGCAGCCAGTGGCCAGCAGCGAGCTGGGCAACACGAGGGACCGGAGGGTGGAGCTGGCGGACAGCGGGTGGAGCCAAGGAACTAATTCTAGATGATGAAGTGAGTAACCGGTAGATGGCGTCAGTGGACAGCTGGTGTAAAAGACACTCGCTACATACCTTAGGGTTGGTTGGGAGCCTAGTTAGCACTGATTCTCCAGATCAGTGCCAGTTTTGCCATTAAGTTTATATGTTCTGTTATGTGGTGTGGGTTATTGGGAACTTTGCTCTATACTAAGTTTCCTAGATTGGTGCTGATCTCTGTTATTTGGCCTTTTGCATTGTTGTTTTACTGCTATTAAAAGCTCCATTTACTACATTCAGACTCGTGCTTGTGAGTGGGGAAGCCCCACTCTTTGGAGTGCCCAGGAAACAGTGCAGGATTCCCAGAGATCTGGGTGGGGGCTCGAGCCAGTTGGTGATGCTGCATCATTGGGAAACCCTTAGATATAGAACCCGGCCCAAGTTCTGCCAGCCTGCCCTGGCAGAAGGGTTATACAACTAATGACTGAAAGCCTCTTTGCCTGCAGTAAATGGGATCCATTCCCCTCCCACATTGCCCAGGGAGGGGGAAGAAGGGATTTTTGTCTGCAGTTCTCACCTACCTTCAAGCTGAATGGTAATTAACTCTGAATGGAGCCTTCCTGCTAGCAGGATCCCCAAATGCTTTACGCATTGCCTGCAAACTGGGGGCCAGATTGTGCCTTGGAGGCACAAGCCCACATTGGGGCGAAGTGGAACATCTCTGTCTGAGCAGGAGCTTCGGGTCACATCATGGCTCAAACGGGCACAATTCCTTTCCAGGCTCTTAGGGGAAAGCCTTCCCCATCTAAGGTTACCAAATATCAGGCAAAAGGAGGACATATCCTCCTTTTTGCCTGCATGTCCTCCAGGCATTTTAAAAATAGGTGCTTTTGTCCAGCTTTTTACTGCTCAGGAGTAGAATGTTAAAAACCCCTCTAACAACCAAGTTGGGGGGCGGGGAATCTTCCCCCAGCAGCTGGAGAAGAGAGGTGGTCACATGCACCCACCGCCTAATCACAACCCAGGCCTTTTCACTAAGAACTCAGGTATCCCTTGACTGTGGACACCACTTTTTATAAAGCTGTCTGGATAGCTCAGTTGGTAAGGAAGGTGGTTTTTTTTCCCCCCTAACAACCTTGGGGTTGTGGGTTCAAGACCTATAAAAGGTGCATTTATTTTTGGCCCTTGCTCCCTACAAAATGGCTAAATGGGGGCGGGGGGCGAATAAGGATATTAATAAAATGAAGGAAAATAAAGTCTCCCGTAAATAAAATTGCTAACAGGGACCAATTAAACCAGTAAAGGGGCAGGTTTGAACTGGACAGAAACAATTTAGGACTCTTTTTTAACTGTAAAAATGGGCTGCTGTGGAAATGAAAAAAGGAGAAGTGAGTTAACTGGTTTTTTAAAAACTTTTTTAGGTACCTTTCAAGTTTATATTTGAAAATCTAGTTTTTTAACTTTAGTTTCATGAGCATTAATGAAAAGGTCATGAAAAATTTTCTTTTAATGAAAAAATCCAGTTTGTGGTAAAACAAAACATTTTGGTAATTTTCTTTATTTTAAAATAATTTAAAAACACATGATATTGTGCAGTTTTAATGCTGCATTCATTAATCATTACCCATTTTCCATAACATAATATGGTAATAACAGTTGTATTAATACTACAGTTTCTCCACGTCCTCCAATGTCCTCCTTCTCAGACCTCCCTGTCCTCCTTTTCGTGCTTTGGTATCTGGTAACCCTATCCCCATCTGAGGATCAAACCAGCTCTGCTGGCTTGAGAGAGCATGGCCAGGTGGCAAGGACACAGCAAAGGAAGGAGTTCAGGGGAGAACAGGGACTGTATGATACCTTGCTCGACATGCAGTGAGAGGGTCAAAAGGGGAAGCTCCTGGCATTCATACATATCTATGCAACCATTGAGCACAGTCTGGACCTCACCCAGTCCTGTAATACAGCTATCTCTGAGGTGAAACTCAGTGGTCCTGTTAACACAAAAAAACCCAAAACAAACAGACCAAAAAAAAAAAACAAAACCCCACAAAACCAAGGTGTCAAGTGGCACCTAAAGACTAACAGATTTATTTTTCACATCTGTTAGTCTTTAAGTGCCACTTGACTCCTTGGTTTTTTTGGCTGGACTAGACTAACACAGCTATCCTGTTAACACAGTAGTGCTACCTATGGATGGTGCAAAGGAGGCCAAAAATGGGCATTTCACTAGGCACAAGGTACTGGAATTGTCTAAACTGAGATCAGGACTTGTACAGACAGTGCCATCAGTTCTTTAGTGAGTCAAGTGGGCAGGACCTCAGTTTTATAATTCTTTCAAGAGACATCACACTTGTGGCTACAGGGTATCTTTATGCCCCTGAGGTAACAGAATATCTATCCCCAGGAGAAATGCTCTTCTGGGTCAAGTCACAAGTGTTATTGTATAGAAACAGACCTAAATGCCTGGTTTACATAACAATGGTGTTAATAGATGCGGCAGGTGTTAGGACTAAAGCCACTTGAGTGCCTTTTGTAATGGATTTCTCTCTCATGCAAAGTTCATATGAAACATGTCAGCAGATGAGGGTGGAAAACATGGTCTCTGCTGGGAACCCCAATTTCAAGAGCTGAAGACTGAGTCTGAAATGACAGGCTCCTTCCCTCAATCATGGCCATTCCCTTTCTGTAGCCTCTAGCTCCATCCCCCTGCATTATAAAAATAACAGCCCTCAAATCTCCTCTACACTCCTGCTCCTCACTATCCCACACTTTTCAAAACAGGATTATGAAGTGCCATACCATGCTGGCTCCATTTCTTCCTCAAGCATCTATGGAATTTTCCTACTCTGGGTTGGGTTTCTTGGTATGTGAGCACTTGTGCTTATGAGGTGCTTTACACTCTCTCTCCCTCTCATAATTCACTATGTGAATCTTTACTGAATACAGGGGCAGGGCAGAACAGTCTGTTCTTTTTGGTTGTTTGTTTGTTTTTAATTAAACTAGATATTTGGGCGACTTCACAAACGCTCTAGCCACTGAAATGACAGAAAATCCTGGCCCTTCCTATTCTGAGAGACAGGGGACAGGTGGGTTTACCCAGTTAGTGGAACAAAAATGCATTCACACAGGGAAATTCCACTTTGCTTTCTCAGTTTCCAGATACTGAGGATCGATAATGGTCCCACCTTGTCTTATGCTCCTTAAGAAATGTACAAAAGCCATCCCACAAGCTTTGTTTTGTGATGATACCAAACAGTTTTATCTCCTCCTCGCTCCTTGCCCACTAAGGAAATCCTATTTGCCCAAGTATTTAAGTTGTTGTTTAAATCTGAACATCCATTTCTGGAATGTCATCAGTTACTTGCTTCTACATCTGCACTGTCTGATCACATCTTTTCATCCACAGGCTAAGAACTTCAAGCCATTGGCATTTCACACACCCAGGTAACAAATAACAGAGGAGCAAATACTTCTTTTGAAGCCATCAGGAAGGCTAGGAAAATGGCTTTGCTCCTTCTGACACTACTAACCAACCTGAATAGCTCAGATGAGATTCAGAAAAAGCTTCCCGATGTTAGTCTTTACTGGAGACCAGCAACTGACCTTTTGGAAGTTTGCTTCTTCTCACCAACAGCAAAGTTATGCAATGGCAACTGTCAGCGTTCTGTGATTGACTACAACACTGCCACACCATGATCTCTTCAAGGCCGTCTCTGGGGGGCTTAGGTCCCCTCCCATCACCTTTACAGGTGTAAGAACTGGCTTGACTCTCCCTCCAGACCAGACGGTTAGGATTGGAGCCCCTTTGCAGTCCACCACAATTATCCCAGCAGCCTGACTTTAGTTTAGTTCTGCTGTCCCTGAGTGGCTACTGCAGGGTTTCACTAGTGACCAGAAAGCTGTCACAGGGTACAGTAAATGTGTTTAGTGCAAGAGTGTTACAGAAAAATAAACAGTGCAAATGCATGCTGCACCTACCCATCTGCCACATGGAAAACCTTGTATGTTTTGAGAGCCCCTCAATCCAGCTAGCAGGTTAGTTTCACTGTAGTTTGCGATTTGAATGAAGGTCAGCTGAGTCAGCTCAGATTGACTCTGCGTCATTCCTAGTTCTTTGGAGATGATATGTCAGACTTGTTTTACCTTTCTAGACATTTTCATTAATCTACTTTTGGATTCCATGGGAAACCTGCCCAATGAACCAAGAATATATACACACTGTTTATTGATATAGTAGTCTGTGCCCATAACATCAGGCACATCTCAATGTGTTAATCTGAGGTTTCCATGCTTCTAAGATCTCACATCATCTATCATAGGAATACCATGTTGGAGGATGCCCAGTGTAAATTCATGTTTTACATTTTCCATGAACTGAGTCAGCAGTGAATCCCTGTGAGGTGAGTGCAATCTAATGGTAAGACCTGGGTGGGGAGACTCAGGAGCTCTAGATTCTTCTATTCCTGGCTTTGGAAGCAGTTTGATAAAGGGGATTGTGATTGAGCTGTTAGATCTCTTGACTCCGAACCAAGTCCTGTTCCTGACTTTGTCGCTGGGTGTATGTGGAGCAAAGAGTTAGTCTGCACTTCACTTTCTGTGGCTATAAAATGAGAGTGTTTATCAATTGTTTAAGAACTTGAGGTCCTTGGAGGAAAGTTGCTATCAATGCAGTCTATTATGATTGGTCTATGGATATTGGCACACCATCCCACAAAGTTTGGATGAGGAACAGCCTGAAGAAAATTCATGCCAGAGATCTCCTGCCACTTTTATCTATTCCCTAGGTATTAGATTACTTCTGGCTATTGATTTGTGACCCCCAAAGCTAAAAGGAGCTTTTGCTGGAAATGAACTGCCAGGCCTTGCTCTTAAGGAAACCAGTGGCATCTCTTTCTACACTGTGAGAAGGGATGTCTAGGTAGGAAGTGAGAAATTTCTCCTTGCTCCAATGAGTCTTCCAGTATTCTGTCTTCTTCTTGCTCCCTCATCCCTAGTTGTGGGCACCTCTGGGAAAGGAACATGGCCTACAACGTATGGAAATAGTTTGCATGCAGAGAGGAGTCAAAGGGATTGTGGAAAAAAGATGGGCATTTATTGAAACCATTTCCTTTCTTCTTTTGCCCAGGCTCTTTCAAAGTGGAATATTTGTGGTATAGGAGACTCTAAACTGAGGGTGTCTAATCAGAACAGAGATTTCCTTCTAAGATTTCCTCAAAGCCTCTCGTTCACCAGTGTTCCTGCTATGCACATACTTGCCTGCCAAAGAGCACTCACTACCCCATCCTTGATTAACTTCCAGTGTTTCCTGAGCTGGGCAATTCCACGATTTGTAGAACAGGGGAAAAGAAGAGGGGGAAGAGGAAGAGAGCACACTTTAGAGTTAGGACAGGAAACTAGTTTCTCATTCATTAACATTGTCTCTTACCTTTAGACAATGAGCAAGGATTATGAGGTACCTCATTCAGGCCACTGTTCAGTCAGAAACCCAAGCACATGACTAAATTTAAGTAGGTGAGTAGTCCCATGGACGTCAACTACTCAGATGTTTACTTAGGTACACAGTGAAGAACCTTGCTAAATTGTGGTGTGAGGTTCTCTGAAGAACAATCACATGAGAGATCCTGTCACCTAGATACTACAGTGATGACTGCATTAGAAATATATAGGTAGAGTTAATGGTGGTAATGCTGAGCTCTTATAGAGCAGTTTTCCTCAGGATATCATCATGTGTGTCTATTATCTAAAGGTCTAAGTCTAAAATGTAATTCCATTGTCCATTTTTCTCAAAGTGAAAAATAACCCTGTACAAGAAAATAGACAATTTCCAAAGGGATAGCCATGTTAGTCTAGGCCAGCAAAAAAAACCAAGGAGTCGTGTGGCACTTAAAGACTAAGGCTATGTCCACACATACATCATTATTTCGAAATAACCAATTATTTTGAAATAAGTTAATTCGAATTAAGGGAAAGCCTGCTTTCGAAATAGCTGCTGTTTCAAAATGGTTATTTCAAAACAAGGCCGTTCGGACATGTTGTTTCAAAACAGTTGTTTCGAAACAATGGTGTCATTTTGAAACAACGTGTCTGAACAACTGTTTCAAAACAACGTCTATTTCGATTAGATGTGAGGTTTAATGGTTTCAAAATAACGGCCATTATTTCGAAACAGCGGATCCCGTTGTTTCGAAATAACGGTGCATTGTATGGACATGCTGCTTCTTACTTCAAAACAACCTCTGTTGTTTCAAAATAAGAAGCCTCTGTGAACATACCCTAAGGCTATGTCTACACAGCTCTTTTATTTCAAAATAACACTCATTATTTCGAAATAAAAGAAACTAGGTCTACATGATGCTTTCTTATTTCAAAAGGATAGATCCCATCCTTTTGAAATAAGAATTGTCATTCTGAAAAAGTAAAACCTGGCCCCCCTTTGAAACGGCCGTTATTTCTGAAGCAATATTTCGCAATAACGCCACTTAGACCTGTTTTGAAACACTGGCTGTTTCAAAATAAAAGTCCCTATGTCCAAACGACGTTTTCTTGTTTCAAAAGGAGGGAGCTCCTCATTTCAAAACAAGAGCCCTCCTTCCAAAACAGCTTAAACCCACTTTGCTTATGAAAGGAGGGTTATTTCGAAACCAGTGGTTTCAAAATAAGCCATTTGGACATGTTATTTCAAAACAAAGAGTGTTTTGAAATAACAAGGACCTTCCCCTCGGGGTGCATAGCACCTGGCCAGGGTGCTGAGTGGGGTGCAGGGGGTCGGAGGGTGCCCCAACCGGCTTCCTCCAGCTTCCCCATGCTGGGAACAGGGGGGGATGGGAGCCTCAGCCCCCTTCACCCCCCCTACCCCCAGCAAAGGGAAGGGGGGGAAGCCAGTTGGGGCTGCCCCTAACCCTGGGGTACCCCACTCCCGGGCTTCCTTTGCCCCCCCGTGGCCCCTGCCAGGCATGAGGGGGCTTCCCCGGTGCTGCACTGGGGAAGCCCCCCCGCACCAGGCAGCAGCTGCGGGGGGACGGAGGAAGCTCCCCCGCACCTGGCAGGAGCCACGCGGGGGGGGGCAGAGAAAGCCCCCTGCGCCGGGCAGAAGCCACATGGGGAGGGGGCAGAGGAAGCTCCCCCACACCTGGCAGGGTCTGCGTGGGGTGGCGCGGGGGAAGCTCCCTTGCCTGAGGCTGGACCCGCGGGGGGGCAGGGGGAGCCTCCCTGTCCCCTGCAGAGGTGGCGGGGGGCAGGGGGGAGCCGCTCTTCACCCCTGGCTGGAGCCGCAGGGAACAGGGGAATCCCGGGGGTGGGGCTTCCCTGTCCTAGCACAGGGCCTCCCTCCCCCTCCCCTCTCCTATTTCAAAATAGCATGTCACACTGGACATGCTATTTTGATTCCCTCCTTTTCCCTTATTTCAAAAACACTTTTTTGTTATTTTGAAATAAGGTGTTTTGAAATAAGGCTTTATTTCGAAACAGGCTTGTTTCGAAACAAGCATTTGCATGTGAACATAGCCTCAGAAGGATAGGGACTTTTTCAACGTCATACAACAGATCAGTGCCAGGGTCAGAAACAGAATCAAATCCCCTGGGTCCTAGGACAGTAGTCTATGAACTCAACTGAAATAACTCTGCTCGCCACCTCCACCTTTCCTCTCCCTTTCTATTTTCTTGTCTGAGGTCTCTGAACAATGAATTCCAATGAGACTAATGAAGAATTGAAAAGAAGTTGTGTTTGATTGTCAAGGTGATGTGACAAGGCAGGCTATAGCAAGTAATAGTCAATTAATTCCTTTTCACTCAGTTTTGCTGACCAGGTTGGGGTGACATGATGGGCTCAGGTAGTTAGCTCCAGAGGAGTAGGTGTATCAGTCTGTATGGCAAAAACAGCAACTGTCCTGTGGCACCTTAAAAGATTCACAAATTTCTTTGGAAATAAGCTTTTGTGGGCACCAACCCACTTCATCAGCTGCATGAAGTCTGATGAGGTGGGTTGGAGCTCATGAAAGCTTATGCCAAAAGATACTGGTGAGTCTTTAAGGTGCCACAGGACGTTTGCATGCTTTCTCTGCCAGGTTATTGGTCCTGAAGCAAGGCCATTGAGCTGGAGTGTTAGAGCTATAGCAACAAGAAGCAAATGCATCTCATCCTGCTGGAGTTCAGTTCAAAAATTGCATGGTATGCTTCTGCTCAAGAACAGCTGGCAAACCTCCTCTTGTCAAAGACATTCATCCTTCAAAGCTCAAAAAAAACTAAAATAAAAATAGGAGCAAATACTACCAGTCTGATGCACAAGCTGGAATAAAAGCCACTTTTCTTATGCATGCTAGTGACCTTAATGTGACCCAATATATTATTGATGGGAAATGTGGTGTTTTCAGGAGGTGGACTGTGGGGGATAAGAGGGTGGAGAACAAAGGAAGAGTGAGACTTCCACTTGAATTGCTCGCTATTCTTCACAGCAGCAGTTTCTTCTCCTTTTCTGTAGGAAAGTTAGTGTTTCACAGCAGACCATGCTGTGGCTAAGCTGGCAGCTTGCTGAAATAGAAAAGCAGAGGTCTCCATGAAAAAGTGAGGAGGCTTCATTCCTAGAACAGGGAGGTAGCTAGGGATACACCCAGCTCAGCTGAATTTAAAAGTAGAGCCTTTTCTGGGAGATGCTTTTTCTAACTGCACAGACACCACTCTTGAGGCAGAGCTGCAGTTCCAGGCTAATTATCATCTCTGGTGATTTTTCAGCAGAGAATGGACTATGCCTTCTGAGGAAACGTGCACATGTCCAAATGAAAAATAAAGGGTAGGTTCTTTTACACAGACCATAGCTCAGAAGAGAAGAGAGACATCAGTGACACTTTCTCGCGACAGGGCAGAGCTACTCAGAAAAATCTAGGTTGTGTGGCAGGGGGTATATATTACCTAGCACATGAGGTTTGATATATCTGACACCACAACTTTGTTCTTTCCTTTTGCTCCCATACAACAGATAGGCAGACAGGCCAATGAACACACAGAGTTCTAGTTACACTATCAAGTACTGCTCACAGAAAGACTTTAGTGTGTGCTGGTGATAGACTCAGCCCTACCATAGTGGTCAAAGGGTTGTTCACTTTGCTTTCCTGTTTAGTCCTTGATCTCTCCACTGAAACAGCCACTCATTGCCAGTTGTGAAGGTTTTATAAGGTTGCACTCACCACTCTTGCAAGTTAGTCTCAGGAATCAGCTCAACAGGTGCTATTGCTCCCATGCTGTTGGATCTCAGCTGCCCTTATAGCTCAGGACTGGAGCCCACATTTCGCCAAAGTCCATGGCATCCATTTCATGGCTCAGTCCTCTGGTCATGACACAATCTGTGCTCTTCCCGCTTCCAGGGGATGCCACAGTTCCAATCTAGCCAATTCCCTGCAGTCCACTCTCCAACCCTTCCCTCAAGGCTTTCAGCTAGTCCTTCTCTGGTGCTATCCACTGCTCTGTCCAAGGTACTGATCATCCCCAGCCTGCAAAACAGCCAACCTTCCCCACCCAAGTTCCTGGCTACAAGCTATGTTCCCTCTAAGCTGTGCATGTGTGCGCACGCACACAGGTTGTGAAGCCTGTGCACACAACAAAATAAAGCATGCACAAAAAAATTAAATAGTGCTAATATTTTTGTGCTACTTTAAGAAGGCGGTTTCAAATAGCATGTTTCAAATAAGGTTTTGTAACTTAAAAAAAATCATTTCCATCACCATATCAAAATAAAATTTAGATATTATTTGCATCATATGCTTCATTGCGCTCACAAGTTTGAACACACCCACTGGAGTGCGCACAAATTTGGATACTGGTTCTGAAAATTTTCACAAAAGACTTTTTTTGTGCACACAGACTATGAAAAATTAGGGGGAACATTGGCCACAAGTGCTTTCTCAGCCCTGTGTGGCTGCTACCCGCACAGCCTCCCTAGGGCTTTATTAACTATTTCCAGGCTAATGATAGGCAGCTGGCTCACCACAAACAGGTAACCCTGGTCTTTTGAGAGTTGTACCAAGAATATCAGCCTACTTCTAATACCTCCCTGAACAGCCATGGAATGGTAGGCTGTGTTCACACAGCACTCTTATTTCGAAACAACAGAGGTTGTTTCGAAATAAGAAATACCCTGTTCACACGATGCACGGTTGTTTCAATGGCGTTGTTTTGAAACAAGTTAAACCCCATGCGGGGACGAAACAACATTGTTTTGAAACGATTGTTTGGAAACAATGCCGTGCGAACATGTTGTTTTGAAACAACGGTGACTTGTTTTGAAATAACTGTTGCCTGAACCTGCTATTTCGCTTTGAGCTTTTTTCCTTAATTCGAATTAACAAACTGTTAATTCGAATTAAGTTATTTCAAAATAAGGCATTATTTCAATACAAGTTGTTTCGAAACAACCGTATCGAAATAACCCCCTGTGTGTGAACACAGCCGTAATGAGTTTCAAATCAGTACTAGAGCTGAATATATTCTGTTGGGTTTAGGTTGGAGTGAATAGCATCCCATTGCCTTTTATTTTGCATTTCATGTTCAAATGAACCTGAAAAATCAAACTAAAACCCACCTAGCAACAAGTTTTGTATGGTCGTTATCTCAGTCCATAAATCTCTGCTTAGCAGTTCCTCCTTGGCCTCCACAGAGAGGAAGTGACTAACCAGTTCCTTTGATCCACTGAAGAGAGTTAGATTATGAAGTCATGTCAGGCCCTCTTTAAAATTCCTAAAATCCATTAAGGTTATGCAACGACAAATTTTTTTCTCTTACCTATCACATCATTCATGAAACTCCAGCATTTAAAGAGAAAGAAAGGAACAGTTAAAGAAATCACAAAACTGAAGCTGCCCATCTAAAAAGCACATTTTTTCTTAATGAGTATTTTATATACAAAAAAAAAATTCCCCTCTCACCCCTATGGGTGGTATGTGTCTTCATCAACCTCGGGTCCTCTATCAGAGGCCTGGGAGTTTGCGGGTTCTGCGCAGTATCTTAGCTGTTCCTAGCACTGCACTCTTCTGGACAGAGAGCTCTGATGTTGTTCCTGGGATCTGTTGGAGCCACTCTCCCAGCTTAGGAGTTACACCCCTGAGTGCTCCTACCACCACCGGGACCACTTTGGCCTTCACTTTCCACATCCGTTCTAGTTCCTCTTTCAGGCCCTGGTACTTCTCCAGCTTCTCATACTCCTTCCTGATGTTGCTGTCACTTGGCACTGCTACGTCTATCACCACCGCTGTCTTCTGGTCCTTGTCTATTACCACAATGTCTGGTTGATTGGCCAGTACCTGCCTGTCCATCTGGATCTGGATGTCCCACAGAATCTTAGCCCTGTTATTCTCCACGACCTTCTGTGGAATCTCCTATCTGGTCTTGGGAGGGTCTAGCCCATACATTGTGCAGATGTTCCTGTACACAATGCCAGCTACTTGGTTGTGCCGTTCAGTGTATGCTATTCCTGCCTGCATCTTACATCCTGCCACTATGTGTTGGACTATCTCTGAGGCCTCTCTGCACAGTCTGCACCTTGGGTCCCATCTAGTGTGGTAGACCCCTGCTTCAATGGATCTGGTGCTCAGTGCCTGTTCTTGTGCTGCTATGATCAATGCCTCAGTGCTGTCTTTTAGTCCAGCCCTTTCTAGTCACTGGTAGGATTTCCCAATGTCAGCCACCTCAGCTATCTGTCAATGGCACATCCCATGCAGAGTCTTGTCTTGCCATGGCACTTCTTCTGCTTGATCTTCCTCACATGTCTGCTGCTGCCTCAGGCATTCTCTCAGCAGCTCATCTTTGGGTGCCATCTTACTGATGTACTCCTGGATGCTCTGGGTTTCATCCAGGACAGTGGCTTTGACACTCACCAAACCCCACCTGCCTTTTTTCCAGCTGGTGTACAGTCTCTGGGTGTTGGATTTGGGGGTGGAAACCTCCGTACATTGTGAGGAGCTTCCAGGTCTTCACATCGGCAGCCTCCATGTCCTCCTTTGGCCAGCTCACTATACCGGCAGGGTATCTGATGACTGGCAGGGCGTACCTGTTGATGGCGTGGATCCTGTTCTTCCCATTGAGCTGGCTCTTCAGGACCCGTCTTATCCTTTGGTGGTACTTGGATGTTGCTGTCTTCCTTGCCTCCTCATTGTGGTTCCCATGTGACTGTGGGATGCCAAGGTAAATGGAAATTATAGTTTAAAATGTATGTATTGTTTAACAATAGTTATTCATTTAAAGTCACTGCCTCTTGAGAATACCATTATGTGTAGTCTGATAGGAAAGTATATACAATTTTTTATTTACATTATTAAACATGCTTGTGGCCTTGTATTTGAGGCTGTTTAAACTGAAATCTTGATTAAAATTGTAGTCTGTACCAGGAGCAGCTATCTGCTGCTCAAGTGCAAAGAGTTAATGTAGACAAGCAAAGCCTCTGTGAGATATGGTTTGCACTTTGAAAACAAAATAAGTGGTACTGGAGCCAGTCATCACTTGTAAGGTTTAGCTTAGGGCAGGGAGCAGCAACCCTGGGCATGAATACCAACATGGCATGTGCCCCCATTCAGAGTGGCATGTGGGGCTCCCAGCCCTACAGCTACTCTCCCCTTCTGGCTCTGCCCACCCAGCAGAGCCTGGGGTCACAAGAGCTATGTGGGTGCAGCAGCTTCTCTTGGCCCCACCACCTAATGATCCCAGACCCCACTGGGAAGAAGGGACCAGCAGGAGCTGCCACATGCACGTGGCTCTTGTAGCCCCGGGCCCGGCTACAGGGTGGGGGAGCAGAGCCAAAAGGATCCATCATGCATCATGGCTCTTTTGGCCTCAGGTCTCACTGGAGGGTGGAGCCTGCAGGGAAAAGCCCCCCCCCCCAGCACACTTCTACACACTCCTGATGGCCCTGCCCCCAGCACCTGCTAAAGATGCAGGGGACAGAGCTGGCACAATGGTTGCTGACCCCTGGCTTAGGGGTTTGGTTTGTGTTCCCTAGTGGGTGACACCACTGTCTGGCTGTCCATGACTGAAATCCCCAGTCTAGACTAGACAAAACCAAGGTTCACAAACATGAGACTTCCAACCTATCTGAAAAAAAGGTGATTGTATGTATTAAAGTAATTTGTAGAGCACCTATAACCAGTTCTTACGCAGTGACAGCTTATGCTTGCAATAAACTCAGCAGTATTACAGGGCAAGACTTTTACATAAAGGCTGCTAAGTTCTGACAGACTCTCTCCTATTCACTAAAAATGAATGTGAGACATGGAGAGGTTTTTTTTCCCCCTCCCTTTCAGAGTAACAAAGTAAACCAGCACAATGATTTTTAATGGGCTTTACATGGTCACTTGAAAATTTATTTCAAATGCCTATTAGATATGAACTTCAGTTGGTGTAAATCGACAAAGTTCCATAGACTTTAATTTACTCCAGCTAAGGATATGACTGCCCATGGTGCTGAACAAAAAGCATATTGTCTCTGATCTTTAGAGCTGCTGTTTTATCATATCTCCAAAGATTTTCTGGGAGACAGTCCTTCTGAATACAATTGCAAAACACTGTGCATGCTTATAATGACATATATATAATATTAACTGTTTACTTAATATTAATGAATTTGCTTTTGACAATGTGTAACTGATCATTTTATGACTGGTTCCTCCTTGTCTTAACTATAAAACTTGACTTTACAGTAATGAGGCAAGTGTAACTTGGTGGTTAGTCAAAATAAATTGTTTTTGTTCTGTTTATGCTGACTAAAAAAAAAACCCTCCAAATATAGCAAGAATAGAAGTGGAAAATGTGTCTTGACATCTGTCTCCAAATCTCCTCATTTTAAATTAAATGATAAACACAGAGGGCCAGATCCATTCCTGGAGTAACTCCAGTGAACTTCAGTGGAGTTACACCTAAATGGATTTGGCTGGTGGAGTTTATCTTCCTGAGTGACAAGGCTATATGTACATAAATACCATCTGAAATATCAAGAGACAGTGGGAATTTTTATATGTCATTTCAAAGGGAATTTTGCTGTTATTTTTTTAAAAATCAATCTCTCTCTCTCTCGCTCACACACACACGCGCGCGCGCACACACACACACACACAGGTTTAGTCAAGATAATATTGTGATGTTCTCATACTATTTGATCCTTGCCCTCAATATTCTGATTGCAGTCATTTGATTCATTCTACTTTGGGAAAGCAGCTTTGTGGGAAAGGGACAGTGCATGAGAGAAGGTTCTCTTTTATCCTCTCTAGGTACTTTAGCTTAAATTAAAATGATGGTGTGTATCTGCATATGTTGTAGATTAGCATCCCTTCACAAGCCCTAAAAGCATATTTTCTAATGATTTGGGGGAGGGCGAGCATTAGTCTGGTAACGTGCCACTTCAGTGGGGGGGATATTCAGATCAAGATGAGGAAAACCCTACATGGCATTGGTATATGGCTTGGATTTACTGCAGTCTCTAATCAGTAGAGGTCTCCCTCGTCTGTACAGACACAGAACATTTTCTCTTCCTTTCTCACATACAGAGAATCCAGGTTAATAAAGCTGTCATTTCTCATTGTTCTCAAATCAACCTTAATATTAGCTGATACTAAGACACAAGGGCTTAGAGAAATTAAAGTCCACTGAGCAGTACCATTGGCATCCACTGGCAATATGTTAGGGATATTTCCTACCTGGAAATACAGTTTTCTTCATGATTGCTTTCTCCCTCCACTTTGTGTCACTGCAGTCAGCAGATTTTGGACTTTTTCTTGTGTGAAGTGCCCTTGGAATATTTGCACATATTTATTCATCCTCCCCATACAGCTCCATCTCAAGGGCAACTAGCAACGAATTTAAGGGAAAAAACAACAGAGGGCCTCGTCCAAACCCTGCTGAGGTCAACTGCATGGGGCTTGGGATCAAGCCCTACTACAAGATGGTTGGAGAACAGAAGAACAGTAAAGTCCACTTCCCCAATACTTCCCAGAGGGTCTGAGCAACTTTTAATTGATGTCTGGGTGGACTAGATGAGTGCACCTGGAATGAAGGAGAAATTCTTCTGGAACTGGGAATTAAAGTCTTTCTTCAAAGAGTCTTCCACCAGATGTTCCCAGGTGACGTACATTGATTTTTGGGCCTCCTGTGTCTATCCAAGCTACTTCAAATGGATGTCTGCAAAACCATTGTCATATTAATTGCCCATTAGGAGCTCTCAGCTGCAGTAAGCCTAGGAGGAAACCTGTTTGGCCAGTCACTCAGACTGACCATATGACTCAACTCCATTTTGATTTGGCAAGGAGTCTGAGAGTGTGGGAGAGCAAAAGGTGATAAAAAGCAATCGCCCCCATCTCCATTTTGTCTTTAGTCTTCAATCTCTCCAAAACCAACACCCTGCTCTAGAGCTATTCTCCTGGATGAACAAAGGACTGTGACCCACCCAGCTGCTGGGTTCATACCAGAGGAATTGGACTAACCTGCCGACTACAGCTTTTTCAAGGATTTGCTTTCTATGGACTCTAAATCATTTGTATGTATGTGATTCACTTTGACCCTTTAACATCTCTCATATTTTGTTTGTTTTCCTTTTATATTAAACCTTTAGCTGTAGTTATTAAAAGATTAGCTGGCAGTGTGGTAATTTGGGAAAGAGCCAAGCCTATATTGTTCTGGGTGATGTGGCTGGCCCTTCAGAGTCAGGAGAACCTATTTCTTTAAGAGATTCAGTGGCTAGAAGGGGACCAGAGAAGCTGATGTGCAGTAAAGGGGGCTGTTTCTATTTTGCTATGCTTGGTGATGATCAGAGTGGGGAATCAGAAGCATGTTTTGTTACTGACTGGGAGACTGGCTTAAGTACCACCCATCAGTAGTTTGGAGTTTTGGCCCCTGGTTTTGCAGCTTGCCCTGATTTTGGCACATTCAAAAGGGTATCCCAGGAGGCCTGGGTCACACAGCAGTCAGCGTTTTCCTCTCTGAGACCCAAAGTCTCATTGAGGTGACCTCTGACCTACCAAGACAAACTCCAGTTTCACAGCACCTAGTCAGAGAATTGTGAGTATCCTCACATCCACCCTAGGCCTCTCCTAGAGGGAGAAAGCGACCACACTTTGGTCTAGAAGACTGTTTCCAGAACTCCTGCTATGTGTGGAGGTAAGGCTAACCAAATCTAGCTGGTACCTTTTCACCTCTTCCACCACCACAGCTTTTTCTCTGCCAAAGAAGTGACACTCTGCAACTCTAAAGATAGTTTCCATTGTTGAGGGCCAGTTTGTAGTGGTTCATCCCTCCTGCTGTCATTCTGGCATTGCACCTAGCCCTCGCCCTTCACCTTGTAAGCGATGGATTCCTGGTGAGGGTCAACATCACCCAACATCAATGGGCTGAACCTGGTCGGGACCACCCATGTAATCCAGTATTCTTAGCTGGTATAGTCTGGCAAACATTCTGCTTTAAATGCTGTAACATTTTCAAAGTAAACTTTTTGGACCATCCATGACATTCAGTTAAGAGAATCAAGGGACCATCAAGAAGCAGCTGGAACAGGTACTAACTTGCTCACAGCAGATGATTCCAAGATCCAACTATGAGATCATTAACAGCAGCAACTTTAATACATGCTATTAGAACTGGAATTGCCATGGCTATGGACACCAGGCTTGTCCTCCAATGGATCTTTGCTAACAGATTTAAAGATCCAGTTACAGGATCTTCAAAGAGTTCTGTATTGTTATATTTCATCACTAGCTCCATGGGTCAGGAATGGGTAATTTGCGCACATACTACTTCCTTGAATGTGATAGCCACTTCTCATATTCCCTCTCTGGAACTGATCACTAACTCCATGTTACTTATGGTCACCATGGTAAGCACAGGCAGTACCACTCAAAGTTGGTAAAACAAGCATTTGAATGTGTAGTCAACACCCCAGGGGCATGCAATCAGCCAGAGGTTATCTAGCATTGCCAAGGCAGCCAGGCAGGTAGGTTTTGGTTTGATAAATGCATGGATCCCTGGAGGTCAGTGCTCATTGGCATATGTTATCTCTAGAACTATCATAGTTATCTAAGTAATGGTTGAGATGACCAAAGGAACTATAACTGATTTAATGAGCCAACCACAGTTTCACTGTAGCATTAGTGTATGCTTAGACATGAATGACTTAATCTTTGAGACAAGCGTATGCTACTAAACCAGGTAGAGTCTCTCAGGACGGAGTGCCGGGCCCAATATAAGGGCGAGCTCCCTTGAGAGGTCCGACCAGCCTTCTCCCAGAGGAAGGAACAGGGTCTGCAGTGCAGCAGGTGGACTGACAGTGATGGCAATCCAAGAGGATCAACCTGGACCACATCCAGAAAGACAAGCAGAAGGGACAGTAGGCCTTCAAGACAAAGATGGGACAAGATCACAGAAGAAAAGGATGGCAGAAGAGAGGTTGGGCCATCAAGACTTCCTTTTCCCCAGTGGCCAATAATGGCATAGAGAGTACTCTTATAAAGTTTGTGGATCACACCAAGCTGGGAGGGGTTGCAAGTGCTTTGGAGTAAATGTACATACTACACTTAGGAAAGAATACTCAACTACACAAATACAAAATGGGAAGAGTACTCCAAAACAGGATCTCATGGGCAGAGTTCATTGAAGGCACAGGGAGGCAAGGCCTCCCCTGATTGGCTGTGGTGGCCCCCCTTCTTTCCTTGCCACCGGCCTTCTATGCTTGGAAGATAACAGTATGCTCTGGGCAACCTGACTTTCTTTGCTGTCTGGGAAGCTACCTGCATGGGTCATATAAGCTCAGCATGCCATGCCCTTAGGCAGTGTGAGACTGACATCAGCCTTCTTAGTAAAACAAAAGAAGAGTCTTCTCCAGTCAAGTGTCACCTTTCAATTTCACTGCCAGCTGAAAAGCAAAAGAAGAGTCTTGTAGCACTTTAAAGACTAACAAACTTATTTTTATTAGTTTGTCAATCTTTAAAGTGCTACAAGACTTCTCTATTTGTTTTGCTGAACTAAACTAACATGTTCAAAAGCAGGGATAATATTTGCCTTCCTCAGAGTACTGTGTAGCGTACTTCATTGGTTTTGCTGAAGTGCCTTGATGGAAGTACCAAGTGTTTCCACAATCAACCTTTCATTCATATGCACTCTTCCTGGATCACAAGAGCATGGGATTTTATGGGACTCCTCCTCCCATTGATGCTGTCTGCACCCCTTCCTCTTCCTGCCCGGTCTTTCTGTGTCTCTCCCAGACTTCCTCGGGGGGGGGGGGGTCTGTTTAATGTACTCCCAACGCTTGGGTTTGTCACTGCACCGGTCAGCTAGGAAAGGAGGAGCAGGCTAGTGAGTGAGTCATCCTGTAGCAGTCCCAATCCCATACTGACCCAGTTTCAGTCTTTGGAGGGGCTTGTAGGCTGCTGCTTTCATGCTAGGAGTGGAGTGTGGTGGATAGGAAGGGGTGGGGGAAGAAGAGACGGGGAGGAAGTCAGCCAGAGACCCATGCAGTGACTATGATGAGGGGTAGGAGAAGAGGGCTAGGGATGGGACCTTGGTGGGCCTGGCAGTGGGGCATAGAATTGGGGGCAGGGTCTGGGGGGCAGGGAGCTTGCCTTCCCCAGGGGCAGCTTCAAAAATCTGTCCATGATCTGGAGATTATACTGGACCACAAACTACATATGAGTCCATAATACAAAACTGTGGCCAAAAAAGCAAGCATCATTCTGGGGTGTATTGGGGGTGGGGGTAGTAAGCAAAACATGAGAATTAATTCTTTTTACACTCTACTTAACACTGCTAAAAACTCAAATGGAATTTTATGTACAGTTCCAGGCACTGCACTTCGGGAAAGACGTGGACAAACTGAGAAAATCCAGATGAGAGCAACAACGTAACTAAAAGTCTGGAAAACAAGACCTATGAAGAAAGATTGAAATACTAAGTTTATTTAGTCTGAAGAAGAGACGACTGGGGGGCAGGATAGAAAAAGGAAGGTATGATAACAGTTTTAAAGTTCATAAAAAGTTGTTATAAAGAGGAGAGTGATAAACTGTTCTCTTTAACCACTGAGAACAGAGCAAGAAGTAACGGGCTTAAATCTCAGCATGAGAGAGTTAGGTTAGACATTAACAAAAGCTTTCTAACAGTAAGGTTAGAACAAATTACCTAAGGTGGTTATGGAGTCTGTCACAGGAAGTTTTAAGAACAGGTTAGAAAAATATGTGTTAGGGATGGTCTAGATAATACTAAATCCTGTCTCAATGTGACCTGCTGAGTTCCCTTCCAGTCCTACATTTCTATGATTCTGTTATTACATGGGGGCCCAATTTCTTGTAGCATGCCAGGGTTTTCCTGGTTGTATTATTAGGCTGTAACATCTGGTCTCATTTACTGACCAGTTCAGTAGCTGTACTATCACAGAGGATAACAACTCAGAGACCTATGCCACTGATTTGAATATATGTGACTGTAGTTGATGTATTTACATCCTGCTGATTTTAATGGTTTATTTTGTTTCTTATTGATGTAGCCTGCAAAGTAAAAGAGATTGCCATTTTATACTCAATTAAATGGTTCACTGATTTGGTAATTATTAATTCTGGCCTGAATCTCAGCATATACACTACGCCCAGGAAGAAAATATGGCAGGTTTTCTTCTGCTTTGTTTGTGGCTATCTACTGAAGACCAGCATGGTCAGAGCTTTACCTATTCACTTTTTCTAACTTTTATGCACTTAAATCGTAAGAAAAAAGCATTAACCATCATTTTAAGTTTGAGTATTATGATGACACATAACTTGTTTTGGTTTGGGTTTTAATCCTGCAAGAGAATTGGCTCAGGAATGCATAAGATATAAAAATAATACAAAATGAAGGGTGTAATAGCCAGCCTTCTTCCTCTGTCCTTAAACAAAAGCTCCTCCTCACATAGGGAGAGAGACCAATAGACTTTTGAATCATTTGCCCAAAATACTGGCTCAGCAGCTTTATGAAAGAGGGTAAGTAATTTAAACAGGCCTGTTGCTTAAAGATGGAAATGCTTAAAGTCCCTTGAATCAAGCATCAGGTGGTCAAGCAGCTCATGAAGAGAGAACATACAGATGAAGTTGCAGGAATTGTAGAAATGTTCATATGGTTGCCACAAGTGGTTTTTAAGATGCTGTGGTTATAAGACAACAGGGCTGGCTGTTGATGAACATAGTCACAAGGACAAAGTGGAGAAGAAACACTAGACCAGATTACTGATTCAAGTTTTGTTTGAGACTCTTGATCCCAACCAGGAGAGCCTAAATCATTCAAATGGAGGCTTGTGCAGACACAAACGACAGGCATCTTGCATGTAAGAATATTTAGGAGCTTGGAGGGAATGTGGCCAAGGTGGCTTGATAGTAACTATGTCAATTCTTATTCTATAACACACAGGGCTTCACAAGGCCTGCCTTCTAAAACACCCTGCCTCAGACTCTCAGTCAGCAAAAAGCATGTGGTCTACATCTGTGATTCGGACAGCCCTGTTTGAAGGCTTTGGATCATGGAGCCTTCCTGATCTATAAGTACTACGCACTAGCCCATTGTGCCACTGGAGCACTCCATTACCCTTGGTTAACAGTTGGTAAAGTGACTCCTCACCCTCCTTATCCCTGAATTTTTCCAAAAAGCACATGATCTGAAATGTCTTGAGCCCTATCCTGAAACACTTAGAGGACTATTATGGTCCATCGCTCCTTCAAAGAGACAGTATTCAACAATGTGTTTACTTTAACTGAAGTTACCAAACAGTTCACTTTAAATACAGCACCGGATTGGTTTAGATTAAAAATAAAAATAACTTTATTTAATAAGAAAGAAAGAAAGAGAAATTTTAAGTAAGTAGAATTATAAGGATTAATGTCAGAAAATTCTTATTTTAAATTTTTCAGCAAGGGTTTGTCTACACTTGCAAATTAATTTGACTTGATGAGGATCAATTTGAATTAAATAAATGCATGGCCACACTGGCTTTCATTAATTTGAACTAAGGAACACCTTAGTTCGAATTGATGAAAGCTAACTTTGAAGTTATAAAACCAGATTTACCTTCAAAGTTTAATTCGAGCTCATTCGTTTGAATTAACCCAATGTTGTCATGTTCATTCGAACTATGTTAGTTCGAATAAGCCATGGCTTGATTTTTCCCTATGCAATAGCGTCCCCTACCTAAGTTGAACTAGCAACTCCTGTGCATAGACATGTTAGTTCAAATTAGGATTTCTAGTGTGGCCATGTTAATTTGAATTAACTTAATTCGAACTAACCATTATTAGTTCAAATTGATTAGTTCAAATTCAGTTAATTCAAACTAACCTTCTAAGAGTAGACATACCCCAACAGATCAGTAGTTCCTCGGTGAACTTGGACAATCCGGGCACCAACTCCTCTGAAGGAGCAAACAAACTGGGCTAAATCTGGTTATGCCCAGATCTAAAATCAGATTCTTTATAGGCCTGTACTAACATTGAGGAAGAAATAGAGTATCAAGCCTGTGTGAGGCCAGAAACATGAAACCATTGCGCATGCAACTACACGTCAATGTGTACAGAATCTTCATCATTGATAGAGAAACAGTATAAGGACTGCATCATACATATTCTTATCCAGAAGAGTCATGAATTTGTGAACTAAACTGTAGATGAAGTGAACTCTAATATCAAAGGCAATGTCTACATCTATTTTTTTAGTTCAGACTTACTAGTCCAAACTAAAAAATTTCAAAGTTAGTCCAAACTAACCTCAGGCTAGTACAGACTAGCCATGGCTTTTTAGTTCAAACTAGGGTGTGCAGCTAGTTCAAACTAATGGCTTAGTTTGAACCTTTTTTAGTTTAAACTAAGCCTTAATCCGTGTCTACATTGTGCCTAGTTCAAACTAAGCGCTTAGTCAGGACTAACCAGGTGAACTTATTACTTTGGGCTAAGCTTTGCCTAGTTTGAACTAAGAAATTTCTTTGTTCAAACTAAGCAAAGCCTAGTGTAGACATGGACTAAATTAAATTAAATTAAATTAGCTAATTGGCTAGCACAGACATAGCCAAAGAACCTTAGTGATGAGTTCTGCATGTTATGGGTGTGGGTGTGTTTCAAAAATTCCCATCACACTGGGATACACTCTGCAGTGCCTCTCTTTAACTCAGGCACATTTAGCTCAAGGGGCAGAGCTGGTGCAGAAAGTGACAGAGGTGCAGGTCCCAGATTGAATGTTCAGTGAAATTGTCACACTGACACTCAAAAGAGTGTTAGTGTCAGAAATGTGAAGGCCAGCAGTGCCCATAGAGAACATCTAGTCTGATCTCTTGCATTTAAAAATGATAGATTCACCCACTGATAGGTTTACCCAGTGATCCCTAATGTGTGACTGGGCCAGACCCTATGTTTTGGAACAGGGGTCTGCAGCCTGCAGCTCCAAAACTACATGTGGCTCTTCGGCTGTCCCCTTGTGGCTCTGGGCTCTGGGTCCCCTTCTGTGACTGAGGGACCCTATGGGCTGCCTGTACCATGGTCTGGGCTACCCCTGCCATCAGGGAACCCTGTGGGAGGTTCCCTCTTGGTTCTGGGCTTCCTCCCTCCACTGAGGGACCCTGCATCAGGTGCCCTGGCCCAGCTACCCCCCACCAGGAGGTTATACCTCTTATGTCTCTCAAAACACTTTGTTACTGATGGAATTTTTTAAAATGGCTCTTTTGAGTTGCTCACCCGTGTTTTGGAAAGACAGCCAGTCTTGGGGGAAAGGCAGGAAGTGAGAGAAAAACCCGTGTATGCCTTGTTTTTGAAGAAGGTTGATACAACTGGTTCTGGCATGTCAGTGGCCAAGTCCTTCTGGGTTCACATGTCTGGAAACACCCTGCTTTGCACCTAGGCCAGGGGTCTCAAACTCAAATCACCACAAGGGCTGCATGAGGACTAGTATGTTAGCCTGAGGGCCACACCACTGAAACCTTTTCATACAACAATATTGCAAATATTGGTAACAATAGTGTTGTTGCAGGCCACAGAAAATAGCTTTAGGGGCTGCATGCGGCCCATGGGCCATGTGGTTGAGACCCCTGACCTAGGCTCTAAGTTCCCTGATGGCTTTTTTTTTAATTATGCCAGGAATATTTTCTGCCCAGATGAGGTCCTAATGTTGATAAACATGAATCTATCCATTGTAATCCTGTAGTTCCTCCTCTCCCCACAAAGTCTATGTGCCATATCACGCCTGAAAATATAGGCTTTGCCTTTGTGCTGGTTATGTCCAGGACTGAATATTCCCCAGTCTGAGAAGCAGGGAGAATTTGCCAGCATTGGCCTCAAGAAAATTCCTCAGAGAGCCTGTAGCTCAGGCTGAGTCTCCACTCTGCATCTTGGGCCAGGAAGGGAGGTACCCAGGGATGATCTATGTGGATGGGCAAGTCTGGGCCCCTCAAAATGAAGTGTGAGTCCCTCTCATCCTGAGGGTTTGAGTTCCTGAGCCAGGAATCAGAAATGAGGAGCAAAAAGTATTGGTACTGGGCAAGGTCATTCAGGCCGTGGCAGAGGGGACAGTAAATCCATGTCCATGGATACCAGGCCCCCACCAGTTCACCTTTCTTCTCACATTGGCAACTGTGTCCTCCAAGGGTGGGCTACAGGAGGTGGAACCCAGCTCCTCCTTGCCAGCAGGGAAAAATCTAATGCAGAAGAACTCCACTTCCATGGAATGGGCAGTTGGGGGGGAGAATCGGAGTGACTGGAAGTTTCCTAGGGCATATAGGGAAGAAAGGGAAGAGTAACCTCTGGCCTTAGTGCAGCTCTGGAATGTCCATAGGAAGTCCATGGTCCACGATCAGTTAGCACAGTGAACTGGGGGAAAGAGCTAAAAAATAAAAGTAACTACCTGCCTGAAGTGTCTAGATGCTGCCATGACCTGGTTTCTCCTTTGCTTCTGCAAATGGGCTCCAACATTTCTGTGGAAAAATGAGCCAGTAGCAGGTTGAACCCTCCCTGGCTGAGACTTCTGGGGACTCTGAAGACAAATTTGCATTAGAACTTGCCTACGGAAATGGTGAGCCCTGTGGTGTGAGATTCCTCCTAGCACACAGACAAATGGAGACAGAACAAGGAGCTGAAAAGTGTAATATGGCTTGGACTGGCCTCAAGTGTGTTCCTACCAGCTCTAGGAATAGTGAAGACATTTGTTAGTTATTGCTAAAGCATCACTGGGTCTTTGGACTGAAGATAAGTGACAGAAGACAGCCAGAATAGGAAGCTCAAAGGGCTGCCATCAGCTAGATGTAGCAGCAGAGAACACATCTGGATAAATGAGATGGTATAGGAAGGAAGCGGAACCTGGAACTGTCTAGGTAGCTATAGCCCAGCAGGAAGTCAAGGCTGGGGCTGGTAAGAGAAGATTCACCTGAGAAGGTGACATCAGTGAGTAGGAGTTTATCTTGCAGTTTAGTCAGCCACAGTGATGGCCCCACCTCAAGCAGACATAGTCAGAAAGACCGTCTCACACAGATGCTGGCTATGGGGACAGCTAAGCTGCGTAGAAGTAGATGCCTGTGTGATGCAGAAAAGGGATTGACCAGTGCAGTAATTGTATGTCTGAGGGTTGGACTTCTCAGGACATGAGGAGGGCTGGGATGGCCTGGAAGAGTGTGTGCTGAATGGCTCATGCATAGATGTGACCTGCTGAGGTGATAGCAGGACACAAGAGCAGAGCATGTGACCAATGGGGGGGGGGGACCAACCAGGGTGAACAAAGATGAGTGGCAAACATAGAGTTTTCTACTTATTGTCCTGCTGAGGAATGGAAAGGCCCAATGCCCACCAGGAGTACTAGACCTGCCCCTGACAACCCCTGCAGCAACCCGAAAATCAGATGCAACCCACCTTCCTAGAGATGCTGCCTGCTGAATGGAGACATGATGGGGAAAAAAAATCCTCACAAATAAAGGTGGGGGAAGGATGGCTTACTCAATTTGGTGGCAATTTTGACAAATTAAAAAAAGGTTTGTTGGGGGGTAACTCAAAGAAATGTGTATGAATGGGTATGTCCACATGCCTCTTTTATTTTGAAATAACACTGGTTTTCTTATTTCAAAATGACAGGCTCTGTCATTTTGAAATAAGAACCATCATTTTGAAACAGCTTAAACCCCATTCATTTCAAAACAGCTGTTATTTCGAAATGGTTATTTCAAAATAATGCCATTTGGACGTGTTGTTTCGAAACAACACCATTGTTTCGAAACAACTGTTTCGAAACAACTTGTCCAAATGGCATTATTTTGAAATAACCATTTTGAAATAACAGCCGTTTAGATAGCAGGCTTTCCCTTAATTCGAATTAACATTTTCTTAATTCAAATTACCTTATTTTGAAATAAGGACTTTATTTCAAAATAACTCATTTTGAAATAACTTATTTTGAAATAACGATGTATGTGTGGACATAGCCAATGTGTCAAGGACTTGGAAAAACAAACACAATTCAAGTTAGGTCAATAATAAATGTTTTGCTTTGATGTTTTCAAATACTATAAATGTCATGTTTTGATTCACTAGCCTAACAGTGAGGAAATACAACATGAAGTCACAAATGCTTTCAAGTTGATTAGAAGAGTGTTTTTCAATAAATAAACTATTCAAACAGTTTTTTCCCCCCTTTTCAGGTCCCTGTACTCAGTCCAGGCAATAGGTTCACATTAATTGGAACCAGGGACCCAGTTCTCCAGTGGTAGGCTGTTGGGGAGCAGAAAGTGTAAAGAACATCAGCCTCTTATGCCATCTTTTGACAAGGTGAGCTAGCCAACCAATAAGAAGAACAAAGCAGTTGAGAGCAGTTGCAGTGCGCTCTTGCCCATGATCTGCCAGGTGGTAGGCTGATTTTCTTTTTTAATTTTGGCCTCCCTGCCAAGAAGAGTGAGGCAAAAGAACAGACACCAGCACTTGAAAATAACTGGCTGTGATGAGGTTTAAACCTACTAACTACACGTTCCTGGTACAAACATTTGGCCAGATCAACTGTTCAAATGGCAAGAAGAAGCCCTCACCTGGACCTCTTAGAGAGGAGTGACATGACACCAGAGTCTCTTAATAGCGTCTATCCCGAAAGGACAATATAAAGAAAGTAAGCTATCAGGAAAAGGAGCTTAAGGCTGGTGATAATGTGGGTCATGAAAGATCAATGAGGAAAAATATGGAGGAAATTTAGAGTCATACACAGTCATGGAGAAAAAAACTACAGGAATTTGGGATCAACAAGAGAAACAGACAGTCAGGCTGGAAGTTATGAAGGAGATGAGGAAGGCAAATTTGAAGGTAAATGAATACATAGTCCCAAAAATCAATCCACAACAAAGTGGATTAATGCGAGTATAATTGAACTACATGAGATCATCTGAGAACAAGGAGTAAAAACTATAGATAATGGTATCATTAAATGTAAAAAGTACCATTTAGAGGGATGTGCTCACACAAGGTCAGATAAGACAAGGCTGGAAAAAACATACAGCAGTCGTGAAGGGGTCGGTGAGAGCCTGTGTGAAAGAAATGTGGTCATTTGAGGGTACAAAGAGGAATTCTCCAACTCTGGGGGCTGGGGAGGGGTAACTCCAGCTCAATTGAAAAAATTTGGAGGCCAATGGTATTACTTCAGGTCACAGAGGCTGAATTAAGAAGCAATGGGGTCATTGAAGGGTCAGTGAGGGTGGCCATGAGGTCATCTGAGGACAAGCAGAGTACTTCTGCAGGTTATTCCAGGTCAATAAGAAAAAAATTTTAAGGCAAAAGGGGTTATGCCAGGTCACAGAAGCTGAATTAACAAGCAATTGGGGTCATGGAAAGGTCAGTGAGGGTAGCTATGAAGTAAATGGGGGTCATCTGAGGACAAGCAAAGTCATTCAGCAGCTTCTGGGGAGGGGGGGTCATGCCAGGTCAATGAGAAAGCAGTTAGTGGCAAACGGGGGTCATTCGAGGCTACAGAGGCTGAATTACCAAACAGCTGGGGCCATGGACAGGTCAGTGAGGGTGCCTATGAAGCAAATGGAAGTCAGTTGAGGCCAAGCAGAGTAATTCTGTAACTACGGGGGTGGGGGAAGAGTTGTCATTCCAATCAATTTGGAAACAAAAGAGGTTATTCCAGGTCACAGAGGCTGACTTAACAAGCAATGGGGGGGGGGGGAGCATGGAAAGGTCAATGAGGGTCACTATGAAGTCATTTGAGGCCAACCAGCGTCACTCAGCAGCTGGGGTGGGGAGTCATCCCAGGTCAATGAGAAAGCAGTTGGAGGCAAATGTGTGTGTGTGGGGGGTCATTTGAGGACACAGAGGCTGAATGAACAAGTAATTGGTGTCATGGACAGGTCAGTGAGTTTAGCTATGAAGTAACTGGGGGTCATTTAAGGACAAGGAGACTGATGCTTCAGCTTCTTGGGGGTCATTTCAGATCAAGGAGAAAAAAATTGGAAGCAAAAGAGGCCATTCCAGGTCACAGAGGCTGAAATAACAAGCACTAAGGGTCAGTGACAATGACAATGAAGTAAGGGGGGGGGGGTCATTTGGGGAGAAGCAGTGTACTTTTGCTGCTACTGGGGTCATTTCACATTAATGGGAATCAATTTGGCACAAAAAGGGGTTATTACAGGTTACAGCTGCTTAATTTACAGTATAATCTAGTTGTGAAGGGGTAAGTAGGGGCCTTTCTGAAGTAAACGAGGTCATTTGAGGAAAAGCAGAGTAATTCTCCAGTTCCGGCATGGGGGGGTGTGTGTGTGTGCGCGCAATCATTGCCAGAGTACTGGTAGGTATTGTGAGAGTTCTAGAAATGGAAAAAGTAAATACTGTTTGTGGTGTATTCTGTCACCAGGGTCCTTGGTGCTACAGCTCCAACATATAAGCTGAAAACATGGTGTCCATCCTTATTACCATTTTTAATAAGGCAGATTTTCCCAGGGAAAATTTCTGAGACCATGGTGCAACTTTTCTGCCTGTACTTTTCACGAAGCTATGGGAATTGTGTGGACTAAGGCCTATACAAGCTGTAGGCTGGCCTTCAGCGAGCTATGATTTGGTTGAAAGAGTCAATGGGGCACCAAAGTCTATGTTATGGATACCTGTTCCCTGGTGAGAGAATGACTGGACTAGCTTATTCTCTTGTCTGTTATCCACTTACAGCAGAGTACCCCAAGAATCTAGTGGATTGGCCCCTTTGATCTCCTTTATGGGACACCAGTGAGTGGACCCCTCGTTTAATTCAAGACTCATGGGAGAGTAGTTTAGAAGAGCCAGGACAGCCTGAGAGTGTATGTTACTTGTTTTAAAGAGAATTTCATGGCTATGATAGACCACATGCACCAGACACTTGAAACAAATAGGAAACCTCAGAAAACATGGTATGACTGGAAGAGAAAGATCTTTTGCTCTCAATGACTTGGTGCTAGTGTTGATTTCACGGCAGAAAACTAAGAGGTAAGGACTACTGAAAGAGAGTTCTTGAGCTGATAGGAAGAGAACAGAGTTAATGGGCTCCTGGGGTGGTCTCTGTTTACAAAGCGAACTGCCATGCTCAGCTCTTGCTACAGTTTCATCTTGGAGGCACCAGCGTTGCGTGGGCTGCCATAAGAGCAGATTGTCCTTAATGCTGCCTGACATCTAGTCCAGAACTGGAGTGTGCACATGAACAAGGTGAGCTTAGAAATGACCCAAACTCTACTAAGTTCGGAAGCAGACCTTCAAGGCCCCAGAATTATACTGTTTGGCAGAGGGGATTAACAGGTGGTGGTAGAAAGGGCCCAGTTTTCCTGCCTTGCTGGCAACTCATACCACTGGCTTTGTTTGATGCGAAAGAATACAGACTGCCTGCAGAAAGGCTATTGGGAAGTTAGTAACTCTGGCATGGATCTCATTTATTTGCTGTCTCACTGGGCTTCTAACAGGCAATTTTGTTCCCCCAGGCTCTAATCCGTGTACACAGGAAAACAATCAGCATTTCCAGCTTCCATCAGTGGTGGTAGTGATGCTGATACTACTGATTTGCCAGAGAACTCAATCTGTCAGTGCTGTTACTGGAAGCCTGGAATAGTAACAGAAGAGTCACAGGTGGGGAAGAAGGGCTCTTCTGTTCCTGGCAAGGTGCTGGCAGTAGAATTACCCATAAAAGATTAAGAATGTATTAAATCCCTTATATCCATTTGCCTGGTAACACAGAACAGGCCAGCCTGCTGGAAAGAGCAGCAATTTCATTGGTAGCATGCAGTTATTTCTAATAATCCAGCACTTTCTGGCCATGAAATATGGCAGTGCATCAGGTCCATTGTATGCATGAGGTCCTGAAGGCTCTACAGGATCAGCCCACAACATTTTGATTGACCCAAGACAAAAAAAGTCTGGATTTTTGGTTCATGAGACATTTCAAAATTTTGGCTGTTTTTCCTGTTTGGGGGAAAACTCTTTGAAATCTCAAAAAACTCTCAAGAAGTCGGAAAACTGTTTCCTATCTTGTGCTGCTATTCACATGAGTCAAGTTCATTGATACCTGCAGGATCAGGTCCTAAATCTTCTGGGGAGATATTCTAGGAGCTGTTCTTTCTGAGTCATAAAGATGAAGCACTGCCTGATGTGCCCAATGGGAAAGAGTTAGAACATATGAATAATTCAAACAGCAGTATGTTACTAAGACTGACAGTATTCAGGCAAGAGTTTTAGAGAAACTTAAGAATGAGGTGTCTGAGATGCTGACAAAGAATATATAATTTATCATTAAAACTAAGAGAACTGGAGGATAGCCAATGTTATAACTATCTTTAAAATAGTAGTAGGGGTGATACTGGGAATTGAAGGCCATGAGTCTTACCATAGTATCAGATAAATTGGCTGAAAGGAAGGACCAAAAATAGGTTTATAAAACACATTGACAGCATAATGTGATGGGGACTGTAATGGGATGCACCCCTAAGTTATGATCTATGTAACTTTTCAGTTCACTCTTACAGTGTAATTGTATAGTTTGATGCCAATTATGCCATGCAAGATTCCCCTTTGAATGCTCTACCTATTTGTTATGGTATCAAGTGTCCTGCAGTGTCAGGTACGTATACAGATATGAAGCATGTAGCATGGCTCAGACCATCGGGGCCATTCCTTCCCACAGAGGCTGGAGAGGTGCATAACAAAGACAATACAAATTGAACTTCCAGGCTTTGGTGAAAGAAAATCCCCTCAGCCCAGGAAGAGGAGGGGCGGAAGGAGATTTGGAAAACAAATACGTACACTTGAAATGGCTAGGGACTTTTGGCCAGAGAAACACCATTGTAAGAACAACTCCAAAAGACTGAACCTATCCACATGGTCAGGAGGGCTAAGACTGACTGAATACCACTGGCAGCCAGTCATGTGGGTAAGAATGAGGAGAATAAGCCAGATCTTATGTGTAATTTTGGACAGTGATGTTAGTTAGTATGTGACATATACCTTTTATTTGTTTGTAGTAACTCCTGACTCCTTTATTAAATGATTGTGCATTGATTTGCTATATACTTACTTAAAATCATATTCTAATTAATAAACTAGTATTTGTTTTATCTAAAGCTGTGTGAACTTTAGAGGGTGTGAATGAGCAGAGCTGGGTATCTCATTTTTTTCAAATGAACGAACCAGAGTCCATGAGCCTAATGGTGATTAGGGGAATGGTCCTGATCCTTGTAGGATGGTTTCCCAGTGTGGTACCTGGGGGCTGGGAGCAGTGCCAGAACTAGGTATTTTGGTGCCTGGGGTGCGCTCAGAGCAGAACATACGCTTCGAGCGAGTGGCCCCCAGAGCAAGCAGTGTGGAATGCACCCTTTGATCGAGTGGTGAAATGGAGCTGCTCTGGGGTGCCCAGAAGAAGCTCCAGTCACCATGTCCTAGTTATGGCCCTGGCTGTGGGGCTCACTGAAGGACAGTCTCTCAAGTTACTGGGAAGCACACACCTACTGCCTGGGACTGATTACATATAGGATGCTAGTGTGGACTGACCCATTACTGCATCGTCACCTGGCATAGCAGGATAAGTCAGGCTTCAGAAGTGGAGATCAGGGGGTTACAGCACTAGACCAGACAAGATTCTGGGAGGGAACATCACAGAGACAATCTAATGTGACTTCTGTCACTGTTCTTTGATTAGTTGCTTCCAAAGGAAAACTGTGCCTCTCTGATCTTCTAGAATTATTTGAGAGTTCAGTCAGTTAGTGCCTAAAAAAGAATAAACAAAGAAAGAACCCAAGATGTTCACAAATGTGTGCTCTGAGTGATTACTGAGCACTATTAACATATAAAATAGCAAATATATAAGCATATAAAATATATAAAATAACAAAGTGAGCTGATGAAGTGGGATTTTCTCCCATGAAAGCTCATGCAATAAATAAATGTGTTAGCCTTTAAGTGCCACAGGACTCGTTGCTTGTTTTGCAGAAGTAGACTAACAGGGCTACCCCTTTGAAACTGAGCAATAGTGGTTAGCCTGCTAAGGTTGAGATTTTCAAAAGTGCACAAGTGACTTACGAACACAAGCTTCACTGACTTGCAACAGGACTTAAACTCTTACATTATGTGCTTTGGAAAATTGCACTCCTTAGTCCATATTTAGGCACCTAAATAAGAGGCTTGATTTTCAAACCCATTCAGCAGCCTCCATTGGAATCCAAGGTAAAACCTGTAGTAATTGTCATGATGGACCACAAGACACAAGACTAGTGTTTTCATTTGAAATGGCAGGAAATGGAAGTGACTAAAAATGTCAATGTTTATACGATTTAATAATGTTTGGATACTAGATAACACAATGTTCTATAAGGGCTGGAAAAAAAAATCCATTACCATTCTGAATTACACAAAACTTCAAGGTGTAAAATATGTCATGTAAACCTCCCTCTGCCATGGCTGGATCATATATGACCACCTGTTCTAAATTGCTTTGCCTGGTCCAGTTTTAAATGTTTTAAGTGATGGAGCTTCCATTTCAACACTTTACCAGAGTTCATTTATATAGGTGATATATTAAACTCTGAGAAATAAAGTACAAGAGGAGGTTTTTTTGTCTTTCTTTCTTTCTTTCCAGATGTATGCTGAGCATATCAGCATTTTAAGGATGACATAACAGATTCAAGTTCCATAGGGGGTAGCCGTGTTAGTCTCGTTCAGCAAAACAAAGAAGGAGTCCGATGGTACTTAAAAGACTAATGAATTTATTTATTGCATGAACTTTCATGGGAGAAATCTTCAAGCTCTGACTAAGTGGGATTTTCTCCCACGAAAACTCATGTGATAAATAAATTTGTTAGTCTTTTAAGTGCTACCAGGCTCCTTGTTTGTATAACAGATGCAATTAACAATAGTTATTTCACCAAAAATTTTAGGCTTTTCCCCCCCAGAAGAGCATATCAGTGGTGTAAATATGTATTTTCCTTAAAGATGAGCAATATCTCTTCAATGAAAAGCTATAGAAAAGTCATATTATTTAGTTATTGCCTTAAGAGAATATGGAGGGTGAACTTTTCAAACATTAGCTTACGGATTTAGCAGCCTTCTACTTTTGAAAATTTTATCTGGGGTGAATGCCCAATGCCAATCAGGAATTATTAGTTTCCTTATTCCTGTAGGATAATTTAGACCACCTGAGGATCTGGCTTGAAGAATATAATGGGAATAATAGCACAAACAAAAGATTAAAAAATTATTTGTGAGCAGATTTCTTGAAGTTCTATTTAAATATTTTCATGTTATCTGAACTGTTAGCTAAAATAAAGGATGTTGTAAATAAACTTCCAGAAAGCATCACTGAAGATAATTCCCGGATGTACAAATAACAACAAGAATGAGAACTCAGATTAAAGAAGCCTGCTTTCTCTAGGATTGTCCTGAAACTGAGAAGGAATGAGGGCCTTTTGTGATGTGCTACCATGAAGAAGGGTTGAATATGTTCAGTATTTCTCAAGAACTGATGAGTATCTTCTACACCCTAGAGGACCGGTCCAAACAAGTTTGATGTCAGTAGAAGGGCTCCTATTGACTTCAGTAGGTTTTTGATCATTCCACAGATGTACCATCCATTTAGGTACTTGAGCAGCCCTGCAAATCGTGTAGTGGCTACCACCTCTGCTTAATATGTAAAAGGTCTTGGGTTCAAGCCCTAGGGGATTGGCCTTGATGATCTCATGAGGTCCCTATTATTCTATTCTATCCTGCTGCTGCAAAAGTCACTGGTAGTTTTACCACTGTCTGCAATTGAAGCAGGATTTGGCCCTAAAATGAAGAGATCACCTGTGTTTACTGAAAGAAGCAGAACTCTGCTGGACCTGCACTCTGTTCTGCTTTGCTTGTTTGGTTGGTTTTTTTCCCATTCTTTTCTTACTGAGGTCAGAACTGATGCTTTTTGCACCCTGCAAGGTCTGCAAATACAACTCCCAGCTTCACATGGGGGACCTACTGTATCACCTCAGGCACTATAAGGCTGGGCTATTTTACTTCATTTACCATCTCCAGGATGGCCAGTACCTGTCAGCCCTTACCCAGTCAAACAGAGAACCACTCTAAAATCTGTTGTTCCAGTGCCAGGGAGCCCCCAGCCCACTGCAGAGCTAGACTCCTTGTGTAGGAGCCCTTGCCAACATCACCCTGTGACAAGAAAGATTGGATTGCAGTAAAATGGGTTTCCACACCTGTACAAAGTCTGCTGCTCACCTGATCATTGGTGGAGTACCAGCATTCAGAGACTTGAATATAGCAGTTCATACCTCTTGGAAGTGTTGTTCCAGGCCAGCTGCACACTCAAGCAGCCACCATTTACACTTGATAGATTTTCAAGCTTTTCTTCACAACCCTGAGGTCCAGAAACATTGTTTTTAAATGAAAATTGAGATTCCAATCTCATTATTGATTGTAGGAGCTGGAGTGCTATGCATAACTCATCATGCCAACATCCCACTCCAGCCACATTCCTTGCCCATGGGTACATTATGCCATACCCTTTTCTCTTTCTCATCATACCTTCAGCTTTCCTTTCCTTTTTTACCATTGCCCACCCCAAACTCCATGACTGTTGAAGACAAGGGAAGAGTGAGTGTTTACTTACGGTTGAGGACCTAAGTCAGCAGATGCAGACTGAAGGCTGTTCAACCTATAACTCTCCAGTTCTTGATTTCTGAGTGCTTCAACTCTCCTGTTTCAGGTTACATTGGCATATTTGTGGCTTCAAATTTGTTTGAAGGGTTTTTTTTTTTTGTTTTGTTTTTTGGGGGTTTTTTTTGGTTAAGTAACAGAGCAAAGGACGAGACGAATGAGCAACTGAAATTAGAGATTTAGAACAGAAGCACTTCCTTAATCTTAAATATGGTGGCCCAGATTCTGGGTTCTGTCTGAGCAACACAGTTCAAGAGGGGAGTGCTACAAAGGTGTCTTAGACCATTAAGCAAGCACATACTAGTCCCTGGGCCTAGTGGAGCACAGGATGTGTTACTGAAACAAAATTAAACTGCCTCACAACACCTCTGTTTTGTGCTGGCTGTCCCCTCCAGTACAGGTCATTCCACAAACCAGGGATTGCTAAAGGGGAAGGTTGTGGCCACCCTTCCTTGCTGGAGTCAAACCAGAGAGGCTGGGAAGGGCGTAGTGTAATAGCCAGTATACTGGCCCTCACACCTTTCCCAGAGCAGCTCAAAGAAATGGTGGGTTACTTACCAGTAACTGTCCTTCGAGATGGGCTGCTTGGATTCATTCAGAAATAAGTGTCTCCATGCCAGAGCATTGGATTGGTCAGAACCTTTTGCCCTAGCCTGTCAGAAGAGGGCAGGCGGCACCGCCCCCCACGCCACCCCATGGCTATATATGTGGCTGCTGCCCAACCCCCTCCACAGTTCCTAAAAGTCGCCAACTCCAAATGTGGCGACAGAGGGAGGGCTCTGAATGAATCTGAGCAGCCCATCTCAAAGAAGGACGGTTACTGGTAAGTAACCCACCGTTCTTTGAGCGCTGCTCTGATACCTTCAGAAATAGGTAACTACTAGCCATGCTGATGGATGGCGGGTGGAGCTGGCTCTTCCGCCTTCAGCATGGCATAACTCCGACATGGGTATTTGTCCAACAAGCAGAGTCCTAGAGAAGTCTAGAAGATCAACCCAAGGACCATCACCCCAGCAAGGATAAGCAGGGATTGCAGAACTTAACCCAGTGGAGAAAGTAGGCCCAGTTTGTCTGAGTGCCTTATGTGGCACTTAAGCAGGAGGGCCTGAGGTCACCTGATGCGTAATGAGATACCAGGGCATCATGGTTAAAGTCAAGGAACACGACTCTAACCGCTCTGCCTAAAAGCATATTGGCAGAGGCACAAGAAACACAGATTAGTGTTCTAGCAGCAACATGTGTTAACGTACCTCCTATAAGGGAATTCAGGAGGCAGTAGGGTTCTCTGGCTGCCATTGGTGGATACTGACACTGTCATCCCTGGTTGGAGGGAAGATAGCCCATGTTTCCCAGGGTGCTGAGGGGTGTCCCCTGGCTGGCAGAGGGGGACTGCAGACCACCGCGGGGTGAGCCGCTGCTGGCAGGCAGGCTCACCCTGCCAGGGTCTGCAGGGGACTGCAGACCCCGGTGGGGTGAAGCGCCCAGCTCCGCTTCACCCTGGCAGGGTGAGGCTCTGGGCTGCACTCACCCTGTGGGGCTCTGCAGACCCCTGCGGGGTAAGCCGCCAGCTCCTCTCACCTCATGGGGATCTGCAGCACCCCCAAAGTGAAATAGCATGTCCACACTGTTTTGAAACAAGCCTTTGTGTGTGAACATAGCCAGCGAGCACACTGCAAATGAAGCACCTGATCACCATGGGGAAAGGCAGGTGTCTGGTCACTGAATGCTCCTATGCAAGGTAGTCCAGGACAAGAACTTCCCGTGAGCCTGATGAGTATATCCCAGGCCTAGGAGAGCCTACCGATGACACTGTGGTGGTCCCCGTTGACTAGGACTGCCAGTATTGATAACGTTGTGTCGACGTGAGGAAGTGGTAGTATCAGCATTTCCCCTGTCTTTTCTCTCTCTCTCTTTTGTTTTTTTTGTTTTGGCTAGTAATCGGCCAACAGAGTATAGGCGGCGAGGAGCTGATTGTAAAAAGTGATGCCTGGGGAGGGCACATAAGTATGGCAGTCCCACTTGTCAAGTCCTGTGGCCTATGGGACTAGGCTTACGTGACCTCGTAGCACCAGGGAGAGTCCAACCAGTGTGACCCTGCCTTGAGCTTGGCGATGCACAGAGGTGTGTGTCAGGATTGGGGCCCCCCCAAAGGAAGGGCCCCAAGGGAGAACCAGGCATACAGGGGGAAGCAACAGTATCTACCAGGGAGCGGAGAAGGTTCACCGCCCCTAAGCTGCACATCCCGCAGCCTCCTTTAAGACACTTCTGGTTCTATGAACATGCTATTGCTATTAGAACTTATCCTAAGAGTAGGTTCCATCGGGGACGACTAGCTGTCGAATTCCCAGTTGGTGGTCGGGATGTTAGCTGGTGTAATAAGAGATCTATCAAATGAGAAAGATCCTGAGTGGTTGATTAGGCCCGAGCATAATGCCCACTCGTGACTGCGGTGGCTAGAAAACCCTCGGAGCTGATGAAGAAGCATGAGTTGCATCCGTGGGATATCCAAGTGGGGTTGTGCTGGAACTAGGCCTGAGTGACCCCGGCGCTATGACCATCATAGGGAAGAAGCTATGAAAGGGGCCCCACTGTGTAGGCTCTGGAGGGGGGGCAATGACTGAGGTCAGATTTGTACCCCGCCTGAGGGAGTGGTCTGCAGACCATACCAGTGGAAGAAAAACATCAGTTTTATTATGTCATCCCCTCCAAAGGCTGTGACCCAAGAGCCCCCCGATTCAGGTGGGAGAAATGGGCACATTAGCAATAGGGAGGGGGAGGAAGTGACACCAGTCCACTTCATCAAGGGAAAGGGGGTCCCTGTACAGATGGTCAGGCTTAAATGGCATTCCAGGTGGTTTTGATCAACAGGCCAGGGGAGAGAGAGAGAGAGAATCCAATGATCAATAGGGTAGCCCATCTATATGTGAGGAAGGCAGGCAGAAGGTGGGGCTGGGGGTCTAGTTAGTGAGACCCCTCACCAAGTCGTTTGTCAGGCTGTGGACCAGCTGGTAGTAGCAAGCGTTAGGGTTTTTACCACTGGTATGGAGACTGCGAGTGCATCATTGGCCAGTCTCCGGCCTGTAAGTCCAGTACTTGAGAAGCAGAAGCGATATGCCTGTTCTATGGCGTCAAAAGAGGTTGCAGTATCCCGAGCTGGAGGTATATACCTTAAGACTTTGATGAGGTTGATCAGGCACGAGCTATGTTTAGGCACAGCTAATCGCGTTTGACAATTAAATTGGTCAGGGCGGCATATGGGAAGGAAGGGGAGGCTCTTTCCGTCCTCTGCCTTTTGGATGCCCTCTGTGAGAGGGAAGCAAGGATCAACAAGGTATTCTTCAACCATTCATTTGGAGAGTAGGGTGGAGGGGCTTTCTCCATGGGAAAGCATGCGGGAGTGACATTCCCGGGTGCAGGGCTGGTTGCAGTAAGTAGACGGCCTGTTTAGTTTGGAACAGAGATTGACAGGGCAATACACTCTGATAATTGGAGTGTATACCATGAACTTCTGAGTGTCCTGAGGGGTGAGGAGTTGCCACCCACGGGAGGGCGTTGTGTCTGGGGGGGCATGATAGCACCCTAGGAGTAAAACTGTTTTCTAAAGGATGCCCACGGGAATTGCGCCATAGGTCTCCGTTATGACCGCCATGGTGGTCAAGGAGGTTTGGATAATGAGGTGCAACAGGGTCAACAGAGGGGGGTATGGATAAGGTGGAACCTTAACCCTACCTGGGGAAGGAGAGGCTACTTAACCTCTAAGTTGTCCACCAGAGAGGTCCGTGCTGGAATCACGCACAGGTTGGACCTTTTGGGGAGCCAGTAAGGCCAGAGGCTGCTAATTGGCTAGCTATTGGACAGTGGAAAAATCTGACAGTTGCCCTTCACTTAAGCCTTGATTTCTTGAGCTATTGTCCAGAGGCAGTGGGTACTCCACAGCAGAGTTCAAATGATTGGCAGCGAAGCTGTGATTAGAATCAATACTGCTGAATAACTAGGCAGAATTCCTCCCCAGAGTTGGGCTGGGAAGGGCCGTGCTGGGAGGGTCCCCAGGGTGAGTTTTGAACTGAAGTTGTGGTGGTGAGGCTTGAGTCCTCACCAGTAAGTACTGAGGGGGGAAGAGAAGAAGTCAGTTTGCCTTGGTCCCTATGGGGCCGGAGGGCGTGGGAGAGGTCCCATTGGGAGAAGTCCAAGGTATTTCAGCTCCTCCCAGGGGTCACGAGCTCTACCCAAGATGGCCACGGTTTCTGGGGGAAAGAGGGTGTCACCCCCAAAGGGGAGATCGAGGGCCACCTCTTGAGAGGCCGGCGGTACTCTGACCTCCTGTAGCCAGGCCGCGCAGTGTAGGGTTACCGCTGAGGCCATGGTGTGGGCTGCCATATCCACCACATCCCATGCTGACAGGAGGAGGTCCTGGGAGGCTATTTTTACCTTCATCCAAGAAGGCATCATACTCTTCCTTGGCCTCTGGTGGGAGCAGGTGTCTAAATCTGTTTAATGCCTCCCATACATCCAAAATGTACTTGCTGGTTAGGGCCTAGTTATTTGTGACCTGCAACTGGAAGGCCGAGGAGTAGTATACCTTCCTACCCAGCAACTCTAACTTCCTTGTGTCCCTCGATGTCAGGAGGGGATCATGGGAGGTCTGTCCTGGCCCTATGGACACTTCCATCATAGCACAAAGTGGGACTGGGTGGTGGGCGAGGGAGGGTAACTCTGACCCCAGACTCTGTACTTGAGTCCCACCATATCTGAGACCAGGGAGATGGAACTCGGGTTTTGCCATTAGGAGGAGGCCAAGTCCCAGATGCTTGGGTGGACGGGAACCATGACCGGTTGCACCAAGGAAAATATGGGGTCAAATAGAGAGTCAGATGGTGCCTCGAAGGATTGAACCTCAATACCCATGTGAGCTGATGCACGGCGCAGGAGATCAAAATGCACCAACAAATCGCCCGTGTAAGATGACGGTACCAGGTTTAGGGGTCTCCTGGTGCCAGGGCTGGTGCTGGCGCGGTCACAGAGGCTTCCTGTGGGGACCATTCATGAGGGCGGTACCTGAAGGGCGATGGCACTGTAACCCAGCGCCGCGACCACTTAGAGCCCTTTAAGGCTCCTTCTCCCGGGCTGGAACAAGGGAACTCATCTGGGGACCCACGGGGTGGTACCAGGGACAGCAGGGTGATATGCTGATGAGAGAACGGCTCCATGGTACCGGGACCCAAAGCAGAGGCGGCCTCTGCCTCAGAGCTCAGGGCCAGAGGTGGGGAAGGGGAATGGAGCCGCTTGTGCTGCACCCATGCCTTTGACATAAAGGCTGGTTTCGCTCTTCTAACTGGTGCTGGGGAAGGAGGTGTAGGCAGCATGAGGAGGGCCCTGGCAGCCTCCGCTGCCTCCAGGGTCATTGGGACCAGTACTGATCATGAGAAGCCCCATGTCTAAGGCACGGGGCTAGGTCGGTGCCGTGGTACCGGGGTCAACTACGCCCAGTCCCGGGAAGAGCTTCATCTTGGCGACGCCAGGGTGTGACAGTGCCGCAGTACCGAGGTTGGAACAGAGCTTGCCCTGTGGCCCCTGTTAGCGCAGTGCTGGGGGGGGGTTCCGGTGCCAAACTGGCACACAGTACCGCAGGAGGCCCGCAGGAGGGGGAGGGGTGCTGAGCCTGCTGGGAGGCCAGGGTACGGCGCCTTTGCTCCTTGTCCTTGATTGTCCTAGGCTTGGAGGACAGACAGATGGAGCAAGCGGTGACCATGTGGCTCTCTCCCAGGCACCGGAGGCCCTTGTCGTGGGGATTATCCCACGGGAAGGCCTTGCCACAATCAGCACAGGGTTTGAATCCCGGCATGGCAGCTGACGAAGGAGTGTGGTGTTCCAGCCCAAGCGAGGAGACCTTCTTCAGTGGAACTATATCTACTAATAGGTGCTCCCAGCCAAGCGAAAAGCTCATAAAGTGACCGACAGACAGGCTGCTTGCGAAACACAGAGTGGGCAGTTCCACAACTGATGCGAAGGTGGAAGAAATGAAACTGGGGGGGGGGGGCGGTGACCACATATATAGCCAGGGGGTGGTGTGGGGGGCAGTGGCCGCCTGCCCTCTTCTGACAGGCTAAAACAAAAAGTTCCGACCAATCCAGCGCTCCAGCACGGAGACACCTATTTCTGAATGTATCCGAGCAGCGCTCGAAGAAGAATTATAACTAGTGACAAGACCTGGTCCATTGTTTCCCACTAGTGCGAATATTTTGGACTAGATCTTCAGCTGATGTAAATTGGTCTAACTCTAATGACTTCAGTGGGGCTATGCCAATTGATGTCAGATATGTATCTGACCCACTCTCTTTTCCATATTATTTTCTATGTTCAGTTCCCTTTGCCTTTTCAGGGTCCCTTGCACTCCAAATAGAGTCCTGTCCCTTCTTGATTTCCAGAATACTTCAGCTTGTGTTGGGCCTGCATTGGAAGTGCCAGGTTGGGGGGGCTGAATGTTAAATGAAGTGAGGCAGTGAAGGTGCTAAAACTCCTGGCACTGTAAAAGAGGAGGGGAAAGCAGTGTGAGACATAATGCAATGCTGATGAGAATCACAAAGAACCTGCTTAAAATACAACCATTTTACAATTGTTTAAAATTTAATTTACTCACTTCTCATAGAGGATAAATTCACCGTATCCCTTTGCCCTTGAAGGAGAATATCAGAAGTGAGCAAATCGTGAAAGGAGTGGGGAGTATTTTTCCATACTTCACTGTTTTTTACTGCTTTTCTGTTGTATGTATTTTTTAAGGCCAGGGCAGAACTACTGGAATGAAGGTAGAGTGAAATAATAGAATTCTATGCTGTTCAGAATAACTGCATTTTTTGTCACTGGACAGCCAAACGTTGCTTTCATGTAATTCCCAAATACACTGACACCAGTGTGGAGAGAACAGACCTGCTAGCCAACCTGCAAATGTCCTCATGGTCTTGTAGTCCAGTAAATGGTGCAGGTGCAGTTAACAGCAGTAGAGAAATGCTTCCTATTTGATTTTATTAACTGATTGACATGAATTAATGCATTAGGATATTTGATTGTGTCATAAAATGTGTATATGAACATCATGATTCAATTTAATGTACCCATTACTGCTTGATGTGCCATTATATTAGACTAAATTAAAAGAATTTTATGGAAAAAAAATTACAATTAAAGACTCAAAATTGATTACATTCATAACTTAAAAGAAGATATTCATTTCTATTAATATTTTGAGTAATGACAATAAAAGCTCTAGAAAACAACACAGTCTATTTGGAAGTGGAGAAAGAAAAGAGTGGGCAAGATAAATGAAAGCAATGCAAACCAAAGTTAGTATTCCTTAGAATATCATTTATGTTAATGTTCAGAGATGTGGGAACAAGCAGCGATATACCAATGGCTTAGCCGCTGTTAAAAGATTAGTGTTTGGCAAGAGTCCTAATGCAGTACTATATAGCACTTTCTGAGACACGATCTTCCTCTGGCTGTGTAAATGTTGGTAAATATTTATATTTTTCAGTGGTGTCCTCTACAGTAGTTTCTATCCTAAAGTGCACATTTTCAAAAGTGCTCAGCACTCTGAAACTCCCACTGAAGTCAGTGGGAATTGCTTAACACTTAACAATTTTGAAAATCAGGCCATTTTTATTAAGGTGCCATGACGAAAGAGCCATTCACTGCACAACAAAGATTTTGCTTCCTGAATACTTTTGGTTGTATCTTATGGATTTTGGGCTGCTGATTACAAAAAATCACCATGAAACTTCCCTATCACATACCATTTTTTGAAATAGTTTATATTTGTTATTTCAATTCATAACTTAAGTCTGTGACAATGTTGCCCACAATGTAAGCTGAAAAGTTTTCTATCTTGTGTTCAAGCATGCCTGTTATACAGTGACACTGCACCTAGTGCAAGCCACACAACATGCAGTGGGAATGCAAAGGCTTAGGCAGGGCAGATGCTGGCAGGACAGGTTTTAGAAAGGCTATAAAAGCATTTTGCATACACTGTTCTATGCATTGCATTTATATCAGTTTGCATTCCTGTTGATGCGCATGCTCTACGCGCAAAACATATTGTGTGTACTCACAATAATAAAGCAATTGTATTTTCAGCAGGATTCATGATTGCAAAATGTCTCACCAATGTTGCAACAGCTGCAATACATTCCGTTACATTTGTAAATATACGCTTAAAACTCAAAGACGGAGCATGACTGCACGTATTAAGGAAGCGTATGAGCTCTACTTTGGCTATAAAATTGGTGATTAGGGCAAAGCCTGGACTCCTCACGTTTGTTGCGCAACATGTGCTGTCGATCTTAGAGCTTGGCTCAGAGGTACTCGGAAGTCAATGCTGTTCGCTGTCCTGATGATATGGCGAGAGCAGAAGGATCATGAGACAGACTGTTACTTCTATCTGACCAATGTGTCTGGGTTCTCTGCTAAAAACAAGAAATCCATTGAATACCCCAACCTCCTTCAGCCATGAGACCTGTGCCGCATGACGACAGTCTTCCAGTACTGAAGCCACCAGAGACATGGAGCCTAGAGGAGGCAGACGAAGATGCCATGATGCATGAGCCAGGAATGGAAAATGACACTGATCCAGATTTTGAACCATTTACGTCAGGTGAGCCTCATCTGATAACTCAATCTGAGGTAGATGACCTGGTCAGGGACTTGGGTTTGTCAAAGGCAAAAGCAGAATTATTGGGTTCAAGACTGCAACAATGGGGTCTGCTATCACCAGGCATGAAAATTTCTGTCTTTCGCAGCCGCCAAGAAGATTTGACACAATTCTTTGGTCAGGTTGATAATCTGTGTTTCTGCACCAACATTGATGGGCTGTTCACTGCTTTGGGTTGCCAGCAAACCCACCACAATGGCATCTTTTTATTGATTCGTCAATGTTAAGCCTGAAAGCTGTGTTGTTACATAACGGCAATGTCCACCCTTCAATACCAATCGGCTATGCAGTACACATGAAAGAAACCTACAGAAATATGAAAGTTTTGTTGAAACACATACAGTACAGCAACTACAACTGGAACATCTGTGGTGATCTGAAAGTAGTCGTGCTGCTACTAGGAATGCAGCTCGGATACACCAAGTACTGTTGTTTCATTAGCGAATGGGACAGCCATGCTAAAGAGTCTCATTACATTAAAAAGGACTGGCCACTCCATAAGCAGTTGGTTCCAGGGCAGAAAAGTGTGGCACATAAACCATTTGTAGACCTGACAAAGATATTTTTGCCTCCTCATCACATAAAACTCGGACTGATGAAAAATTTTGTGAAAGCGATGAACAAGGAAGGTGAAGGATTTTGATATTTGAGACAGATGTTTCCCAAAATAACTGATGCCAAGATTAAGGAAGGCATTTTTGTTGGTCCACAAATCAAACAGGTCATCAATGACAGGCAGTTTGAAGAACTTCCAGTAGGGATGGAGAAAAATTGCATGGAAAGCATTCAAAGATACCTGGGACATCAAGACTTCAAAGAGAGACAGCTGAACTCGAATTAATATGCAAGCTAATTTCTGTGAAAGCAGGACTGAATCGAGACTATGGATTCTTTTCCCATTACAAAGGGTAATTTGCCTTCAGGCTTCCCATGGTTTGAGCCTGTAAACTGCTCTTATTTGCTGTTACTTTATGACCTGATCCTATGTTTTACACCCCCTTGCATTTAGTTTCATTCCTTTCTGTAAGTTCACCCATCTTCTAAGCATCTGAGGAAGTGGGATCTTCTCCCATGAAAGCTCATGCAAAAAATAAATCTGTTAGTCTTCAAGTGCCACACAACTCCTTGTTGTTTTTTCACTGGACTAGACTAACACAGCTATCCATTTTAAAATTGAAAATCTTCCTGGCAACTACATAGGACCAAACTACGTGCAGCTGGTTGACAACATGCTTGAAGCATACAAAACCATGAAGTGCAACATGTCACTAAAGATTCATTTTCTGCATTCGCATTTAGACTTCTTCCCTGCAAATCTTAGCGCAATCAGTGACGAGCACGGTGAAAGGTTTCACCAGGACATTGCGATCATGGAAATACAGTATGAGGGCAACTGGAATCCATCAATGCTGGCTGATTATTGTTGGACACTTAAACGAGAAGCCTCAGACACTGAATACAAATGAAAATCATCAACAAACCATTTTTAGCTCAGTTGAACTATTGCAAAGAGTCAGTACCATTATGTGATTACATGCATTACATTCAATAAAAGTCAATTTCTTGTTTCTCCAAATTCCTATGTGATACAAGTAGTCTGAAATTATATGTGTGTTCAGCTTCACGCGGTCTAGCATAACCACCAAAATTTCTGAGGAAGCAACACTTTCTAAAAAAATTGTTGTCCAGTGTAACACAATTGCTACTAGCAAACAGCTGTGGGAGAACTTGGAACAGGATGGATTCCTCCCATAGTTGTGGCATGGAGAAATAAAGTATTGGCAAGCCCTTTAAGAGAAGAAAATGACAGACATCCTTATATCAGAACAACTGGATTGTATAATACATAGTTGTGATATAGGGAATTAGAACAAAACAAACACACAGATAGTGATGAGAGGGTGTCCAAACACAGACTGGTCTAAAGGTAACAAACAGAGGTTCTAAATAAGATTTATTTATAATTAACTGTATGGAAATGCCATGTCTGTTAAAAACAAATCAACCAAAAAGCTTCAGAGGCTAGCTTTAGACACCTGTTGCTGAAAATCTTAACTCACATTTTTATTAGTCTGCTACATTTCTTGTGCTTTGATATGCAACCCTTGTGCCAGATGTGCTGCCCTAATGTCTAGGGATTCCTTTTGAAAATGCAACAAATAACACTGGCTGGAGCCCTTGCCCAGAAACCTGGGAATCTATTTATCACCTGGAGTCTCCCGGACAGACATTATTTCCCCGCTCACAAGTATCAAGCCAAAAGGCTTATAGATGTTCTAAAACATATGAAATGTGCTCAACTGAGTGTGCTAAAAGTTACTATTATGGCACTGAGAGTACAGACACAGTAATTTATAGTAAACCAAATGGGATCCCACCTCATTTCAAACTTCTTTCATAAACAATTTGTGTGTCCCCCTCCTTTTGTCACACATCATATATCTCTGTACTCTGCCAGGAGGGAAGCACCCACATAACGTGTGTTCAACTATCCATGAAACATACTGTACATATCTAATTGTAACTCAGCTGTCATCTTATTCAAATAGTATTGAAAACCAGTTTGAATCTGAGAACAGAGAATTGAAGTCATCCATGGTAATACGTCTGGGAATATTCTCTTTAGGGTTACCTCCCCGAGAGACAGAGCATTCAAGGAGAAGAGAGGCAAGATATCACATGGGCCTATCACATTTGCTCACATCTTGTCTGCCACAAGGTACAGGCTGACCTTGAGTTGACTTTACATTTTATAGAATAAAAGGAACCAAGTTACATAAGTGAAATGTGCAAAATTTTACCAGTATAAGAACAGATGGAGAGGCAGGCAGGCATATAGCTCCATCACCTGCTCTAAAAATATAAGCTGAACTACATTGATTTTGAGAATAGTTTTAAGCAGTAGCAAGAATTCCTTGCAATCATTTACTGCGGCATATGAAGTCTATAATGCAAAGTACAGAAAGTATGGTAGGTTAATGCACTGACCCAGTGCTTCTTGGATTGAGGATTGTGACCCAGATAACATAAATGGGTCATTGGATGCCACAACCTTCATTGAAACATGTTAAAAATCTACCCATCCAGCCAAGATGCACCTTGACAGCCTGTGGATCATGCTATCCCTTTTCTAATAAATTCCAAAGGGGCAGCCATGTTGTCTAGCTTGGTAAAAAAAAAACAAGGAGCCCAGTGGACTTAAAGACTAACAAATTTATTTATTGCATGGGCTTTTGTGGAAGAAAATCCCACTTTGTCTTTCAAAGCATCTGACAAAGTGGGGTTTTCTCCCAAGAAAGCTCATACAATAAATAAATGTGTTTAAGTATCACAGGACTCCATTTTTTCCTGGTATCTGCTGACCTGGCACAGACATCTGGAAAGGTGCCATGGCCCTGCACGGAAATGCTGTACCTTTGGTATCTGCTGTGAATGAATTACATGATCTTACTTGGTCAATTTCACTCACAGCAGGAAATGTGGGTAAAATTCCTCAGTGCAGAAGCCTGGCACTATTCTATGAACCTGAAAGAAGGGAAAGGAGCTCAGAGCCTGCATACTGAAGGATAAAGGGAGAGAGAATTAGGAAGGAAGACAGAAGCAAACACACAAAGACCAAGAAATTGGCAGATGCCTTGCAAACAAATGAACAGAAGCATGCAAAGAGATTGAGACGCAACAAATAGGAAGAGTGTAATCTCTAGGGGTGTGTCTACACTTAGAAGAGAATTTGAATTGACTGTCATCAGTTCAAATTCATTAAGAGCATGGACATACCCACTTGCATCAATTGGAACTGAGGCACTCCCCAGTTCAAATTGACGAAAGCTGACTTTGAATTCATCAAACCTCATTTAACATCAAAGTCAGGGTCAATTCAAACTGAAGAGTTCAAATTGACCCAGTGTGGCCACGTCAATTCAAACTCACTGAGTTCGAACTGACACGGCATGACCTTCCTCCCATGGTGCCATGCCCCACATGGGGCTGGGGCTGGGGGAAACAATGGGGTTCCTGTCCCCCTGTTGGGATTAGGGACCCCAGCCCCCGCTTCAGCCCCACTAGCCGGGCACACCCAAGACACCCCGGTGGGGCAGCTTGTCCCAGGCTGGCCGCCCACCAGCAAGGGATGCCGACGGGTGGCTCATCTGGGGCTGGCCGCCCGCGGGGAAGAGGCCCAGGTGGTCACCTGCTGGGAAGAGACCCCCAGCAGGTGGCTTCTGGTGCACTGGCCACTCACCGGGGAAGCACCCCCAGCGGGCGGCTTCTACCTGGTTGACTGCTTGCCAGCAAGGCACCTGGACAGGTGGCTTCTCCTGAGCTGGCTGCCTGCCGGGAAAGCATCCTCAGGAGGCGTCTTGTCCAGTGCAGGCCACCCTCCCAGCAAGGCACCTCGGTGGGCGGCTTGTCCTGGGCTGGTCGCCCGTCGGGAAAGCACCCCCGGCAGGCAGCTTCTGCCCTGCTGGCTGCCCACCAGCAAGACACCCGCCTGCCGATGTCTTGCCAGTGGGTGGCCAGCGGGGCAGAAGCCACCTGTCAGGGGTGCTTTCCTAGCAGGCCACCAGCTCTGGAGAAGCTGCCCACCAGGGTGCCTTGCTGATGGGTGGCCAGCCGGGCAGAAGCAGCCCAACAGGTGTCTTGCCAGTGGGCAGCCAGCGCGCCAGAAGCTGCCTGCCAGGGATGCTTTCCCAGCAGGCAGCCAGCCTGGGACAAGCCACCCACCGAGGTGTCTTGCCAGTGGGTGGCCAGCCCAGGACAAGCTGCCTGCCAGGGTGCATTCCCAGGGGGGGCGTCTCCCTAGGGAGAAGCTTCCCCCCCTTGCAGGGGAAACTTCCCCTGCCAGCCTCTGGCACTCTGAGCCTGGCATGGGGTAAAGCATTCCTTGCCCAACTCTAGCTGCTGGGCAGGGGATGCTTTTCCCTGTGCCTGGCTCAAAGTGCCAGAGTCTGGCAGGGGATTGGCTGTGGCAGTGGCCATTTTAGATGGCCATCTTGCCACACCTAACATGGTGCCCCTTCCTATTCAAATTGGCAAGTCCAGTCCCTGGCCATTCCAGTTCGAAATGGTGTTTCTAGACTAGCCATGTGAAATCAAATTCACTCAATTCAAACTAATAATTTTTTGTTCAAATTGACCAATTCAAATTGATTAATTCGAACTGAAATGGCAAGTGTAGACTTAGCCCAGGATTCCTACTCCCAAACATTTCTCCAATTCACTATGTTAAACAACAAATTTTGGTAGTTTATTTAAAAAAATTAGATAAGCACTAATTTCTGCACCTACAATAAAGAAAACAGCAAACCACAATCCAGTGAAAACTGAATGATGAAGTCCTGTCAAAAAATCATAGATGCTCATGTAATTAAAGACTATAACATAATGCATATGCATAAAGCAGGCTAAATTTCACAGGCCACCTTAACTCTGGTACTTCTTGACTTTTGAGTGCATGGTTTTGCATCATTCTTTTAACATAGCTTTTTTAATGTCATTTCCTATGTTTGTAAACAAGTAAATAAAAAAGACGGCAATTCCATCATACGGAATCATAACCTACATAGTTCAGCAACAGGGTTGACACTACAGTTGTACAAATAATTGAGTTCTCAGTTAAGAACATAATAATGACCATACTGGGTCAGCCCAATGGTCCATCTAGCCCAGTGTGCTGTCTTCTGAGAGTGGCCAACGCCAGATGCTTCAGAGGGAATGAATAGAACAGGTGATCCATCCCATCAACCATTCCCAGATTCCAGCAAACAGCAATCCCTGCTTATCAAAGCTAGCAGACACTGAGGACCCTATTCTCCATGAACTTATTCAGTTTGAATTTTAACTCCTGAACTGTTACAGTCTTGGCCTTCACAACATCCTCTGCAAAGTTTAATGCCAGGTTGCAAAAGCTGAAGAAAAATTCATTTCAAGTTGATCTGAAACAAAAGCATTTTTAATTTTTCAGCAAACTGAAAAGTTGAAAAAAAAAAACCAACCCAACTGAAACTGCTTCATTTTAATTTTGAGTTTTTAAATACTTTTTAAAAAATGAAATTGCAGAGAAATTCTAAATGGAAATCCAGTTCAAACAGAAAATTTTCATTTCTAATATTTCAAAATGAAATATTTTTAGTCTTTCAGAATTCAAGGGAATTTTCTTTAACTGTATCAATTTTAACCAAAAAGAAAAAAAAAAGACAGAACATTGCAAAATATTTCTGTGCTCAGCATTTTGGGGACAAAAGAAATGCTTCAGTCAAAAAATGTGTCCAGTCTAATTGAAACCTTTTGATGCACTCGACATATCTCTGACACTTGGTAGTAATATAGGTTGCCAGCCTCTGCGTGAACCAGAGTGGGGCTGAAATGTGCTTTTTAAACTCACAATTTCTTTCACTGTGTTTGTTTTGTTTTCATTGACAGTTTTTATTTAAAAAAGGAAATGATTAAATCTTCCTCCCCAGTCACCTTTAGAGATTGTGTTTGGAAAGAATGAGAGTCTTTATTTAGGTTGTGTAAAACAAACTAGGAGTCCTGTGGCATGTTTAAAGCCTAACAAATTTATTTCCCATGTTAGCTTTCATGAGAGAAAATCCCACTTCATCATTCTTAAAGATGGGGTATTTATAGAATGGGAGGAAAATAAATGCAAGGAAGTGTAAGTAATAGGATCAGGTCAGACTATTACAGCAAATTAAAGTAGTTTTTTAGATCCACACACAGAGTGTAAAACAGCAGAGAGGAGATGTAAGATCATCTGTTCTAATTGGAAAAAAAAAAACCCATAGTCTCTATTTAAGGCTAAAAATAGATAAATAAATCTATTAGTCTTTAAAAGCGCCACAGGACTCCTCAATTGTTTTGCTAAACAAGACTAACACAGTTACCCCTTTGGACTTTATTTAGGGGTTTGGGGTTTTTTGCTGATTCTTCCCCCATTCTTCTACAAAAAAAATTCCACCAAGAAAATCCAAATAAAAATCTCTCACAGTCATGTGTTTGATGTGGATGGAAAAAAGGTTCCAAGTTTACACACTGCGCATGTGTGCTTTACATCATATCATGTGATGGCTGTACAAAGGATTTAAAAAACAACATTTTAATTGTCAGTTATTAACTGTTTACTAAGGGTTACATGCTGTCACTGTGACTCATGTTGAGTAACATCTTGTTACACAAGTAACCCCACTAAAATCAATTGAACTACATGGGCAAAATTCTCAGCATTTGTCTAGGACTAAGGAGTAACTCCAGAGTTACCTCTCATGCTTGACAAAACTCAGGATTTGTCCCAACCAGAAGAGCACCTATTTAGAGGAGGCGTGAGCTATATTCTGAGAAGGCATGAGTTTAATTGAGCCAATTTGCAGTGGCTAAGTTCAGAGCCACAGGCTATACTCTTGGAAAAAGAGGTCACTCAGCAACTTCAAGAAATCCCCACAGAACAGTATTCACTGAAGTTCTTTTAAGTATCACCAATAATATAATTATTTACTGCTGCTGCTGCTATTATTTACTTGTCGGAGGACAGGCCTAAGATCTTTTGTCTTCTTGTGAACTGGAAACATGAGGTCCGAAACTCATTTCATTGCACTGTAAGAGGAAAAAAAGATCAATCACTGCACTGTGAACCAGATGTTTCCAGAGTATGGAAACTCTCCATTGTCTACAAGCTACATGGCTGATAAACAGGGCCAGCCCAAGGTATTTTGGTACCTTAGGCACCTGTAATTTTGGCACCCTGTCCCTGGGGGGGAGGCGAGGGCCTGGGGAAATCGGCCTGTGGGGGGGCTCCCCCGGTACCCCCCTCCCTGCCCTGGTGGGGGGGCAGGCCAGCCCGCCCCTCCCCTGAGCTGGGTGTGGAGTGCTCCAGTCCAGGGCTGGACTCTGCTCTCCCGCCCCACATCTGGGCTGGCCCTCCCTGTCCCCAGGGTGCAACAGCCGGCCTAGGGGAGTGGTGGGACAGCAGAGCCCAGCCTCTGGGCTGGTCCGCTTCACCCCGAGCTGGCTCATCCTTCCTGGGAGGCAGAGGCCAACTCCGCACTCCCCCTCCGCTCCCACTGCCTTCTGCTCTCCAATGAAAGCAGTGGGGCGGAGGCAAGGGACAGCATGGAAATGTGGGGGGGCAGCAGAGCACGGGGCACATGGAACCACAGGGCCAGGGGCAATCGCCCCTCTTGCCCTCCCCCCCCACAAGGACAGCCTTTATCTTTTCCAAAAAGTGCCCTAGGCACCCCCTACCGTTTGGCGCCCTAGGTAACCACCTAGGTCACCTCTGTTGTAGGGCTGGCCCTGCTCATAAATGTTTAATATGTTAGTCCACTTGCAGTTCTAAAGCACCCACTTTTGATTGCAGTCAGTCTCCCACCCAATCTCTGTTATCAACCAAACATGCTAGAAAGAAAACAATTTCCAAGGCTGGTCTCTGATGTAGGTGAGCCCTTTGGCAAAGGACCTCTCTTTTTGGGAACATGGTTTATCTGGCAGATTCTAACACAGATTCCCATGGACTCCATCACTCCATTAGTGTCAAAATGCAGTCAAAGACTCCACATGAACATAATGTGGACTTATATATTCCCTTAGGTCCCATGAATAGTTCTCATATGTGGCTAAATTATTTATTTTTGTTATTCTAAATATGTTCTTGAGTTTCCTGCTGAGGCTAAAAAGCAGGACCACTTGCAGGTTGCTTCTCTGCAGTGAAAGCAGGAGAAATAAGGCAGAAAAAAATGAAATCTAAACAACTCACTATCAGCACCTCAGCTTCATCCTGCTCAGGGGTGCCCAAAGTTTTTGTATATGAGGGCCACAGAGACTGATTGGTGATGGGACCGCAGGCCGCAAAATTCCAAAACCGGTTCTTTTTGCACTATACATGATATACAGTTATATATTTTCAATATATTATTACAACAAAAAAGCCATATGTGGGCTGCATGCAGCCCATGGGCCACTCTTTGGGCACCCCTGACTGCTGGTATGCTGAGTAACCTTACTGTCTCATACTAATGCAGATTAGAATATGCTGCAGAAATGATGTTCATGCACAGTACATTCAACACATCTTGGGTGGCAAGAGCCACTCAACAGGGCAGGTCTACACTTCCTGCCCTTTTCAGCAGCAGTCGAACAGAGATATGCAAGTTACTTACAATAATTTGCATATCTGTGTTCTGCCCATCCTACTCTCATCACATCCACTGTGCTGAGTCAAAGGGAGAGGCCTCCTTTCAACTCAGCACTACCCCAGTTGCTGGGGCGGTGCTCAGGGATCAACCTGAGCAGGTCTTCACAGACCCAGTCAATCAGGAAGTTCGAACTGAGGGCGACAAATTTGCTGCTGTCAGTGAAGACTAGCCTAAGACTCATTTGAAATATATTGGTCCCATTTAAATAAAAAGGTTTGATATCAAGATGCACTGGGACCATCTGCATCTATGTTTGCAGACAGCATACCTGCACCTATCACATTTCCCGTGAGACAGAGCAAACAACAGTTCGAGACCAGTGAAAAGGTGTGATAGGAGAATCAAGGCCATTATCTTCTATTCTGTTTGGAGATCAAATCTCATTTACAAGACATTTTGCACCACTAAACAACAAATATAAAGTCTTCATTTCTATTATCCATACTCGCCACCCTTCTAAAACCTATTTCCTACATAACTTTAGTGCTTCAATTGATGCTACCAGCTTCACATACCATCTCTTTGGTTAGGGCAGTATTGAGTGAAAGGAGAAACAAGGTGTGAGTAAACTTGTGGAAGTGAGGAATTCTAGGAGTGCGGCAATGTCCACTTTTTACCTTGAAAATTAAACTGAAATGTGTTTAAAAATCAATCCTTTCAGCTGAAAGGAACTGTCAATGTTTTGGCATTTTATTTATCTGTTCATCATACAGTTCTCTTAATTTGATGTGATTGCTGCTCTCTACAATGCCACATTTCCCAGGATTCATATATAAACATCCACTAGGACATCAGATGAGCTAGCCTGGATAGTCTTCTTTCACTGAATTACTAGTCCTTTTCTGTAGATCTGTAGCATGTACGGAAAGTGTGATGTAGTCTCTGCAGTCCCATTCTGCCTTGCAACATTTAGTCACGCTATACCTGTTTAACTAATCAGATACCATGGTGATGGTCATGCTATAAAAACCTGGACTAATCTATTCCAGCTATCCAAGTTCTTATATTGCAACGCATTATCACACTACCTGAGCACCTGATCTGGAGAAGGTGTTGGGGGACCCTATCCAAAACCTGTAACAGTCAAGGGACATACTTCAGCTGAATTGGATGGGCTTCGAATCATGCTCTGTAACAGCGAGAGGGACGGTCACTGGGATTCTGTGCTGCTAAATCCAGCCTCCTATCTTTTGTTATGTAGCTCAGCGGTTCTCAACCACTGGGTCACGACACATTCGTGTGTCACCACACAGCAGTAAGTGTGTCACACAGAGCCAGGAAGATGGCCGGGTTCAGCCTAGGGGGAGTGGGCTGATGTGTCCTGCAGGGTCATGGTATGCTGCCTAGTGTGTCATGAACCAGAAAAGGTTGAGACCCAATGATGTAGCTCATGGTGTTCCTTTGGATTACAACATCTAAGCCTTGCTGAAATTTTACAAGATGGAAGGCTATCTCAGAAACTTGATAATAAGTGTGAGGGCTGCACCTACGTTTCATATAAATGTCTATATATTTATAATTAAAATTAATTTTTTTAGAAAATATGGAATTTAACATTTGCTTGCAGTAGCATCTTAAATGGATGAATAAAAATAGTTTGTTATTTGAAATAGCCTGTAATAGTATCCTGTAGCTGCTTAAAATAGTGCTGATACTCATATTACGCTGCTCTAAGTCTTCATATTAGGATTCCACAGACTGCATTTGATTCTCCTCTTACATTTTGGGCACCTCTACTCTGACATGGCGTTCCAGGGACTAAATTCAGTTCAGGCCAATGTAAATTGGTGTCACTGCACTGAACTCACCTGATAATCCCAAAGTGCTTTAAAATCTTCCTTTATAAGGAAATAACTTCGTATTTTTAGAGCTAGATTTAATGTTGCATCTCAGAAGTTGCAGTGCAAGGTAGCAGGAGGCAGCTGGCTTTAAACCAGCGGTCTCAAACTCAAATCACCACGAGGGCCGCATGAGGACTAGTACATTAGTCTGAGGGTCGCACCAGTGAAACCTTTTCACACAATGATATTGCAAATATTGGTAACAATAGTGTCGTTGCAGACCACAGGAAGTAGCTTTAGGGACTGCATGCGGCCTGCAGGCCGCATGTGTTAGACCCCTGCTTTAAGCCATCATTGCACCTTACAAGTGCTGTTCTGGGCACCATGAAGCCCACAGCTTAAGTTCCCATAGCAGTTGGGACTGTTTCAGTTGATCACAACCTCACCTGGGTACTTGTGGGGTGTTCTACAGGACCAGAATTTATTGCTATAATTTTTTATGTGGAAAGTGCTTAGATACTGTAATGATGGCCAGCATTATAACACCCTCACAGATAAAACTGTTGGATCACAGAGCTCTCCAGCCTCTGATGACTCCCACTCCTAACACGCCCTCTCCCTTCCCTCACACACCTCTGTCTTGAGGAATGTGAAAAGGGACTGCATAGGATAACACAGTTATTCTCAGACTGTGTTGGGACACATTACTGTGTCGCCACACAGTGGTGTCACAGAGAGCTAGTAAGATGGATGGATTTAGCCCAGAGGAAGCAGGCTATTGTGTCCCGCACAGTCGCAATATGCTGCCAAGTGTGTCGCGATGCACAAAAAGTCAAGAACCACTGTGGTAGCATACGCCAGCTCCAGGCCACTCCTATTGTTGAATTCCCCGTAGGTGTGCTCCATCCCCTGCACCACCTGTGTACATTTGCTGGAGTGAGACACCAGAGGCATAGGAGGGACCAGAATCTGGCCTATGCTGGGTGCCGCTTTACAACTTCAGAACATGTTGCAGACAGGGAAATTGAAGCACAGAGAAATATCCCAATGTTACAGAGAAAGCTAGGAACAGAACTGGTATGGTCTCATATCCAGCCTTTCTCACTGGGGCTCCAAGTTCCTGTTTCATGTCCTAGATTAAACTCTCAACTAAAAATGCATGGACAAAATATCTCCAAAGTCTCTCAAAAAGTTAGGAAAGGTGTGGCTGAGTTTGCATCTTAAAAAAGGTGAAGTTTCTGAAAGATAATTTCCTTTTGGCTCTTTCATCTCAACCACTTCACCCTGCCCCTACTCATGAGGAAATTTTTATTTTGGTTGAAATGTTCTAATATTTTGACAAAAAAAAATACAATTTTTCAAAAGCACATTAATTTTAGAAAAAGACACAAAGATGAAACAGACAAGATGTGTACAGTTCTCAGTTCTAAGCAATAACTCAAATGCTAAACAATGACATTTTCTATTTGGCAACAGAGCCAGATAGCTCCTAGTCTAGTAATAAAAGGTTATATTTTCACCCTGACTTACAAGACCACATGAGATGGGGGTGAGGGAGTTAGGAGCAGATACAAGAGCTAGTTAAAATTTTCCATATGGAAAACTTACCTAGTGAAAAATGACAAGAGTCCTGTAGCACCTTAAAGACTAACAGATTTCTTCAGGCATAAGATTTTGTGGGCTCCAACCCACTTCATCAGTGAAAAATAAGGTTTTGGAGAAGCAGATATTTATAGCAGGAAAATTCCAATTCTGGTGACACGTTTATTTTCCTGTGAAGAATCCCAAAGAAAAATTGTTCACTTTGAATTGGCAAATTTACAAAATAAAAAGATTTGTTTTATGTCCACTGAAATAAATACAGTTGCTTCAATTTCTAGGAACCAAAACATTTTGGTTTTCCATTATCTGGTTTTGGACTTTTTTTCTCCTCCCTCTCTCTCTTCTTCTCTCCCACCCTTCTAAAAAAAAATTTGGCAAAAGAAGAGGTGAGGTAAAAAGAAGTCAGTAAGTCAGGGTGGAGAAGAACTAATTTCCCCACCTAATGTTGTTTTACCATTTTCCAACCAAAATATAGGACAATAGTTGAAAAACTGTTTTTAAAGCACTCTATTAACAGTATTCCCACCATATTTGTTTAATTTTATTACAAAATTTTCTACAGAAAAAATTTTGACTGAAAAATTAAGAACTGGAATTTTTTCCAAACATTTGTTATGGGAAAAACTGTTCTCATCAGCTCTGTGAATAATGTGGCACATGGGATCACAACCTCCAGCCTTAGAAGAACACACAGAACGACCAGAACTCCCAATTTTATTGGAACAGTCCCAGTATTCAAAGTTTTGACTTCTATAGACTCCTATTACCCCACACTCCCTGTTTCACTTTTTCATTCTTGCTGTTTGATTACACTAGGTTGGCACGAGTTTTTCCCTCCATCCCATGGGGATGTCTTATGAGAAATGGTGGGAGCACCTCAGGCATAGCTGCTGTGGTTTTCCGGACAACCGAGGGATGTAATTTGTGCCTTTCCTGTGCAGGGCTCACAAAGTGAAGTGGCAGAACCTTGATTTCTCCTTTTCCTCTGAGTTAGGGGACCTGCCTAGGTGCATGAAGGGAGGTTAGCGTGCCCTTTAAAGGGATGATACAGAATTCCTTGTCTCCCCACTCCCAACCCCACCATACACTCTGCAGCCAAGGAGCCCTGGAAACCCTCTGGTGCTATTGTTGATGGCACAACTCTGTATTGCCAACAGGGCCACGCATAAAGGGTGCAATTTTCAATGGTGTTCAGCTTTGGCCTACCTCTGCTCCTGCTGAAACCAACAGAAGATTTTTCATTGACTTCAATGGGAGCAGAATTAGGTCAATACAGAAGACTTTAGAAAGGCTCATCATCTTGCACAATCTAGCCCCAAGAAAAGCAATCTGTACCCAGAGCAGTAACAAAACCACACTCATGAACACTTAAAATTTATGAAGACATTGAAGAAATAGCAGAAGCATTTGCTTCACATTAGAGAAGTATGCAATGGTACAACAAGACTCAGAAAACAATAAGGTTTCAAACATTTCTGAACAATTCCAAAACATGTCAGACTGAATGAAGCACAAATACAGTATCTGCTACCTGCTAAAATTTCAGATACAAAGGATCCTATGCAACTGCTATGAAAAGGCTAGGCATCCCACTCTGAGAGGTGTAAAGAGGGATTCAACAGAAGTTTTTAACAAGGTCTCCTTGTTATGGATATAGGAATTTAGTGCAATATCTTTGGGAGACATTACTATATTAAATTTAGGTATGACTGTGGGCCAAGGACTATATGTAATTCAATGGGGAAAGTAATCACAAACCTCCAGGAGTTAAAAATGGTGTGGAGGAATTAAGCAAATTCACTCAGGTTCTACACTTTCAAAGAGCTGCCACCACTAGGAAGACTTGTATATATTGGTTCAAATAGGACCAAAAGATTTAAAAAATGACGTTTGCATAAACAGCCTCTGTTTAAACTGGCTCAGGGTCTTGTTTCTGCTCCAGCAAACAAATAGAACCTCCTGCCCTGAAGGAAGGCCCTAATCCATAAGAAAGGGTTGGAAAGTCTGACACCAGCGGGACTTGGGTGACTTCTGGTATGCTTATCAGAAGGTAGGTTCTTTTATTGTTTTAGTATGTTTTCTCTTTTATGTTTTCACCTTAAGAATAGAAAGGGTGTGTTACACCTTGTAACTGTGGGCAATTCTGCAGTTGGTTGCCTCTACAGAAGGCAGGCAAAAGAGGCCTGCTGTGGCAGTCTGACTAGCTGAGGAATTCACACTGTAGAGAGGGAACTGCTGGCTGGAAAAGAGACGTGTGTCTTTGCCACAGAGAAGTGATGGCTGTTGAACTGGACAACGGAGTGGGAATGTAACTGCAGTAGTTGCCCTGACCTGTGACACTCTTCTTCTGTGATTTTGGAAGCAATCATAGATATCATATAAAGTTACAATTTGCTTAAACCACTGAGGATTGCCTCCATCTCAGTGATCCCAAAGGAAGGCCATCACCAATAAAAACAACAAGGAGTTGTGTGGCACTTTAAGACTAACAGATTTATTTTTTGTATGAGCTTTCGTGGGAGAAGATCCCGCTTCCTCAGATGCTTCGAGTTCACCCATCTTCGAAGCATCTGAGGAAGTGGGATCTTCTACCATGAAAGCTCATGCAAAAAATAAATCTGTTAGTCTTAAAGTGCCACACAACTCCTTGTTGTTTTTTCACTGGACTAGACTAACATGGCTATCCATTTTAAAATTGACAAGATGCATATCACCAATAAGTCAACCTCTTTATTAAAAAGTAATTTAACAATTTCACCCAAAATAATGACAACCTAACCTCTGATAAAAACATAATGTATACTTATTTAAATAATAAAACAAATATAATACAGTAAAATAATCACAGTATAAAATAAAATAAAATAAAATAAATAATAAAACATTATAAAATCATTTTTAAAACAAAATTCTAAAATAATTGTAAACCAATCTCTGATGCAAGTTATTACCTCACACTTGTCTCTCAAACCAACATGGCTACAATAATACTGCAAAGTTGAAATGAATGGAAATTAGGAGCCTGAATACTTGCACTTGAATGTCTGCATCAAAGTCTGATTTCAAGAAATTTCTGGCACTTCTATCTCTTTTAAAGTGAAAACTTTACTTAGGGTAGAGTTTTTGAAATGGATTAATTTGTCCCCCTTTTTCAGTTGGTTTTATGGATGAAAAAGTGTCAGTGCTAATGCGTCATTCCGTTTTTGAAGAGGAATCCATGAATGACAATCCTGAAGCACATGTCAGACTTACTGCAATGGCTGAGATTTTCAAAGGTACCTAAGGGATTTGGATTCACATGTAAGTAATTTAAAATTAGTGGAGATCAGGCATCTAAATTCCTTAGGCACCTTTGAAGATCTCAGCTAGCAGCTATCTGGCAAAGCCTTAGACTCTTAGCTGAAACTGGGTTTGCAGTAATAGACATTGCCCTATTTATCCATCCATCCATCCCAGAGCCATGGCATATCAAGTAGATATTTTTGTCTTCAGAGTAGTCTTGCTCTAACCTTGCATTCTGATTTTACCTCAAACTCTAAAGAAAACGTTACCCCAGCTTGTCCTGTACAAGCAGAGAGTGTAAACAAAAAGCAAATGGTTCAGTAAACAAAAACAGCATCCCAATAAAAGCAGACCTTCCAAAGATTTTGCATATGAAGAAGATTTAGGTACTTGCTACAGAGCAGAATTTCTTTTAATAGCATGAGCACCATTCCCAAGCAGTGCCCTGGTTGAGTGGCTCACATGGAAAATTAGGCTGTCATTTGTGGAGCCTCTAAATCTTTTGTTTAGTGAAACGATGAAAAGTGAAATCTCCAGTCACCCACATCTGGGTTTTTGAAGAGCCTCAGCCACTGAGGAGTGGGCATCAAATGCCAGTGATAACGACATCAAATCTCTAAATTCTGTCTTCTCTGACTAGGTGCTGAGGTCTTGCACATCTGTGCCAGAGATCATCGAAATCCTGTTCAACTCCTACTCTCAAGTCCTCTTACCTGTGCAGTGGCTGGAGGCTATTCCAGAGGACGTATTTCAAGTAAGAAAGCTGGGGTCCGGTTTCTCAAGGCAGGTCTTCACTGACAGCAGCAAATTTGAACGTCCTGATCAGCTGATGAGTTCTGCAAAGACCCAGTCAGCCGATCAGGAAGTCAATCCTGCAACACCATCTTGGCAACCGGGTAACACTGGTTCGAAGGAAGGCACTTCCCTTTGAACCAGTGCAGCGTGTGTGCAGGGAGCAGATCGGCTGAATGTAGATATGAAGGTTATTTTAAGTAACTTGCATATTTATGTTTGACTGCCACTGAAAAGGGTGGGCAGTGTAGATCTGCCCCTAGATGCACCTGTAGCCAGTGGTATAGTTTTGCCTCCAAGACAAGGGTTGGGATCCCACAGTGCCTGATATCCCACCGTCCTGAGACTCTGAGCAACGCAAGTTTTTTCCCACACCACACCCACCATCAGAATGATTCCATCTTACACCTACCCTGCCCAGATGTAAAGAATCAGACAAGGTGCAAGGCAGGAAAAAAATTGAGCCCTTGCTTTGCATATAATAGCTTAAGGCTTCTGCTCCAAAAATGAAAATAGCCAAAAGGCACCAAAACCACCTACAGTTCCCCGGGGCCTCCACAAATGAAAAAGAGGACATCCAAAATGAATATTAAAACTTCTTGAAATTTGCCTTACAAAGGACTGGCTTCCCTGGGGATATTTTATATATAAACAAGGCTTATTTTCATCTCAGCAGTTACACTGGATTAACACCATCAAGCCAAAATGAACAAATCCTGATTTACCCCAGTGTGAGAACACATTAACATAATAACCAATGTGTGTATTTGTGACATCACTTCCCTCCCCACAGACTCCAGCACGGATGACACTAAGCCCTAGTCTACACAGTGGGCTTTTCAGGGGCAGTCGACCGACATTTACACAACGCACGTAAAATGTCTCATGTAACTGCCGGTGACTTTCTAAGACACCGGGACACACTTCAGGAACCTGACTGCAAATGGCTTGTGGTCAGCTTTCCTCTATGCCTTCTAAGGGCCAAGACTTCCAGTGCCGATTTCTAGGAGTGCAGCAGTGAGTACATACTCGCTGCTAATCACATGCAGAACGATGGGCTGATGGCGGCGATTTTGCTGCCATCAGTGTAGACAGACCCTTAGGGACAGGCACACAATAGACTTGCCTTTTTCCCACTCCTGCTTTCCATTTCAATAGAACCAGTGGCAGCCACTACCAGAGAGAATGAAAAAGTAATGTAATTAAAACTAGGGAAGTTCTAAAGGGGCAGCTGTGTTAGTCTAGTAAAGCAAAAAAAAAAACAGCAAGGAGTCTTGTGGCACTTAAAGACTAACAGATTTATTTATCGCATGAGCTTTCATGGGAAAATATCCCACTTCGTCAGAAGCATCTGATAAAGTGGGATATTTCCCCATGAAAGCTCATGCGATAAATAAATCTATTAATCTTTAAGTGCCACAAGACTCCTTGCTTTTTTTAAAGCTAGGGAACATGCTGCACACAACTTCCTTTTATACACATGATGTTTTACTAATTATTCAAAATCCTTCAAAATCAGACCCAGATCCTTACAACAATAAAAGACTATGACTTACTTTCTGGCTACAAGATAAATGACAAGAAACAGAAGCTATGATGCTAAGCAGCCAGAAACCAAAAGGGACTCAAATACTGAGGAGTGCAAACATATCAGGTATGCTAATATTTTTTAAAATTGCTTCACACATTTTGCTCCTGCAAGGTGATAGGATATTTCAAACTTTCTTCTGAAGTCCATAACTTTAAGACTTTAGTTCTTCTTAGGAACATCAGCATATATTCTTAGACTATCACACAGAGGTCCCAGTCAGGATCAAGGCTCTCTTGTGCTAATGTCTATACAAACATATCAGAAAACAAAATACTTAACCAGAAGAATTTACAATCTAAGTAGATATATATGAATAATGTATATGTTTGAACTGGTATGGGGTAGGAGGCCAGAGGGAAAGGGTTTAAAATCAAATGTATTCCCTTCATACATACTCATATATAATTTACATTAAAAATATTGGCCAAGATTTTCAAAAGTCATTAATACTTTTGGGTGCCTCAGCTTTTGGGTTGGCCAATTTCTGACAGACTTTTAAAGGGTCTGATTTTCAGTTGGTGGATGAGCAGCACTTTCTGAAAGCATATGAGGTTGGGCACCCAAAATCACATGTTAGTTGTGAAAATATCAGCCACTATTGTTATTGAAAGGTGAAGAGCTGGCTAGTATAATCTGGCCTTCAAGCCAGACATCAGAGATTATTTAAGTTCTTCCAGGCATCACAGCAGAGGTGACCCTTGGAAGTGGAGACAATAGTGGTCCTATGGAATATCCTCTTGAAGATATGCCAACAAATAAATTGTTGAAGAGAAAAAAAAGAAGTACAATGTATGTTGAGTTTTTAATTATGTATCTGTCTCCCCAACAAACAAGTGCAATTAAAGTTAATCATTTCTATTATATTACACAATGCCTCTATTACAAATGGAATCAAGAATGCATGAAAGAAAAGCACATTAATACATAAACACTCTATTTTCATACCAGATGAATATTTTGTACTCTAAACACACTGAGATAGAGTAGTGCTAAATTATGCATCACCAGCGTTACCACAGAACTATGTCAAATGCCTTTAGAGAGACAGAGAAACTGACTTAAAACTCTTCACGTCCCTGTAGATGCTCACTTCCCCTTACGAACTGAAGGCATCCAGAAGATCCTCCAGCTTTCGTCTTTGACAGCTGTCACCTCTGTATACTTATGAATAAACCAGTGCCTCTCTCCAGCTTCCTCTGAGCCCAACTGCAGCACAGCACATCAGAGCTACAGGAGTTTCAGTATGTTGTGAAAATGACAGACAGTTGGAACAGAAGAGATCAGAGCATTATATAATTTATACAGCACAGTACAACGTAGTACAATATTTAGCGTCTAAGAGGCACAGTACGGAACCGAACAGCTCTCCCTTCCACTGGTGTCAATCCAGAGTAGCCCTACTGTAATCAGGGGATTTACTCTTGATTTCACCAGACACAAAGGAAAGCAGAATTTGGCACACTCTTTTTGATCCCATCTCAAAACAATGTTTCATAACAGTCAGGGTTTTCAAATGACATTTTCACTACTGTTTCCTTCATTATTATATGAGAAATAGCACAGGCTACATAATGACTTTAAACACAACAGTAAGTCAGGGTTGCAACATGAGTTACATCTCCCTGGATTAGTCCCAGACGAATTGTGTCTCAGACACACCCGGTGGCAGATTCTTTCTTTGCTTCCCCCTTTCTTGGGATGAGAGGACGGAAAAGGAAGTCGAGGCTTCCTCACACCACCAGCAAATTGAAGCAACTTCATGTGGGGCAGCTGCTCTTGCTGGGGTCTGGCTGCAGATTCCAAATGGCACCCTACACATTTGAAAGGCTCTCGGTGGGACAAGGGCGTAGTCAGATTTACTCCTTTTGTGCCTCTAGGCACAGAAACGTCAGCATCTCCTATCCCCACCTATAGCTTTCTGCACTGAGCAGGCAACACGGGAGAGAAAGGCTTTCCACAGAAAAGGGGTGCATGATGGGGAGGAGGTAAGGTAACTGGCACAGCCAGTTGTGGGTAGGGACAAATATGCTCACCCCTGAGATCTGGCTTCTGGTCTGACTGGGGACAGGCCTCAGAGGGAAGAGGAGGAGCATGGGATGGGGCCAGAGTTCCCACACTCATGTAGGGCCCCCAAATTGTCAAGGGCAAATCAGCCATCATTTAGGCACCACTAGAACAGCAACACCTCTAAGCACGTGTCTACTGTGCCTAATTGGAAATCCAGCCCTGGACAAGGGCAGGTCAGCAGGATACCGCAGCATACAGCAGATTCTAGCTTCTATGTTATGTGATGTTCAAATAAAGAGAAGATAATTGTTAAATGTAAGCTCTTCATGTCCTAACAAGAACAATACCACCACTCTGCCAGTTTGTCTGCAGGAAATGGAGTCAAAGAACCGTCTACTCCCTGCCCCCTAAGCAGCACGTCTCAGGATTGCGCCTGCTGTGAAAATAGCTGAAATATGGATGAATATTTGAAAATGACAATATTTTGTACTGATTCCAAGCAAGGAGGGGGGAGGCTAGTGGTTTTGTGGATGTAGGAGAGAAATTCATAAAAACTGGCAGTAATTTCATTAAAATTTCATTATTTTCATACTACCTATGCAACTTTCACAACTTTTACAAGGTTCTACAAACTATGGGCTCTGCACTGCCATCTGGTGCAAATTCATGCACAGAGGGGATGGGGCTGTATCTAAAAATAGGCTCAACCAAGGCACTATAGCACATCCTCCAAACATAGTGCAACTTAAGTTGTTGCATCAGAGGTGGCATGGGGATGGGGTGCACCTCTTTAAAAAGACATGGAGGATGTGATGGACTCTCAGAAAGCATGGTCAGTAAAAAGGTTGGCTCATGAGAAAGCAATGCATATTTATTTATATTCAAATTCTTTGAGCCAGAGCGAGAGATGAAAAGGAAGGAACCCAAATAGCAGAATATATACTACAGATTTGGTGTCTCCTTTCCTCCTTCTCAGTTACCATATCTTTACATTATAGAGGTCTGGGTAGTTTTACCTTATGAAAATGTGTTGGCACGAAAAGACAGCAATGGTTGAGACTCCATTTTGCATCTTGTAGAAGAGGAATGATTGGTCAGAACATATGTACAATAGAGTTAAGGGATTAAATCCTGCTCTGGTCTGGTGATGCTGATCCTAATTGGAGGGTTCTAGTCCACCACAAGAATCTAGTTTAGCAGTTGAACCTGCTGAGTTCAGTTAAGATTTCATGTAGAAACCTTTTTGCCCTTATAAAAGATATTTATAAAGAGATGTCTCTCTTATGGAACTGCTTCTGCAGTTTTGTAAACTAATGTTTCTTCTGGGATCTTAATTTTTTTTAAAAAAGTCCTTATTTTTCTATATTTTCAATGGGTCCCTGATATTTTCTCCCTTAAGCACTCAGTTGCAACTCTATGATCACATGTCATAACAGAGGAAACTTCTAAGCATCTGCACACATTACTTCAGTGTCTGATCTGTGAGAGAGTCATCTTTAGTCATTTGGAGAGGGTCTTATAGCTGACATGCTGGGCATCCTTATTTTACCACTACTCCAGCTCCATTGCCATGGAAACATCCATGAACAGGCAATGCATGGCTCAGGTTTCTTCTTTTTGGCATCTGAAAACAGCCTTTCCCACATTCACTGGTAAGGCAATGGTTCAAGTGCCAAGCATTAAAAGCCTTGGTAGAACTTCTGGGGTCTTCTGAATAATCTATGTATGTACAGACAAACAAATAGAAAGGGAGAACACCAATCTCACATCAATAAAGACAAAATGTCTAGTGATTAAGGCAGCAGCTTAGCGTTTGGGAGACCTGGGTTCAAATCCCCTTTCCGAAAGATTCCAGAGTGACTTTAGGCAAATTGGTTAGTCTCTCTGGGCCTCATTTCCCTCCACCTCTGTGAAATGGGTTTAGAAGTGTTTCTCTGCCTTGCAGTGATAAGGATAACCTCATTAAAGATTGTGGTGGACTCAGATGACAGGGAGACCCTATAAGTACCTTAGACAAAGGTAACCTTACATATCCACATATAGGATCTACACAAAAGACACTGGTTTTTGTGCGTATGCATGTGGAGAAGAGTTGAAAATTGGACAAAAGCTAACTGTTGCAGTGCATGCAAAAGGCATGTTAAAAGAAGCGCCAGGCCTCTTAGGTCTATTAAAAAAACAGATCCAGAGTATTTACAAAGCACAGTCTTACTAAAGCCTTGTGACATGTTATAAACTTTCTAGAATCTGCATAATTCAAATGATTAGTTTATCTAAGTTTTTGTGTTTGACTCTCTGCCAATACAAACAATTAACAATGGTTTCTTGGTTTCATTAAAAGAAAAAGCCAGATGAAGCAGAGAACATTCCTATTCAACATCAACAGCTTTAACAGCTTTTGCTGTAATAACAAACCATCTTCAAAAATATTTCAAAAAGCAAATAATTGGCACAGAGAAAATGTATTGTTTTAATTTCAGGGAAGATGGTGTAAATCCATAATCCTCAGCAGGTCATCATTACCAGAACTGTTTGAAATTTGTTTCATTTAGGAAAGTCAATACTTCAAAAAGTGAAAAAATTATATATTCTCTTGTCACTGGCTCTTAGAATAGCTGTTGCCCTGTAGCTGGACTCAGGATATATGTTTACTAAAATATTTTCCATATGGCTCAGACTAGCTTTTGAACAATAGAATTAGGAAGAGGCAAAAAATAAAATATTTATAAGAAAAACAGCCAAAAAATCCAAAAAACTTAAATCCTTTGAATCCCTGTCTAAGGGTCACCTTGAGTCAAAAAGACTGACCATTTCTTTCTGTCCTGATAACTCTATGGGACATCTGTCTCCCCAGGATTACACCAAGTCACTTCTACAGGGATACACTGCAGTAGATCTGTCACTGATTCTTCTGCTCACACCACCTCTCTTCAACAAGCCAACAAATCATCCACAAAGGTACCTGAAAATGAATGGCACCAGGTTCCATTGCCTCTACTATGAACTCACTTCATCAACCTTCCAACTTATCCAAAGAAGAGCAAAAAGAGGGGAAGTCTTGTGGGCAAGAATATGCAAAATGCTTTCTGAGGTTATTTTGGGAAAATTATGTGTCCCTGAGAAAGAAAATCAGACTAAAAGAATGAATTTCAAATTAGCAATTAAAAGACAAGAAGTCCATATCTTTAGACTTGAGATGGGACAGGACCCAAATTGCAGGTCTGAATACCCTGAAAACTTTACAGAAAAACAACAAAACCTGGAACTAGAATCCAATTTTGGCAACTTCCACCTAAATCTTTAATGAATCCTACCAACTTCTCTAGCAATACGAATTGCTCTATACATAAAATCAGTCAGTACAGTGAACAATATTAACCTAAATTGTCAACATTATCTGGAAGTTTAGTAGTCTTGTTAAGGAAATCACAGTAGAGCCATTAGTTTGGATGTTTATATACAAGCAGCAATCTAGATAAAACACAACCTGACTGAGTTAAAATCAGTTTGGAGAAGAAAGCTGAGAGAGGCTCCACTGGTAAAATACTTGAGGTATGCTATGGACCCCCAGAAGTCTGATTTGGATATGGATAGAGCCCTTTTAAATATTTTTAAAGAAATAAATACTATTGGGAATTGTGTAATTATAGGAGACTTTAATTTCCCAGCTACAGAATGGAAGACACATGCAACTAATAATTGTAGAGTCCAGATATTCTTCGATGTAATATGACAGATTTCTTCACAAATTTTCATCAAGTCAACACGAGCTGATGCCATTTTAAATTTAGTATTGTAAGTAGACTGAACCTCATAGAAAAGCTGGTTGTAGGGGACAGACTTGGTTTGAGTGGTCATGTGCTAATTCAGGGTAGACTAAATCAAAGGATAAATAAAATGAGATGTGCAACTAGATTCCATGATTCAGAAGGGCAAATTTTTTAAAAAAAATATTTAGGCAATTAGGTAAGGAAAAGTACTGAACTGAAGAACTCAAGGATATGAATGTGGAGGAAGCTTGAAATTACTTTAAATCCAAAATGCAGAAAAATCTGAAGCCTGCCTCCAAAGCAAGGAGAAGAAAATTCATGGGGAAGGTTGCTGACCAAAGTGAATGAGCAAGCATCTGGAAGAGGTGCTCAAGAGAAAGCAGAAAGCCCACAAAGAATGGAAGATAGGATGGATCATCAAAGAAAGTTAACTCTTGGAGACCAGAAGGTGTGGGGGTGAGTGAGAACTGTTAAAATCTAAGAGAACTGGACCTTGCAAAAAAAATTCAAACCAATAATAAAAGGTTTTATAGCCATACAAATAAAAATAAAAAACCAAGAAATGAAGAAATATGACCACAAAGCACTGAGGCTGGATAGGATGCACAGCCCAACAGTTAAACAATTGCATATTTACATTTCTAGACTAACCTGATCTCTTGCTCTGGGTTTTTTTAGATAAAGGAAATCCAGGAGGCTTCATCTACTTGGATTTCAGTATGGCATTTGATACAGTTCCCATATGGGAAACTATTGAAGTGGCAAATATGGGATTAATATGAGCACTGAAAGATGTGTAAGGAATTGGTTAAAAGGGAGACTACAACCGGTCATGTTGAAAGCTGAACGATCAGATTGGAGAAAGATTCCCTGACAAGTTTCTCAAGGATTGGTCTTGGGATCTATCTTATTTAGTATTTTCATTAATGACCATGGCTGAAGAAGTGGAAGTGTGCTAACAAAATTTGCAGATGACACAAAGCTGGGCAATATTGCCAATATGGGGGAGGACAGGAATAGCATATAAGAAGATCTGGATGACCTTGAACATTGGAATAATAGAAATGGGATGAAATTTTAAAGCATACAACACAAGCTCTACACTTAGGGACTACCAACAAGAATTTCTGCTACAAGCTGGGGACATATCATAAGGCCCTTTGTAGCCTTAAAGTCTATGAGCTTCACATGAGAGAGAAAGAGACAGAGCTGGTGTATTGAATGATCACAAGATGACTATAAGCCACCAGTGTGATGCATCCATGAAAAAGGCTAATGCAATCATAGGATGTATCAGATGATTATTTCTAGTACATAGAAGGAAGTATTATTGCCATTAGATGAGATTCATTTGGAATACTTTTTAACGAAGATGAATTTAAACTGGAACAAGTGCAGAGACGGGCTGCTAGGATGATTAGAATGGAAAACTTGCTTCACAAGAAGAGACTTCATGAGAAGGAGCTTGACTTGTTTAGCATAACCAAACAGAGGCTGAGGGGAGACACTGGTGTTCTCTACAAATACATCAGAAGAATAAATACCAGGGAGGGAGCAGGTCCATCCCTAATGGGGTGTGAGGCCCAGGGCAACTGGCCTGTTGTGGGACTCCTGCACCCACTCCCTGCACTGGGTGGGTGGGGCAGGCCAGTCCAGGGACTGGGCTCTGCTCTTCAGCCCCACCTCGAGGCTGGTGTGCCCTGCCCCCAGGGTGGAACAGTCAACCCAGGGCAGGGGCAAGAGTGAAGCCCGGCCCCCAGACCAGCCCACTCTGCCCCTGAGCTGGTTGTTCCCCATCCTGGCAGTGGAGGAAGCCAGCCCAGAACACAAGCCAGCTCTGCTCACTCCCACCCTGCTGCCTTCTGCTCCACACCAAAAGCAATGGAGAAGTGGAGATGTGGGCCCCACGCTGCCCTGCACACAGCAGGACAGCGCAGGGCCCAGGGAATCGTGGGGCCAGTGGCGATCGCCCCTCTTGCCTCTCTCCAAGGACAGCCCTGGGAGGGAGAGTAATTATTCAAGTTAAGCCCCAGTGTGGCCACAAGAACAAATAGATATAAACAGGACATCAACAAATTTAGGCTTGAAATTAGATGAAGTATTCTAACCATCAGAGCCTTCCAAGGAACAGCCTTCCAAGGAGAGTAGAAGAGAAAAAAATAAAATGTTTTAAGTTTAACATTTTTTAAGATTGAGCTTGATAAGTTTGTGGAGGGGATGGCATGATGCAATTAGCCACATGCCATTATGGGCAACGTGCAACTCTTAGTAGCAAATATCTACAACAGTCAGAGATGGGACACTAGCTGGGGAGGGCTTAGAGTTACTACAGAGAATTTTTTCTCAGATGTCTGACTAGTGAGTCTTGTCCACATGCTGTGTCCACCTGATCATCATATTTGGTATTGAGAAGAATTTTTCCACATGTCAGATGTCCTCTTTTTTTTCTCTCCTCTGCAGCACAGGGCATGGGTC